>JAVIAB010000051.1:146978588-147423674 GCA_032433765.1 Megaustenia siamemsis | reverse complement strand
GTGTGCTGAGACTGCTATGATGGGGACTACAGTTACATTTCTTTGTTTGGGAGATGATATAGTAATTCTGATGATTCAACTGGCACGGGGCGGCGTTGAGCAATTATGGATTTCAATTCGTTTGCAGTGATACCGGGCCCTTCATAACCATAACCATAACCAGGGCTAAAACTAAGAATAGCAAAATGTTATATCTTCTCAACATCCCTGTGTGGTGCAGAAACATGGACATTAGACAAGAAAATAAAATAAAAAAATGGAAGACTTTGAGATGTGGATTTATAGAAGAATAAAAAGAATTGGATGGAAAGAAAACAAATGATGAAGTCTTAAAACAACTAAAAATGAAATGAGAACTGCTAAGCACAATTCAAAAAAGACAAATGAGATTGTTGGGGCATGTCAAAAGACACAGTAGCCTACTAAAAGTAATCTTGGAAGGGAAAATACAAGATAAAAGAGGCAGACCAAGACTAACAGAGACAGAGAGTAGAATGGCGTTCCATGATAGCCAACCTTCGATGCGGAGACGGCACTCAATGAAAGAATATGATATCTTAGTGGTTTGTATTTTAAGTTATCTAAATCTTTCTTTTGCCCTTAACTGACATTTCATACAGTGCTGTTCAAGTTTATTTTAATATCAAGATGTGGTGCAGTGTTTTAACGAAAGGGTTAGTTTTGTTTTGCTCCTCTCCTGCTTAAAATTCACCTTATATAATTACCTTACGAAACAAAGAAAATAAGCCATATGATTAGCTAAACCACTGTTGTCATGGTAACTAGGAAGCAATTCATGAAAAGGCTTACTGATATTTCTCATCTATAAATTGTAAGGTCAATAGACGTTGTTGTACGGTTGAAATAGGTTTGATTTTAATAGACATAGAAGCCTATACATTAGTAACGAATGGAATTATTTAAGCTATATCAATGCAGACTGGAATACAATAGCTGGTCGTATAGTTGCCGTTAACTCATTGAGCTGGCATGTGATTGTGCTATGTATTCTGATCAAATATTACAGGAGTCGTGGTCTCCGTAGTCTTCTCTGAATGTCCGGCTCAGGTTACTAGTCCCCTTTGACTTCCTGAATAAACATTACAACAACAAAAAGAAAAAAAGAAGACTCTATAAACAACACCACCGCCACAAGCCGCTGACGACACTTGATGAAATTTTCTCATTAAACTCCCCTGTAGCGGAGATTGTCTTGCTCAGACTGAAATTCTAGTCTAAAATTAACGCAACAACTAAGCAGCTGGAGATACAAATCTTACAAGCAGGAGATACAATTAAAACATCTCCGCACAACACACAACCTGTGCTAGTCCAGAGATAGTACTACCCGCTTTTGCCCTTTACACCGGAAGACGACTGGCTCTCTCTCTTTACCTTTGTAGACTTATTTTTGTATTTAATTTGTGTGTTTGTTGTCCGTATGATGTATTGAGTTGATTTATTCCTTACGTTGCAGGCACAGTTTGTGTTACGTTCGCCAGCATTATATCTCTGACAAAGTACCAAGGGACTGCATTTTCAATGAATATCACTTCCCCCCCCCACCCCCCTTTTTCAAGCACAGGCAGGCACGTGCTCAGTTGTCCCCCGCCATGCAGGTAGATATCTCCGACTTGAGACGTACTCTTCTATTTCTATCGTCGAAAGCTTTAACATTTTGGATAGATTCTTTCCTAGTAGTTTTGCCCCGGCACAGGCCATTTTGAGCTTTCTTTTTTCGATTTGCAACTTCTTCTTGTACCTTTCAGCTCCCTCTGGAGCATAGGTCTTCAACAAACACTTTCCAATCCGTTCTGTTTCTTGCCATTCTTTTAAGATCGTTCCATGTCTTCCCCATCATCTTCATCTCCACTTCTATCTTTCTTCTCCAAGAATTCCTTGGTCTTCCTCTTTGTCTTTTTTCCTGGGGATTCCAAAAAAGGGCCTATAGTGTAATACTCTCAGTTGGCTTCCGCAGTGTGTGTCCTATCCAGCTCCATCGTCTTCGCTGTATATCCTTATCCACTGGTATTTGACTGGTACATTTCCATAATTCTAAATTAGTGATTATGTCCTGCCATATTCATCCTTTTTATTCTGCGTAAGCATCCATTAATGAAAGTCTGTATCTTAATGATTGCCATTTTAGTTGTCTTCCATGTTCCACAGCCATATAATAAGACTAACTTAACATTGGAGCTGAACATTTTAATTTTTGTATTTAACCTAATTTATTTGGACTTCCATTTGTTTCCCAGTGCAACAAATGCTCCTCTTGCTTTTGATACCCTTATTTTGGTATCATTTTCTGTTTCTCCCTTTGTCTATATTATTGCCAAGATATATGTAAGATTGTACGTCTAGTAGAGGTATTTCTCATATTTTTATTTGTTTATTGCCAACTGCATTAATTCTCATAGTTTTGGTCTTATCTCTATTTATTTTTAGTCCCATCTCTTGTGATCTCTCATCAAGTATACTCATTTTATCTTGCATCTGTTGATGGTTGTGTGATAGGATAGCTATATCATCAGCAAAGTCTAAATCATCAAGTTGCTTGGTCAGTGAACTCTGGATTCAATTTCTGTTGTTTTGAGTTATTTTCATAATCCAATCTATGGCCAGTAGAAAGAGAAATGGGGACAGAAGGCATCCCTGCCTAACTCCTGTTCTTAATTCAAATGCTTCTGTAAGCTGTCCTTCATGCACCACATTACATTTCGTTCCTTCATACTTTGTTCTTATCAGGTAATAAACTTTATGGGGATTCCGTAATGACTCAACAACTTCCAAAGCATTTTTCTGTCTATCAAATGCTTTTTCGTAATCTATGAATCCAATATAAAGTGGGGATTTTAGTTCTAAATTTTGTTCAACTATTTTACGTAGAGTAGTTATTTGATCAGCACATGACCTGTTCTTCCGAAAACCTGCTTGTTTATCTCTCATCTGTTTCTCTGTGGCCTCTTTTAGTCTCTCCAGAATGATTCTGCTTAATTTTTTTTTTCTTGGCACTGATAGTAGCATAATTCCCCTATAATTTGTGCACTCCTGAAAACTTCCTTTCTTTGGTAGTTTGATCATATAACCTTCTTTCCAGTCTTTAGGTATCTCCTCCCTCTCCCAAATGTTATCTACTAGATTATGTAACATCTATTGTGATTATATCTGCTTTGATGGTTCTGAAGGAATTTCATCTGGTCCTGTGGCTTTACTATTTTTTAAAAGCTTGTTGGCTTTCATTATTTCTTCTTTGCTTGGTTTTCCACAGTTAACGTGTAGCTCTTTTCTGATTTGCAACTGCAAGAAGTTATCTTATGTGAGAAGAACGCACATGGGACACAGTTTGTCGTCGTCATTCGAGAGAACTAGACATCGGATCTAACAACTCAAAGAGAGGTAGACATCGGATATAACTACTCAAAGAGAACTAGACATCGGATATAACTACTCAAAGAGAGGTAGACATCGGATCTAACAACTCAAAGAGAGGTAGACATCGGATATAACTACTCAAAGAGAACTAGACATCGGATATAACTACTCAAAGAGAGGTAGACATCGGATCTAACAACTCAAAGAGAACTAGACATCGGGTATAACTACTCAAAGAGAACTAGACATCGGATCTAACAACTCAAAGAGAACTAGACATCGGATCTAACTACTCAAAGAGAGGTAGACATCGGATCTAACAACTCAAAGAGAGCTAGACATCGGATCTAACAACTCAAAGAGAGGTAGACATCGGATCTAACAACTCAAAGAGAGGTAGACATCGAATCTAACAACTCAAAGAGAGGTAGACATCGGATCTAACAACTCAAAAGAGAGTAGACATCGAATCTAACAACTCAAAGAGAGGTAGACATCGGATCTAACAACTCAAAGAGAGCTAGACATCGGATCTAACAACTCAAAGAGAGCTAGACATCGGAGCTAACAACTCAAAGAGAGCTAGACATCGGATCTAACTACTCAAAGAGAGGTAGACATCGAATCTAACAACTCAAAGAGAGGTAGACATCGGATCTAACAACTCAAAGAGAGCTAGACATCGGATCTAACAACTCAAAGAGAGCTAGACATCGGAGCTAACAACTCAAAAAGAGCTAGACATCGGATCGCAGTATTATTACCACATGTGGTGAGAATCGGATACGTGACCTTTTGTCCAGAGCCCGGTGCTTCACCTCTATACTACGAAACGTTGAACTGAAATAAATTACAATGACATTATACAGTAAACAGGGTAAACTTGGTAAACAGGAGCTACGGTAAGAAGTCATGTGTATATAAGAAATATTAATTATACATATATATATATAAGTATCCCCGTCACGCCCAGTGGCGTATACGGAATATGGTGTTGGTGACCATAGATTTTACAGACCTTCGGCACATGATTTTTGGGGTAATGTAGTCGGTATTACGCCCATGCCGCTTTACTTTCCCAGAAAAAAAATCCGATACCCATTTGAGGCTGGGTGAACCGGAAGCCGTCGGTTGGGATCGAACCCTACCTCTTGTTCTTTGTAGTCCAATTTACTAACCACTGAGCCCCGCGGCTCCCGTATATATATAATATGGCCTTTGGCGTATTGACACACGGTTGGTAACAAGCAATCATGATAAGTCAGTAGTTTGGTAAAAAAAAAATATGAGTGTCTTATGTTGGTTGATGATTTGCTAAAGAACTTGCTCTTCTCATGACTGATTCTGCCAATATTGGATAGACAGATCCATTCACAGAAAGAACAAGATATATTCGTGGTGCCTGGTCTCGTCTCCTTTCTACTTGCGCCTTTTGTCTTTTGAATTTAATATCAGCGCTGCCTCGAAAGTTGCTATTTCATTTTGTATCCGTGTACTTGTATTGTTGTCAGAAGAAGTAGGATGAAGAGAAGGAGGAGGAGGAGGAGGAGGATAAAAAGAAGAAGAAGGAGGAGGAGGGTAAAGAGAAGAAGAAGGAGGAGGAGGAGGGTGAAGAGAAGAAGAAGGAGGAGGAGGGTAAAGAGAAGAAGGAGGAGGAGGGTAAAGAGAAGAAGGAGGAGGAGGAGGGTAAAGAGAAGGAGGAGGAGGAGGAGGGTAAAGAGAAGAAGAAGGAGGAGGGTAAAGAGAAGAAGAAGGAGGAGGAGGAGGAGGGTAAAGAGAAGAAGAAGGAGGAGGAGGAGGGTAAAGAGAAGAAGAAGGAGGAGGAGGGTAAAGAGAAGAAGAAGGAGGAGGAGGAGGGTAAAGAGAAGAAGGAGGAGGAGGAGGAGGGTAAAGAGAAGAAGAAGGAGGAGGAGGAGGGTAAAGAGAAGAAGAAGGAGGAGGAGGAGGGTAAAGAGAAGAAGAAGGAGGAGGAGGAGGGTAAAGAGAAGAAGAAGGAGGAGGAGGGTAAAGAGAAGAAGAAGGAGGAGGAGGAGGGTAAAGAGAAGAAGAAGGAGGAGGAGGAGGAGGAGGGTAAAGAGAAGAAGAAGAAAAAGGGGAAGGAGGAAAATAAAGAGAAGATGGAGGATGAGGATAACGAGATGGAGGATAACGAGATGGAGGATAACGAGATGGAGGATAACGAGATGGAGGATAACGAAATGGAGGATAACGAGATGGAGGATAACGAGATGGAGGATAACGAGGAGGATAAAAAAAAAGATGGAGGAGGAGGAGGGTAAAGAAAAAAAAGGAGGTAGATAAGGAGAAGAAGGAAGAGGAGAAAAATTAAGAGAAGATGGAGGAGGAAGAGGATAATGAGGGAATAAGAAGAAGGATAAAGAGAAGAAGGTGGGGGAGGATAATGAGGGAATAAGAAGAAGAAGTAAAGTAAAAGTAAAGTACCCCCGTCACGCCAAGTGACGTATAGGGAATATGGTGTTAGTGACCATCAATTTTACAGAACTTCAGCACATGATTTTTGGGGTAATGTGGTCGGTATTACGCCCGTGCCGCTTTACTTTCCCAGAAAAAGTCCGGTACCCATTTAAGGCTGGGTGAACCCGGAAGCCTTCGGTTGGGATCGTACCCTACCCTTGTTCTTTTGTAGTCCAGTTCACTAACCACTGAGCTATAAGAAGAAGAAGGAAAAGAGTAAAGAGAAGAACTAAGAAGAGAAGAACTAAGAAGAGAAGAACTAAGAAGAGAAGAACTAAGAAGAGAAGAACTAAGAAGAGAAGAACTAAGAAGAGAAGAACTAAGAAGAGGATAAACAAAGGAGGAAGAAGAAGAGGAGGAAGCAGTTTGATGTATATTTTTCCATTTCTATTCTCATTGAGCTTGAGTTATTGTTATCTTCTATCTACATGATAACATTACCCATGTCTTCTCTGTTTTCCAGGTTTGGTTCCAGAATCGTCGCGCTAAGTGGAAGAAGCGCAAGAAGACGACGAATGTGTTTCGCAACCCGGGAGCTCTGCTTCCTTCGTCTGGCCTGGGCTCTTTTGGAGGTGTCAGCGACACTTTCTGTGGTTTCTCTCCATCCGATGGTCGCTGGCCAGGCATGATGCACATGAACAACAATATGAGCTCGCTCGCTCTGTCCGCTGCTGCCTCGATAGGTCCTCGAGTGGGGATTCAATCCACGGCGATGTCCTTGAACTTAAGCAACCAACACAATTCAATGGGCTTCAGCAACAGCTTAGGAATGAGCAACAACAACAACAACCAGCCGTCGGTCTACAACACAGGCTACCACATGGTGCCACATACGTCGTGCGGAGCGGGTCACATGGGGTCAAACGGCATTATCTCTCCTAACTCGCCGTCTCCGACTTTCCCCTCGTCATCACTTCAATGCGGACTCACGGATGTCGACGAGTCGTGGAGAGGCTCAAGCATAGCCGCCCTAAGACGAAAGGCCATAGAACACGCTGTGAACATCAGCGGATATTGACGTGAACTATCATCACACGTCTAGTCTGTATGATACCAGCGAATATTAACGTGAACTATCATACCACGTCTAGCCTGTATGATACCAGCGAATATTAACGTGAACTATCATACCACGTCTAGCCTATATAGTATCAGCACATATAGACGTGAATTATCATCCCACGTCTAACCTGTATGATACCAGCAGATATTAACGTCAACTACCATCCCACGTCTCGTCTGTGCGGTATCAGAGGATATTGATGTGAACTATCATCCCACGTCTCGTCTGTATGATACCAGCAGATATTGATGTGAACTATCATCCCACGTCTCGTCTGTGCGGTATGAGCAGATATTGACGTGAACTATCATCCCACGTCTAGCCTGTGTGATACCAGCGGATATTGATGTGAACTATCATCCCACGTCTAGCCTGTGTGATACCAGCGGATATTGATGTGAACTATTATCCCAAGTCTCATCTGTACAGTATCAACAGATATTGGAGTGAACTATCATCCCACGTCTCGTCTGTGAGGTATCAGCGGATACTGAAGTGAACTATCATACCACACCACCTCTCGTCTGTACGATATCAGCGTACTATCACTATTCATCAACGACTTCATCTACGTGTCCAAATAATGTAACCTTTACGATTCCTTATTTCAACGGTTTTGTGCAATGATGTACATAAAACTCGAGTATAAAGCGAGGGTTGGCCTTCTTTTAAGCTGATCCATCCAATTTGTAAATATAAAACACACAACAGACTACATATACACGCGGACAAATTGAGAAATCATAAACAACGCGAGGGGAATCCGTTATTATATGTCCATGGTGTTTCAAAAATAAAATGTCAAACACACAGTACAAAAAGTGTTGGTTTTATATCTAATTAATATTCCCTCTTATGTCTACGTTTGTCTTTTCTACCAGATCTCAAAATAGAGGAACAGAATAAAGCTAAACAAGCAAAAAATACTAGGTCATTTCTGAGATATGATCACGTGATTGCTCGATCTTTCACAAAGAGGGTTGGGGGTATGTGTGCTCAGATAACGGGTACAAACAGAGGGTTGGGGGTATAAATTGGATTATTTTATTTTTTTTTTTTTAGCGTTCGCCAGCTTTTACCCCTGACGAAGTCTCTAGCCAGCTTTTTACCTCTGACCTGACGAAGTCTCTAGCCAGCTTTTTACCTCTGACCTGACGAAGCCTCTAGCCAGCTTTTTACCTCTGACCTGACGAAGCCTCTAGCCAGCTTTTTACCTCTGACCTGACGAAGTTTCTAGCCAGCTTTTTACCTCTGACCTGACGAAGTCTCTAGCCAGCTTTTTACCTCTGACCTGACGAAGCCTCTAGCCAGCTTTTTACCTCTGACCTGACGAAGCCTCTAGCCAGCTTTTTACCTCTGACCTGACGAAGTCTCTAGCCAGCTTTTTACCTCTGACCTGACGAAGTCTCTAGCCAGCTTTTTACCTCTGACCTGACGAAGTCTCTAGCCAGCTTTTTACCTCTGACCTGACGAAGTCTCTAGCCAGCTTTTTACCTCTGACCTGACGAAGTCTCTAGCCAGCTTTTTACCTCTGACCTGACGAAGCCTCTAGCCAGCTTTTTACCTCTGACCTGACGAAGCCTCTAGCCAGCTTTTTACCTCTGACCTGACGAAGTCTCTAGCCAGCTTTTTACCTCTGACGAAGTCTCTAGCCAGCTTTTTACCTCTGACCTGACGAAGTCTCTAGCCAGCTTTTTACCTCTGACGAAGTCTCTAGCCAGCTTTTTACCTCTGACGAAGTCTCTAGCCAGCTTTTTACCTCTGACCTGACGAAGTCTCTAGCCAGCTTTTTACCTCTGACCTGACGAAGCCTCTAGCCAGCTTTTTACCTCTGACCTGACGAAGTCTCTAGCCAGCTTTTTACCTCTGACCTGACGAAGCCTCTAGCCAGCTTTTTACCTCTGACCTGACGAAGTCCCTAGCCAGCTTTTTACCTCTGACGAAGTCTCTAGCCAGCTTTTTACCTCTGACCTGACGAAGCCTCTAGCCAGCTTTTTACCTCTGACCTGACGAAGCCTCTAGCCAGCTTTTTACCTCTGACCTGACGAAGCCTCTAGCCAGCTTTTTACCTCTTACCTGACGAAGCCTCTAGCCAGCTTTTTACCTCTGACCTGACGAAGTCTCTAGCCAGCTTTTTACCTCTGACCTGACGAAGTCTCTAGCCAGCTTTTTACCTCTGACCTGACGAAGTCTCTAGCCAGCTTTTTACCTCTGACCTGACGAAGTCTCTAGCCAGCTTTTTACCTCTGACCTGACGAAGCCTCTAGCCAGCTTTTTACCTCTGACGAAGTCTCTAGCCAGCTTTTTACCTCTGACCTGACGAAGTCTCTAGCCAGCTTTTTACCTCTGACCTGACGAAGCCTCTAGCCAGCTTTTTACCTCTGACCTGACGAAGCCTCTAGCCAGCTTTTTACCTCTGACCTGACGAAGTCTCTAGCCAGCTTTTTACCTCTGACCTGACGAAGCCTCTAGCCAGCTTTTTACCTCTGACCTGACGAAGTCTCTAGCCAGCTTTTTACCTCTGACCTGACGAAGTCTCTAGCCAGCTTTTTACCTCTGACGAAGTCTCTATAGTCCGTTCAGAATCGTATGCCGAGATGTTATGATTTATAATTCAAAAAGTTCTTGATGATTTCACATGATTTTTGGCATACGGTGTTAAAATGTCCATGTCACGAGAACATATGTGTTACTCGATGTCTAGCTATAACGGTTTTCTTAAAGCGGCGAATTCCTTTGATCTTTGCCCATGTAACTATTATTTTGACCCTAATCAAAATGTTTTACAGTAATCTAGTGCAACGATGACCCATAGGCGTGTCCATAAAATTTTACTTGGTGGCAAGTATACAAATTTTAAATTATATATAGAACTTTTGTTCGTAGAGTCAATTTGATATAGTTCCATGCTCTTGGTGTGAGTTTCCCAAATGTTGTCGCTGCCTTTCAAATACGTACATTTAGTTCCTCATCTAAGGAAAGTGTGGCTGTAATAGTGGATCCAAGATAGCTGAACTTCTGTACTGACTCAAGCAGGCTTCCATTCAAAGTAATGGTTGTTGGTTTGCTTATAACATATTTTTGATTGCTTGGGTGGTCTTGAACAATAAACTGTTTAACAAATCAACTAGGAAATTTTGCAAATCAAACTATTTATCTGTAGACTTAATCAGAGTAATGATCATTCAGAATCAGACGAGTCAAATAGGTCGATTACTGCTTTCGGCTGAACAAACAACAAACCATCCTTTTTCCAATATTCCTCTTCTTGTCGTAACACATGATCCTCACATTTTACCAGTAGTCTTTATTTATATTTGATAGAGCCTGATTTGTAAGTGTCTCAACATCGCATAATTTGAAAGTTTTATTTGTATATGCTACGTGTCCTTTAACTTTTGCCCAAACTAGTTCTATAGGATTTAAGTGTGCATGATATGGAGGTAGTCTCAAACATCTATGGCCATGTTCTTGAATTAACTTGTCTATTTTAAATATCTTTATACGTTGTGTCTGTTTTACAAGGCTAAGCAATTCGGGTTTCAAGTAGCTGTCGTTAACTTGTATGTGTTCTTTTATGAGCCACGTTTTGATTGCATCTTTTGTACTTGATGATGTTGGGATTCTATCTTCTACGTTAACTACGTTATGGTATGAAGCATTGTCCATTATCAGACAAGAAGGTCGATCTAATATTGGAAGGATACTTTTCTCGATCCAGTCTTTAAATATGTGCCCATTCATTTCGGAGTGGTAGTCTCTATTGTCTATGGATTTTGAAATGAAAACGAGATGAGCATTCTGCAACAACCCATTATGTCTGCTACCTGCATGTGCAACTATCAAACGTTGCCCTTTACTGCTTGGTACTGATCTTTTAATACTTCCATCTGCTAACTGCCATTCCTTTTCATTTGTATGATGAGCGTTTATCCAAGTTTCATCTAAATAAACAATATCATAATCATTTTCGCGCATTTCCTTCACTTCACGTAAATACTTGCTTCTAAGAGCTACTAGATGTGGCTTCTCACAAATAATGTTTTTTCCACCAGCATACTTTCTAAAGGTGAAGCCTGCACTTCTTAATATTTTCCATAATGAAGTTTTTGATATTTCAATGTCGTTGTTAGTTTTCAGCCAAAGCTTCAACTTTCTAAGTGTCACTTCTTCGTTTATATCAAACATTCGACAGATTTCTCTTTTTACTAGGTCCTTATCAAAACTGTCTAACGTTTCTTTCCTTCCTTGCTTTCTTGCATTTGTTGGCAATAAATATCCGCTTCCTTTAACTATTCGATCAAATGAACGTTTACACAAACCTAAAATATGCATTGTTCTCTTCTCAGGGTTTGATAAAGAACAATAAAGATGTCCCTTTTTACGCTCTCTGCAGAAGTATTGATAAATCTTTTATAGCAATGTTATGCTCAGTAAAATAGTTTGCCTTTATATTCATTCTCACATAGACTTGCAGAAGATAATATGGATAGTGCCGCCTCCTTTCTGTAAATATTGAGATTTGCCTCTGAATTATGACTCGAACTCGAGTCTACGGCCGTGATTTTGACGTCACATAATTTCCGGTTTCGGCTAAAATGTCATTTTGTGCTAAACGGGAAATTTCATATGTAACATTTCTTTATAAAAATTTATAGTGGAAACATAACTATTTTAGGACGGTGCGCATTCAGCCGTGATGGTCATGCCTATATGTTAAAGAATCAGCTGTGAGATGTAAGCATCTACATAATCCCGCCGGTGTTTATAATATCGATTAACTTTTTTTTAATATAGGTTAAATAAGGCATCTTTGAAACTGGATCACATTTCTTTGATAAAAAAATATTTTTATAGCGACATTAGTATTCTAAACCTAACTTCAAAAGATCAATGCAAATGAACAATAAGTTTCTGAAAAAAATAAATTAATGTCTAGGCAAACGAATCTGAACGGACTATAGCCAGCTTTTTACCTCTGACCTGACGAAGTCCCTAGCCAGCTTTTTACCTCTGACGAAGTCTCTAGCCAGCTTTTTACCTCTGACCTGACGAAGCTTCTAGCCAGCTTTTTACCTCTGACGAAGTCTCTAGCCAGCTTTTTACCTCTGACCTGACGAAGACTCTAGCCAGCTTTTTACCTCTGACCTGACGAAGTCTCTAGCCAGCTTTTTACCTCTGACCTGACGAAGTCTCTAGCCAGCTTTTTACCTCTGACGAAGTCTCTAGCCAGCTTTTTACCTCTGACCTGACGAAGCCTCTAGCCAGCTTTTTACCTCTGACGAAGTCTCTAGCCAGCTTTTTACCTCTGACCTGACGAAGTCTCTAGCCAGCTTTTTACCTCTGACCTGACGAAGTCTCTAGCCAGCTTTTTACCTCTGACCTGACGAAGTCTCTAGCCAGCTTTTTACCTCTGACCTGACGAAGTCTCTAGCCAGCTTTTTACCTCTGACCTGACGAAGTCTCTAGCCAACTTTTTACCTCTGACCTGACGAAGTCTCTAGCCAGCTTTTTACCTCTGACGAAGTCTCTAGCCAGCTTTTTACCTCTGACCTGACGAAGTCTCTAGCCAGCTTTTTACCTCTGACCTGACGAAGTCTCTAGCCAGCTTTTTACCTCTGACGAAGTCTCTAGCCAGCTTTTTACCTCTGACCTGACGAAGTCTCTAGCCAGCTTTTTACCTCTGACGAAGTCTCTAGCCAGCTTTTTACCTCTGACGAAGTCTCTAGCCAGCTTTTTACCTCTGACCTGACGAAGTCTCTAGCCAGCTTTTTACCTCTGACCTGACGAAGCCTCTAGCCAGCTTTTTACCTCTGACCTGACGAAGTCTCTAGCCAGCTTTTTACCTCTGACCTGACGAAGCCTCTAGCCAGCTTTTTACCTCTGACCTGACGAAGTCCCTAGCCAGCTTTTTACCTCTGACGAAGTCTCTAGCCAGCTTTTTACCTCTGACCTGACGAAGCCTCTAGCCAGCTTTTTACCTCTGACCTGACGAAGCCTCTAGCCAGCTTTTTACCTCTGACCTGACGAAGCCTCTAGCCAGCTTTTTACCTCTGACCTGACGAAGCCTCTAGCCAGCTTTTTACCTCTGACCTGACGAAGTCTCTAGCCAGCTTTTTACCTCTGACCTGACGAAGTCTCTAGCCAGCTTTTTACCTCTGACCTGACGAAGTCTCTAGCCAGCTTTTTACCTCTGACCTGACGAAGTCTCTAGCCAGCTTTTTACCTCTGACCTGACGAAGCCTCTAGCCAGCTTTTTACCTCTGACGAAGTCTCTAGCCAGCTTTTTACCTCTGACCTGACGAAGTCTCTAGCCAGCTTTTTACCTCTGACCTGACGAAGCCTCTAGCCAGCTTTTTACCTCTGACCTGACGAAGCCTCTAGCCAGCTTTTTACCTCTGACCTGACGAAGTCTCTAGCCAGCTTTTTACCTCTGACCTGACGAAGCCTCTAGCCAGCTTTTTACCTCTGACCTGACGAAGTCTCTAGCCAGCTTTTTACCTCTGACCTGACGAAGTCTCTAGCCAGCTTTTTACCTCTGACGAAGTCTCTATAGTCCGTTCAGAATCGTTTGCCGAGATGTTATGATTTATAATTCAAAAAGTTCTTGATGATTTCACATGATTTTTGGCATACGGTGTTAAAATGTCCATGTCACGAGAACATATGTGTTACTCGATGTCTAGCTATAACGGTTTCTTAAAGCGGCGAATTCCTTTGATCTTTGCCCATGTAACTATTATTTTGACCCTAATCAAAATGTTTTACAGTAATCTAGTGCAACGATGACCCATAGGCGTGTCCATAAAATTTTACTTGGTGGCAAGTATACAAATTTTAAATTATATATAGAACTTTTGTTCGTAGAGTCAATTTGATATAGTTCCATGCTCTTGGTGTGAGTTTCCCAAATGTTGTCGCTGCCTTTCAAATACGTACATTTAGTTCCTCATCTAAGGAAAGTGTGGCTGTAATAGTGGATCCAAGATAGCTGAACTTCTGTACTGACTCAAGCAGGCTTCCATTCAAAGTAATGGTTGTTGGTTTGCTTATAACATATTTTTGATTGCTTGGGTGGTCTTGAACAATAAACTGTTTAACAAATCAACTAGGAAATTTTGCAAATCAAACTATTTATCTGTAGACTTAATCAGAGTAATGATCATTCAGAATCAGACGAGTCAAATAGGTCGATTACTGCTTTCGGCTGAACAAACAACAAACCATCCTTTTTCCAATATTCCTCTTCTTGTCGTAACACATGATCCTCACATTTTACCCAGTAGTCTTTATTTATATTTGATAGAGCCTGATTTGTAAGTGTCTCAACATCGCATAATTTGAAAGTTTTATTTGTATATGCTACGTGTCCTTTAACTTTTGCCCAAACTAGTTCTATAGGATTTAAGTGTGCATGATATGGAGGTAGTCTCAAACATCTATGGCCATGTTCTTGAATTAACTTGTCTATTTTAAATATCTTTGTACGTTGTGTCTGTTTTACAAGGCTAAGCAATTCGGGTTTCAAGTAGCTGTCGTTAACTTGTATGTGTTCTTTTATGAGCCACGTTTTGATTGCATCTTTTGTACTTGATGATGTTGGGATTCTATCTTCTACGTTAACTACGTTATGGTATGAAGCATTGTCCATTATCAGACAAGAAGGTCGATCTAATATTGGAAGGATACTTTTCTCGATCCAGTCTTTAAATATGTGCCCATTCATTTCGGAGTGGTAGTCTCTATTGTCTATGGATTTTGAAATGAAAACGAGATGAGCATTCTGCAACAACCCATTATGTCTGCTACCTGCATGTGCAACTATCAAACGTTGCCCTTTACTGCTTGGTACTGATCTTTTAATACTTCCATCTGCTAACTGCCATTCCTTTTCATTTGTATGATGAGCGTTTATCCAAGTTTCATCTAAATAAACAATATCATAATCATTTTCGCGCATTTCCTTCACTTCACGTAAATACTTGCTTCTAAGAGCTACTAGATGTGGCTTCTCACAAATAATGTTTTTTCCACCAGCATACTTTCTAAAGGTGAAGCCTGCACTTCTTAATATTTTCCATAATGAAGTTTTTGATATTTCAATGTCGTTGTTAGTTTTCAGCCAAAGCTTCAACTTTCTAAGTGTCACTTCTTCGTTTATATCAAACATTCGACAGATTTCTCTTTTTACTAGGTCCTTATCAAAACTGTCTAACGTTTCTTTCCTTCCTTGCTTTCTTGCATTTGTTGGCAATAAATATCCGCTTCCTTTAACTATTCGATCAAATGAACGTTTACACAAACCTAAAATATGCATTGTTCTCTTCTCAGGGTTTGATAAAGAACAATAAAGATGTCCCTTTTTACGCTCTCTGCAGAAGTATTGATAAATCTTTTATAGCAATGTTATGCTCAGTAAAATAGTTTGCCTTTATATTCATTCTCACATAGACTTGCAGAAGATAATATGGATAGTGCCGCCTCCTTTCTGTAAATATTGAGATTTGCCTCTGAATTATGACTCGAACTCGAGTCTACGGCCGTGATTTTGACGTCACATAATTTCCGGTTTCGGCTAAAATGTCATTTTGTGCTAAACGGGAAATTTCATATGTAACATTTCTTTATAAAAATTTATAGTGGAAACATAACTATTTTAGGACGGTGCGCATTCAGCCGTGATGGTCATGCCTATATGTTAAAGAATCAGCTGTGAGATGTAAGCATCTACATAATCCCGCCGGTGTTTATAATATCGATTAACTTTTTTTTAATATAGGTTAAATAAGGCATCTTTGAAACTGGATCACATTTCTTTGATAAAAAAATATTTTTATAGCGACATTAGTATTCTAAACCTAACTTCAAAAGATCAATGCAAATGAACAATAAGTTTCTGAAAAAAATAAATTAATGTCTAGGCAAACGAATCTGAACGGACTATAGCCAGCTTTTTACCTCTGACCTGACGAAGTCCCTAGCCAGCTTTTTACCTCTGACGAAGTCTCTAGCCAGCTTTTTACCTCTGACCTGACGAAGCCTCTAGCCAGCTTTTTACCTCTGACGAAGTCTCTAGCCAGCTTTTTACCTCTGACCTGACGAAGTCTCTAGCCAGCTTTTTACCTCTGACCTGACGAAGTCTCTAGCCAGCTTTTTATCTCTGACCTGACGAAGTCTCTAGCCAGCTTTTTACCTCTGACGAAGTCTCTAGCCAGCTTTTTACCTCTGACCTGACGAAGCCTCTAGCCAGCTTTTTACCTCTGACGAAGTCTCTAGCCAGCTTTTTACCTCTGACCTGACGAAGTCTCTAGCCAGCTTTTTACCTCTGACCTGACGAAGTCTCTAGCCAGCTTTTTACCTCTGACCTGACGAAGTCTCTAGCCAGCTTTTTACCTCTGACCTGACGAAGTCTCTAGCCAGCTTTTTACCTCTGACCTGACGAAGTCTCTAGCCAGCTTTTTACCTCTGACCTGACGAAGTCTCTAGCCAGCTTTTTACCTCTGACGAAGTCTCTAGCCAGCTTTTTACCTCTGACCTGACGAAGTCCCTAGCCAGCTTTTTACCTCTGACCTGACGAAGTCTCTAGCCAGCTTTTTACCTCTGACCTGACGAAGTCTCTAGCCAGCTTTTTACCTCTGACCTGACGAAGTCTCTAGCCAGCTTTTTACCTCTGACCTGACGAAGTCTCTAGCCAGCTTTTTACCTCTGACGAAGTCTCTAGCCAGCTTTTTACCTCTGACGAAGCCTCTAGCCAGCTTTTTACCTCTGACGAAGTCTCTAGCCAGCTTTTTACCTCTGACCTGACGAAGTCTCTAGCCAGCTTTTTACCTCTGACCTGACGAAGTCTCTAGCCAGCTTTTTACCTCTAACGAAGTCTCTAGCCAGCTTTTTACCTCTGACCTGACGAAGTCTCTAGCCAGCTTTTTACCTCTGACGAAGTCTCTAGCCAGCTTTTTACCTCTGACCTGACGAAGTCTCTAGCCAGCTTTTTACCTCTGACGAAGTCTCTAGCCAGCTTTTTACCTCTGACCTGACGAAGTCCCTAGCCAGCTTTTTACCTCTGACCTGACGAAGTCTCTAGCCAGCTTTTTACCTCTGACGAAGTCTCTAGCCAGCTTTTTACCTCTGACGAAGTCTCTAGCCAGCTTTTTACCTCTGGCGAAGTCTCTAGCCAGCTTTTTACCTCTGACGAAGTCTCTAGCCAGCTTTTTACCTCTGACGAAGTCTCTAGCCAGCTTTTTACCTCTGACGAAGTCTCTAGCCAGCTTTTTACCTCTGACCTGACGAAGTCTCTAGCCAGCTTTTTACCTCTAACGAAGTCTCTAGCCAGCTTTTTACCTCTGACCTGACGAAGTCTCTAGCCAGCTTTTTACCTCTGACGAAGTCTCTAGCCAGCTTTTTACCTCTGACCTGACGAAGTCTCTAGCCAGCTTTTTACCTCTGACTGACGAAGTCTCTAGCCAGCTTTTTACCTCTGACGAAGTCTCTAGCCAGCTTTTTACCTCTGACCTGACGAAGTCCCTAGCCAGCTTTTTACCTCTGACCTGACGAAGTCTCTAGCCAGCTTTTTACCTATGACCTGACGAAGCCTCTAGCCAGCTTTTTACCTCTGACCTGACGAAGTCTCTAGCCAGCTTTTACCTCTAACGAAGTCTCTAGCCAGCTTTTTACCTCTGACCTGACGAAGTCTCTAGCCAGCTTTTACATGTGACGAAGTTCCTAGCCAGCTTTTTACCTCTGACGAAGTCTCTAGCCAGCTTTTTACCTCTGACGAAGTCTCTAGCCAGCTTTTTACCTCTGACGAAGTCTCTAGCCAGCTTTTTACCTCTGACGAAGTCTCTAGCCAGCTTTTTACCTCTGACGAAGTCTCTAGCCAGCTTTATACCTCTGACGAAGTTCCTAGCCAGTTTTTACCTCTGACGACGTTTAGTAGGAACTAAATTTTGCGTGTTAATCCGTTTTTCCCTGGCAGCCGTGTGCACAGTGGTCACTCGCCGAGATAACTCCGTCTTCGGAGGTACTCATATTTTTCCATCCATGAGTAATTGACATTTCAAGCCGGGCCTCGCTGCTGAGACCAAAGGTGGTTGCCGCAGAGAGAAATCATAAACGAAAACCCCAACTGGTGCAGCCGGAATTTGAACCCACACCCTCTCTGTCGCGAGACCAACCAGTTTCCCCATATTGCTTTTTAGAGCTGCCCCCAGCAAGTCCCCACTATTTGTGCTTAACCTCGTATATTGTGTAGTATCATGTGTTATACCTTTTAGCTAGTCGCCACGAATTGTGCTTAACCTCGTATATTGTGTAGTATCATGTGTCATACCTTTTAGCTAGTCGCCACGATTTGTGCTTAACGTCGTATATTGTGTAGTATCATGTGTCATACCTTTTAGCTAGTCGCCACGATTTGTGCTTAACCTCGTATATTGTGTAGTATCATGTGTCATACCTTTTAGCTAGTCGCCACGATTTGTGCTTAACCTCGTATATTGTGTAGTATCACGTGTCACACCTTTTAGCTAGTCCCCACGATTTGTACTTAACCTCGTATATTGTGTAGTATCATGTGTCATACCTTTTAGCTAGTCCCCACGATTTGTGCTTAACGTCGTATATTGTGTAGTATCATGTGTCACACCTTTTAGCTAGTCCCCACGATTTGTGCTTAACCTCGTATATTGTGTAGTATCATGTGTCACACCTTTTAGCTAGTCCCCACGATTTGTGCTTAACGTCGTATATTGTGTAGTATCATGTGTCATACCTTTTAGCTAGTCGCCACGATTTGTGCTTAACGTCGTATATTGTGTAGTATCATACCTTTTAGTGTAGGTAATTCTCTGTTCTCAGTGCTATTCTCTTGTTGAATGTTTACCACGACACCAAGCTATCTAAATAGTAGTAGTTTTCTCTCTTTGTTAACTGCGATCTATCTTCCCTGTATTTTGCCAGTTGTAACCACGTTTAGTAGTATTCCCATTTTCCTTTTCTCATGATGTGCCCGAAAAATGTCGATTGTTTCTTTCTGATATTTCTTAAGAGTTCTCTGTTTTTGTGTTGACCTATTTGAGAATGTCCTCGATGGTCTTCTTAGCTGTACAGGAAGCTATCAACATTCTTGTAAGAGATCTCATCTCTGTGGCCTCTAATCGTCTTTTCATTTGTTCGTCTACTGTCCAAGATTCGCTTCCATAGGTCAGAATTGACCCTATACAGCACCGATGAACTGTTTTTCTCACAACATAAATGGATAAATAAATATAAATCATTAGCACACATTGGTAGCTAGCACCCAAAAATGGTAGATTGCGGGGATGAGAGGGGTGACGGGGCTAAGAACATGCAACTTGAGAGGCCGATAATCATCAGATGGGAGAATACATTCTCTGAGAGAGTGATGACTGATGTCGAATCAGTTCATGAAGATAGTTTATAGCACACACCCTCCCCTTTTCTTCTCCTCTCTGTCTGTCTCTCACCCTCAGTCTATCTCTCTTACCCTCGGTCTATCTCTCACCCTCAGTCTATCTCTCTGATCCTCAGTCTATCTCTCACCCTCAGTCTATCTCTCTGGTCCTCTGTCTATCTCTCTGGTCCTCGGTCTATCTCTCTGGTCCTCGGTCTATCTCTCTGATCCTCGGTCTATCTCTCACCCTCAGTCTATCTCTCTGGTCTTCAGTCTATCTCTCACCCTCAGTCTATCTCTCACCCTCAGTCTATCTCTCTGATCCTCAGTCTATCTCTCACCCTCAGTCTATCTCTCTGGTCCTCTGTCTATCTCTCACCCTCAGTCTATCTCTCTGGTCCTCGGTCTATCTCTCACCCTCAGTCTATCTCTCTGGTCCTCGGTCTATCTCTCACCCTCAGTCTATCTCTCTGGTCCTCGGTCTATCTCTCACCCTCAGTCTATCTCTCTGGTCCTCGGTCTATCTCTCACCCTCAGTCTATCTCTCTGGTCCTCGGTCTATCTCTCACCCTCAGTCTATCTCTCTGGTCCTCAGTCTATCTCACACCTTCAGTCTATCTCTCTGGTACTCGGTCTATCTCTCACCCTCAGTCTATCTCTCTGATCCTCGGTCTATCTCTCACCCTCAGTCTATCTCTCTGATCCTTAGTCTATCTCTCACCCTCAGTCTATCTCTCTGGTCCTCGGTCTATCTCTCACACTCAGTCTGTCTCTCTGGTCCTCGGTCTATCTCTCACCCTCAGTCTATCTCTCTGGTCCTCGGTCTATCTCTCACCCTCAGTCTATCTCTCTGATCCTCGGTCTATCTCTCACACTCAGTCTATCTCTCTGGTCCTAGGTCTATCTCTCACCCTCAGTCTATTTCTCTGGTCCTAGGTCTATCTCTCACCCTCAGTCTATTTCTCTGGTCCTCGGTCTATCTCTCACCCTCAGTCTATCTCTCTGGTCCTCGGTCTATCTCTCACCCTCAGTCTATCTCTCTGATCCTCGGTCTATCTCTCACACTCAGTCTATCTCTCTGGTCCTCGGTCTATCTCTCACACTCAGTCTATCTCTCTGGTCCTCGGTCTATCTCTCACCCTCAGTCTATCTCTCTGATCCTCGGTCTATCTCTCACACTCAGTCTATCTCTCTGATCCTCGGTCTATCTCTCACCCTCAGTCTATCTCTCTGGTCCTCGGTCTATCTCTCACACTCAGTCTATCTCTCTGGTCCTCGGTCTATCTCTCACCCTCAGTCTATCTCTCTGGTCCTAGGTCTATCTCTCACCCTCAGTCTATCTCTCTGGTCCTCGGTCTATCTCTCACCCTCAGTCTATTTCTCTGGTCCTCGGTCTATCTCTCACCCTCAGCCTATTTCTCTGGTCCTCGGTCTATCTCTCACCCTCAGCCTATTTCTCTGGTCCTCGGTCTATCTCTCACCCTCAGTCTGTAACATCCCAAATAACATCTAAGGTACCCATTTAAAGGGATTGGGCGGACCCTGAGATGAACCTCAGACAGGGGACTGGGTGGTCTAGAGGTAACACATCGACCTATGGACATGAAGGTACCGGGTTCGATTCCCACCACAGGCGGTGGACTTTTTCTTCAAAAATTGAACCAGTGGTTTCTTTGTGGCATTACACCAACCACCCCCGAGATCCTGCCATTACTGGATAGTGAAATCCGATGTCTAGCCCTCTCGGAAAATGGTGAAAAACAGGACCTCCCGTGTGCACTCACGCACATTAAAAAAACCCATAGCAGTTTAAAGTTAAAAAAAAAAGTAGGCCAAAAAATGGTCGCTGTCTAAGCAAAAGTTGTTACGGAAGAAGAGTGTGTCTGACCGAAGGCACGCATAACATGGTTATGGCGTAAACTAGCGACACGACGCATCTACGTCCACTAAACAGGGAACACTTAGGAGAATTATTATCAGGTTTAGTAAGAAAAGGAACATACTTGTGGAATCACATAGAATATATTTATTTCTACTGACACTAGAAACCTTACAAATAGACTTTTACTGCCCACAAAACTAACTGTCTTCACAACTGAAGACAGGGTGTCCCAAAAATGCTGCAAGTAGCCAGAAATTGTTGAGTTTATTGAGATAGCAAATCAACCTTCCGCATCAATGATCTCAAGTAAAGTTAAGTACAAAGGTTGTCAACGTCTGACATGAACATTTGTTATCACTGAAATTGTTTTTTTTTTTTTTTAATTTCATGAATTTACAGACTGAAATGATGATACGTGGTAATATTATTTCAATAATGAAACCACACAAGTAAGTGATTTACGATAATACATGTGAAAGTTGTGAATTTGCAATTTATGAACACATGAAATTGTGTATTCATGAAAACTACAGTTGGCTGCACAATCTGTATTTGTGATGTTTATGAAGAGTATGAACCTGCGATATAAGGGATATATACACATACAATTTATAGCACTGACACACACACACACGCGTGCATAATGAACCGGAAAAGATCAGTGTTTCACTAGCAATAGATTCTGTATACTCCCAGGTAAATGAGCCAGAACATCTCAAATTGTTGTTTTAGCACTAACATGATAACTAAAACATGCTGGAATAAGCCCATGAATCAGTTGCTAGAAATTAGACATAACTAGGTGTACACAGAAGAAGATATGATAACAAGGTGTACACAGAAGAAGATATGATAACAAGGTGTACACAGAAGAAGATATGATAACAAGGTGTACACAGAAGAAGATATGATAACAAGGTGTACACAGAAGAAGATATGATAACAAGGTGTACACAGAAGAAGAAGATATGATAACATGGTGTACACAGAAGAAGATATGATAACAAGGTGTACACAGAAGAAGATATGATAACATGGTGTACACAGAAGAAGATATGATAACAAGGTGTACACAGAAGAAGAAGATATGATAACAAGGTGTACATAGAAGAAGAAGATATGATAAAAAGGTGTACACAGAAGAAGAAGATATGATAACAAGGTGTACACAGAAGAAAAAGATATGATAACAAGATGTACACAGAAGAAAAAGATATGATAACAAGGTGTACACAGAAGAAGAAGATATGATAACAAGGTGTACACGGTGTAGACAGAAGAAAAAGATATGATAACAAGATGTACACAGACAAAGAAGATATGATAACTAGGTGTACACAGAAGAAGAAGATATGATAACTAGGTGTACACACAAGAAGAAGATATGATAACTAGGTGTATGCACTAGGTGTGCTTAGAAGAAGATATGATAACTATGTGTATGCAGCAGAAGAAGACATATTAACTAGATGTATGCAGCAGAAGAAGACATATAACTAGATGTATGCAGCAGAAGAAGACATATTAACTAGATGTATGCAGCAGAAGAAGACATATTAACTAGATGTATGCAGCAGAAGAAGACATATTAACTAGATGTATGCAGCAGAAGAAGACATATTAACTAGATGTATGCAGCAGAAGAAGACATATTAACTAGATGTATGCAGCAGAAGAAGACATATTAACTAGATGTATGCAGCAGAAGAAGACATATTAACTAGATGTATGCAGCAGAAGAAGACATATTAACTAGATGTATGCAGCAGAAGAAGACATATTAACTAGATGTATGCAGCAGAAGAAGACATATTAACTATGTGTATGCAGCAGAAGAAGACATATTAACTAGATGTATGCAGCAGAAGATATGTTAACTAGATGTATGCAGCAGAAGATATGTTAACTAGGTGTATGCAGCAGAAGATATGTTAACTAGGTGTATGCAGCAGAAGATATGTTAACTAGGTGTATGCAGCAGAAGATATGTTAACTAGGTGTATGCAGCAGAAGATATGTTAACTAGGTGTATGCAGCAGAAGAAGACATGTTAACTAGATGTATGCAGCAGAAGAAGACATGTTAACTAGATGTATGCAGCAGAAGAAGACATGTTAACTAGATGTATGCAGCAGAAGAAGACATGTTAACTAGATGTATGCAGCAGAAGAAGACATGTTAACTAGGTGTATGCAGCAGAAGAAGACATGTTAACTAGATGTATGCAGCAGAAGAAGACATGTTAACTAGATGTATGCAGCAGAAGAAGACATGTTAACTAGATGTATGCAGCAGAAGAATGCATGATAACAAACTATTTTGAACATCATGCACTTACTGAAAATATTTTCAAAAATGTATTTTAAGTAAATGCAACACAGCTTCTAATTCTCTGCTTGTGCCAGAGAGAAAAGCATGTTCAGCTTGGGTCACTGATTGTTATGCAGCTTTTACTCAAGAAATCTCTGATTCCATCTTTCCTTGGATCATCCTTTTGCTCTGTAGCTTGATTCTTTCATTTCATGTCGATCATGCTGCTGGTTGCTTGGGTTTCACTCATCTGATGTTCAAAATATTTCATTATTGGTGTCCCCACCTATTTTCTTATTTTTATTTTGAATTGTCTCTCCTTGTTTTGTTTCTAGCATTTCTCATTTTGCATGATGTGATTTTATGCTTGTGTTTCCCTAGGATTGTCCATGTCTGGCATTCGTAAGACAATGTAGGTAAACAAATTGGCATTTATATTATTAACTTGTATATTTCAGTACAAAATCTAGTGCTCTTTACACAAAGCTGCCTTACATTACTTACACTGTCAAATGCCAGAATAGAAAAGAGTCCATAATAAATCTGGCCACAGCATGCATTACACTTCAGTTTCAAATTATCAAACTCACTCTCTCTGGAGAAATGATTTTGCGAACATTAAATGAATGCCTGACAAATCAACAGAACAATCATTACAGGATATGTCCAACTAAAACAGCTCTTTGTTTCAACAACACTCCCCCTTTCATTCAATGCATAAACAGTAGATTTCATTTCTATCACTTAAACAGTTATAGAAGTTTGTCCTTAACTTTAAGTAGTTTCAACTAAAGGACAATTCAGTTGAAATCATTTGACAAATTAACAACAAAAACTGTACACACTAAGGAGTGTGATAACTATACTGGTTAACCAGAACTTTTCTAACAAGGTTGCTTTAATCGACTATGATACAAAAAACTGAAATTTATACAAGAAACAACATTACAGATAGAGACAATAATTGGGGGCAAACAAAAGATTGATTGTGATCATTTGGTAAAATATATCTACAGTCTTGGAAATGTTCAATTGCTAAACTATGAAACCTGTCTACTGAAATGGGGGCGGAGGATGTGTTCCAGCTGCACTTATAGCAGTAATCTCTAGAATGTCCCCTAATGTTCTTTCTTTGTTAGAATGCAATGTATTTTAAAGTTCACTTATCCAAATGTTTGTTTTGCCTACACTCTCAAGTTCTCAACATCTATTAGCATGTTGATGGGAAAGTTCTGACAAATGCAAAAATTGTAGAATCAGAACCTGGACATGAGGGAATTATACTCTGAACTTGATCAATCATCCTTCATTTGAGTTTTCTAATGATCTGAATACTTTATAGATAGAGAATGAACTATGAGAAATGATCGATATAATTGTAAAAGAAAGCAACAAGAAAGGTCTCAGTCTGAATAGTAAGAAAACAGAAGTAATGGTCATACTGAAGAAACAATCATTACCAGCTTGCAGCATAAAAATAAACAAGACAAATCTGAAACAAGTGCAACACATCAAATACCTGGACACAATAATAACATCAGATGGAAGGTGCACCACAAAAATAAAAAGCAGAATAGCTTAGGCCAAATAGCATTTTGTAACAGATAAAGATAATGTAACAGTATAGGTGAATGAAAGTATGGGGCAGTTAACTCAGTCAGTATCCATTTTTTAAGACTATAACAGTGGCATAGAATAACGGTCATCGGTATTAGTGACTGTACAAAGACAATGGAAAGTTCATAGCGGTTAGTGGACAAGCCACAAAGAATAATGGAGGGTGACAAGAGTGGGTGCAGAATAGTACTTGGACATAAGTTTCAGGAGAATGGAAATTTTCCAAGCAGTTGTGGAAGTGTGGATAAACACATGGCTTGAACCGTCAGGTAAATAGGTTGACAAACAACTTCCAGGATAAGTCAAAGTCATGAAGTAAACATTATTTTGAAAACTCAGGTGGTCAAACTAGCCAGAGGTTATTTTGGAGGCACAAAAACAGCCTGTTGTTGCAAATTCTGAGACGTGGGTCAACAGTAGTTCAGGAGTGTGGACTGGGAGTGTTCGGAGAGGTTGCAAGTTGTCACTTCGCTGCAATTTCACTGGCTACAGATATTCCACATGCAAAGTTATGTGTGGGTATTTAAGCTTCCACACAATAGGTTTTCAGTTACTTAGGCCCACAATTCCGAACAAACAAGTAGTCAGGAATTCAAGAGTTAGGAATTTATTTTTCAGAAGAGACAAGTAGTTAGGCCCACAATTTAGAAGAGACAAGTAGTTAGGAACGCAAGCCAATTAAACAGTTGGTAGTTTTCAGTTTTAAGTTAGTTGAGTAGTTATGAAGGAATAGAATAGAGAGTAGTAAGAAGCAGTTAAAATCATAAATGTAGACTAGTCAAGCTTAGAGTAGAGAACATAGGAAAAGATAACAGGGACTTAGGAAATTAGTTGAGCAGCAGACAGAACCAGAACAAGTGAATTAGAACATAATGAACATTTAGTTGTGAAAGTGTTTTTGAGAATGTTTCCAAAGTTGTGCTTCAGAGAACAAAGTTGTAAGTAAGTTGTGAGAGAGATTAATGTTTATAATATGTACTTATTGACATCACATAATCACCAGTGGTAACCTCTGTATGTCCAGAATTATTAAAGAACAGTAATTCTAAGAGAATGGCTTCCACTATTATGTATTCAGTGCCAAGTTAGAGATCAATAAACTTGATTATGTATTACGACTGAGAATAGTCTGTGATGATTAACGTTGTTGACTATAATGTGCTGTGTTGTGATGATTAACGTTGTTGACTATAAATGTGCTGTGTTGTGATGATTAACGTTGTTGACTATAAATGTGCTGTGTTGTGATGATTAACGTTGTTGACTATAAATGTGCTGTGTTGTGATGATTAACGTTGTTGACTATAAATGTGCTGTGTTGTGATGATTAACGTTGTTGACTATAAATGTGCTGTGTTGTGATGATTAACGTTGTTGACTATAAATGTGCTGTGTTGTGATGATTAACGTTGTTGACTATAAATGTGCTGTGTTGTGATGATTAACGTTGTTGACTATAAATGTGCTGTGTTGTGATGATTAACGTTGTTGACTATAAATGTGCTGTGTTGTGATGATTAACGTTGTTGACTATAAATGTGCTGTGTTGTGATGATTAACGTTGTTGACTATAAATGTGCTGTGTTGTGATGATTAACGTTGTTGACTATAAATGTGCTGTGTTGTGATGATTAACGTTGTTGACTATAAATGTGCTGTGTTGTGATGATTAACGTTGTTGACTATAAATGTGCTGTCTTGTGATGATTAACGTTGTTGACTATAAATGTGCTGTGTTGTGATGATTAACGTTGTTGACTATAAATGTGCTGTGTTGTGATGATTAACGTTGTTGACTATAAATGTGCTGTGTTGTGATGATTAACGTTGTTGACTATAAATGTTCTGTGTTGTGGCTGCAACAATAAATAAACATCTTTCACTATAACAATTTCAGAAAAAGTATAACTTTTATGCAACAAATCTGTACCAATATAAGTGAGAAAGAGAGTTCATTGGTGCTATATAGAGCCAATTCTGACCTATGGAAACAAAACATGGACAGTAAAGAAACAAATGAAAAGATGATTAGAGGCCACAGAGATGGGATTTATCAGAAGAATGCTGAAAGTTCCCTGGACAGTTAAAAAAGACCAACAAGGAAGTTCTCAAGAGGCCAACACTAAAAAGGAAGCTCCTAAGAAACATCAGAAAGGAACAATCAACATTTTTCGAGCACATCATGAGAAGAGGAAAGTTGGAATACTTGATTACAACTGGCAAAATACAGGGAAAAAGAGATCACAGATGACAAAGAAAGAAGATACTGGATAGCTTGGTGTCATGGCATGGAAAACAGCCTACAACAGAACTGATACGATGCACGGTGGATAGAAGATTGTGGAAGGACACGATCGCCTATGCCAACTGGTATGGCACATGATGATGATGAACACTTTACTCTGTGTGAACATTCAAAATCTTTACCCACAACATTCTGGCTATACTCAAAATCATAATAATAAAGATCAACAAATATGACAATGCATGGAGAGCTGCATTTAAAGTTATAACATACAAGCCACATAGATAAAAGTACAGCTAACATCAAATTTTTATATTTGTTTCTTCTTGAAAAACTTTAGCAACCACCAAAAAAAACAAAAAAAAAAACACACAAAATTTGAGAATTAGCCTCGGTGGCTGAGTGGTTAGTGCGCTCGCGTCCTGATCAGAAGGGTCCAGGTTAAATTTCATCAACTGGCAGGTTTCTTTCAAACTGACAAGGCTTCAGGGGTTCACCTTGGCCCTGGCTGAAAAAGGATACCAGAGATTTTCTGGGAAGTAACGGCTAATTAATGTGACCCCGACCACATCACCCAAAACTGTGCAGTAGTCATGGAACAATTTGGTCACTAACTATTTTCCCCATATGCCTAATAGGGCATGGAGGGAACCTTTACTTTACATGGCTTGTACATTATATACACACACACACAAAATCTGGGAGATTATCTAAGCTCAAGTATATGCTTAAAATACTCAGTTTAAGACCTGCTTATATTGTTTTCTCATTCCTTCACCTGTTGCTATTTAGTTTCTGAGATAATGGGAGTATTCTCTACAAGGTTTCCCTGCAATGACTGCTATTTCATTGATCCACCAGCTTGTAAAATTGTTCATACCATTTATTAATAACAAAAGAGTGTTAGCAGCTGTAAAACGTGTGTGTCAAAAACAGTCCCTTCCAGTCAGCTGACTGACAAATCTGATGGAAACTCCATCTAGAATTACTTCTCTACATCTCTATTCCCCTTTCTTTGATTCTTCTGTTCCAACTTCACACTCTGTCATTCTAATGCTCATTCCAACTCCATATATTTATTTTCCTGCTGTCCAGTTCAGACAATCATGCAAGATTGCTTCAGCAGACTTCAAACACTATATCTCCTCTCCTAATCTATTGTCTGATCCAACAGTCCAACTCCAACAGCTCAATTTTTCTGCTGTCCAAATCTAACTGACTAAACTTAGCTTTTAAAGTTCTGGGAAAATACTCATCATTTGGATTTAATACCCAAGAACGACACCCACAAAAGGACAAAACAAAACACATTAAGAGTTTATAAGAAGGCACAATTTATGTGTGTTATAGGAGCAAGTGAAGAAAAGCTGAATGTATTTTTGGAGTGTTGTTATAATTAGTATAGTAAAATGTGATCATTAAACTATAGATCATCAACAATATCTAGTCCTTCTATTATTATGGCACTGAGACAACGTATTCTAAAAATAGAATGAACACGCAATTGAAATGAAGAATGAGCAGCTAAATTACAGATACAATTAAAACATACTGTCGTTATTCAACAGTGGTTGTTTAGACAGATGTTGAAGAAACTGCACACTTTTGTTACATTATATTCACATTAAGCACTATATACTAATGTATAACAGCTGGCATCATTATAAATCCTATTCGGCTCTCTTCTAAAAAAAAAAAACTTGAACTCACTGGTATAGTTCACTTATTCATTCTAGGTTGGTGTGGGAGTCATGACTCTGCAGGCTGACTCCCTCACTTGAGATAATTAAGAACTTAAAGAGCCAAAACACCTTGTTCTACAGGGGTCTATTTCTGATGATCAGGTACCTTCTGCTTACTGCAAGCTCTATTGAAAGAGTTGACTATCATCCAAGCTGGGATGATTATTCACTGCAACAATTGAATGATCATGATGAATGAATCTGCAACACTGTACTTTTGGCAAACCCATAGGTGCCTAGTCCCCATAGCATATATTTAAAGGACATGCATATGCATACAGACAACTCTTGTTGCACATTGGTTATACACAACTTACAGGTTATAGATCTTAAACATCCTTTCAAGACTTAGATTATTTCTTTTTCTCATTCTGCACTCACTTTTAGATTTCTGCAGTCTCCTGGATATAGATTCACCTACTACAGTCCCATTCTCGAAAATGTAGTCAATGCCCCAGGTATCTCTCCCTTTTTCAAGCTTATGATCTCCTCCACTGGGAATTACATTGTTACAAACCATTACACAAGCATGGACAATAACTTCACACCAGTTCCTGAGTTTCAAGACAAACCACTCGTATTGCACCCAAACATTTGAACTTTCCTACATACTCATTGACACAGCTATGTTCCCTGCATACTGAGGTGCAGCTAACCGTCTCAGAACTGCAGTCTCTGTCTTATATCACTTCTCACTCTTGACAATGTGCAGGCTCTGTGTCTCTGAGCAACAATTCTACCTCTCACTTCGATGACACTTTGGCTGAAAGGAAAATTAGGAAGAAGAAGAAGAAAGAAGACTCTGACATTGAGCCCAGTTCCTGATGTGTTGCCTTGTACTACCAACCCATCCATGAACAGTGTTTTTCCCAGATGTTAACAGTGTGTGTGTGTCTATATATATATATATATATATATAGGAGTGTCTGTGTCAGACTTATAAGAAATATACAACTATGTATATAATAAATAGCATCATGTTGAATTCACTGTAGTTTCTTTACCATAAATAGAAGTGTTTGATTAGTTTAGTTGGCAGATCATTTTCATTGGTCACTGACAACTCCACAGTGCACAGATCTTTCATTGCAAATATTAGTTTGGATGATACTGATGATCAAGGTAAATGTTGTTATGACCCAGAAAAGATACAAACAATTATCAACAGCAGTTAAAATGATAAGGGTGGCTAGTGAATGACTTGTGACTAGAATATTAAATTGTCTTCACATGAGAACCATACTGCTGGCACATGTGATCATGTCTCTATACAACCTTTGTTGTTGAATATTATGTAGATATGCATAATGATATTAACAAAAGAAGTAAAGACACAATAATGATATTGGCATTTTTACATAGTCAATCTTACATATTCATAATATACAATGACATAATCTTTTCAGAAACTGTTTTGCATCTTCCTGTAAGGCATGACTTTAATTACAGCTTCACAATAAACACTTTCAAAGACCAATATCTTTTGATTGTCTACTGGTTTCCTGATAGTTTTAAAGCTTTCAAACACTATCACAGAAGCTAATCCTGTGGCAGTGGATCTTGGTGAACTAGCAGTTACCAATGACTTCAAGTTTCATTCTTGGTTTATTCTGTGAAGTTAGTAAACATTCCTGAGATATCAGTGAACTCTGCTGCTGGTGGACCCAGCATACCAAACATGTCGCTGAACTCCTCTTGCTGCTGGGGGTGTTGCTGATGTTGCTGCTGAGAAGAGCCATCTGCAGTCTGCCACTGTTGTGACCACAATGCTCCTTGAGGAAGACAAAAACAGCTGCTTTAGCATGTCTGCTACAGTATTCAAACATTTAAAATAAACATAATATGTATCTGCTTTTATCTAGATGCTGATGCCTTTAAGAGTCACTGAAGGTTGTTGTCAGGATACTATGGTGTCTCTAGGTATTTGCTTGCTTGTTGTTGTCAGTCTACTATGGTTTCTCTAGATATTTGCTTGTTGTTGTCAGTCTACTATGGTGTATCTAAATATTTGCTTGTTGTTGTCAGTCTACTATGGTGTGTCTAAATATTTGCTTGCTTGTTGTTGTCAGTCTACTATGGTGTGTCTAAATATTTGCTTGCTTGTTGTTGTCAGTCTACTATGGTGTCTCTAGATATTTGCTTGTTGTTGTCAGTCTACTATGGTGTCTCTAGATATTTGCTTGCTTGTTGTCAGTCTACTATGGTGTCTCTAGATATTTGCTTGTTGTTGTCAGTCTACTATGGTGTCTCTAGATATTTGCTTGTTGTTGTCAGTCTACTATGGTGTCTCTAGATATTTGCTTGTTGTTGTCAGTCTACTATGGTGTGTCTAAATATTTGCTTGCTTGTTGTTGTCAATCTACTATGGTTTCTCTAGATATTTGTTTGCTTGTTGTTGTCAGTCTGCTATGGTTTCTCTAGATATTTGCTTGCTTGTTGTTGTCAGTCTACTATGGTTTCTCTAGATATTTGCTTGCTTGTTTGATTTTCTCTTTTCATAAATGGAATATCTTTCTATGTTATATCTGGTTGCTGTTAAAAGGAACTGTTATGGTCTGGAGGAGTAACATCACAACAGTAAACTGAGGGTTATACTAACTATAGATGGAGGAGTGACATGAATATCACAACAGTAAACTGAGGGTTATACTAGCTATAGATGGAGGAGTGACATGAACATAACAACAGTAAACTGAGGGTTATACTAGCTACAGATGGAGGAGTGACATGAACATAACAATGGTAAACTGATGGTTATACTAGCTATAGATGGAGGAGTGACATGAACATAACAATGGTAAACTGATGGTTATACTAGCTATAGATGGAGGAGTGACATGAACATAACAATGGTAAACTGATGGTTATACTAGCTATAGATGGAGGAGTGACATGAAAGTCATAAAAGTAAACTGAGAGTTATACTAGCAATAGATGGAGGAGTGACATGAACATAACAATGGTAAACTGAGAGTTATACTAGCAATAGATGGAGGAGTGACATGAAAGTCACAAAAGTAAACTGAGAGTTATACTAGCAATAGATGGAGGAGTGACATGAACATAACAATGGTAAACTGAGAGTTATACTAGCAATAGATGGAGGAGTGACATGAAAGTCACAAAAGTAAACTGAGAGTTATACTAGCTATAGATGGAGGAGTGACATGAACATAACAATGGTAAACTGAGAGTTATACTAGCAATAGATGGAGGAGTGACATGAAAGTCACAAAAGTAAACTGAGAGTTATACTAGCTATAGATGGAGGAGTGACATGAAAGTCACAAAAGTAAACTGAGAGTTATACTAGCAATAGATGGAGGAGTGACATGAACAAATGGGCAGCATGTTACAATGTACAACCTTGATGAAAAACACACAAAGCTGGAAGTTCATTATAAAAAAATCTTGTACTGTATGCTTGGTCATGTGACCCATTTTTACCAGCATGAACTCAGAGGGCATTTCAAGAATGTTATTAAGGTGAGCCAATTAGATAGAAGATCAAATGTGTGAGAGGTTGAGAACAGTTAGGGCAGAAAGTTTGTTTCACTACAGCACACTGCATATCACCATTATGTGTACAGTAACAATGACAGCTACAGTGTAAAAAGTTGTCATTTCATTAGCAAATAGACATAAACATGGTAGCAAAGAGGTAAAAAAAAGTTTTTAGATTTATAAACAAGAGCATTTTCTCTATGAAATTAGTCTTTTTTATGTTAAATAAAAAGAACAAATGTAAATTGTCATATTTTAGTGCTAAATCTCCCCTTCAACATCTATTACTGACATTTTCTTATTTCTCAAATTTCGTGGCGATCTAACACTTGAACTCTTTCATTACGTTTCGCTGCACTGTGCATCATGCTGGTTTCAGCAGCATACATTTTGCCACATAGTGCGCCACTCAATTTGATTAGTGTGCACCATCATCAAACCATATTCTTTTTACATGTCTTGTATCATCTTGGTATTGGTGAAATCTAATACCATGTTCAATTATCTAAAAATTCATATATAATATGTTATATTTTAGATAAATATAAATATGTAGATTAATATGTTCCGTTGCATTGAGAAAAAGCTTCCGTACAGAAAGAGTTAATATTCCCCAAATAATCTTGTATGAAACTTAATGGTGCTATTGTAAAAGACAAAGAGAGCATACCTGCAGTGTTATTGCCTGGACTGATTGTGGTGTAGCTGCCATGGCCAGCAGCTGAGGCTCCATAATCTGCACCATTCTGGAGAAAATGTCAAAGCAACAAGCACATGTGACAGAGAGAAGAGGTGGGGTTTTATACAGTGATATGTACACTGGCTTCTCAATGCAAAAAGTACAAGGCTTGCTCCATATGTAGGATGAAAATTATAAAGTTGGCACCACACTAACAACTTCCACTTTATAAATTTTCTGATACTCTGACACAAGTATTTTAACACTTTTTTAATATATGAACTAATGATGAATACGTCAGACAAATTTATATCAACTTGTAATAAAACTGCAGAAAAGCATTTTCTTTAAAAACCAGTTGCTGACCAGTTCTTTTGTGAGAGAACTATATTATATATACATCCAATTTGGGTTTAATTGGGAGAAAGCAAGTGAATTAGAGTGTATTTATAGTAATTTTTCAATATTAAAATCTCAATAAATCATGCGTATTTCAAGAATTCTTGAGTGTACTTGATTCTTTTTACCCTTAATTATAGGAGACTTCCAGTCAATATGGCTGCTAGGCGACAGTAACCATTCAGGCACTGTTTGAAAAGTGTTCCTTGTTGCAGTTTCCTCATTTTCCAAGTCCAGCTTACTGGCAGAGCAACTGAGTTTAATGCTCTGTGCACACCATGAGCTGTATATTTCACCCGGATCATGTTTTGATATTCCGATTGTTTATGATGAATGATGATATTGTTTGATGAAGGACAGTTGAGCTGTGTTCACTTTTGGTGCAGTTACACCTATGTCTTTTGGCGTGTGCTATTGCTGCTATGATGGGGACTGCAGCTGCCTTTGTTTGGATCCTTCATTGCAGTGAGATGTTATTTTGGATGATTTAACTGGCATGGGCAGTTAAGCAATTATTGATTTTAATTCACTTGCAGTGATATTGGGACCTTCGACTAAGCACAACCACCCTTAATTATGATACATATCTGTAACTCTCCAATTTACAATACCGTAGTAAAAATTACTACCACTTAAATATAACATTATGTGCTCTAAAAATAGTATTTTCTCTGAGCTTCTGACACACAACCATGTGTTCACACTAGATAAGACACCTGGCCCAGGTGGATTTATAACCCAAGTATCCCCTCATGGACCAGACGTGTTACAATTTTGATCAGTACAGTCACCAGAAGTTCATCAGTATGTTTGGCTACCTCATAGCATTATTAGCTGTGTTCCCCAAGTCATAAAAAGTTATTTGATGTTTGACACTGACTGGGGAAATTTCCCTGGTCACAGCACACAAACAAACAAACAAAATTAATAAAAATCCGACATCAACAGAAACAAATGCAACACTCAGGGGTCACCAGAAGCAGTAATTAGGAAGGTACACAGAGGAGGAGGAGGAGGAGGAGGAGGGGGGGGGTGTAATGTCTGACCACGGCAAAATGTCTAACTTTGAAAAATTTGTGTTTTGATGCTGTAATTATGACGACGGCATCGTAATCTAGGGTTAAGAAAAGATTAATTTACTCAACTGTGATGTTTCAATTTCTTGAAACTAACATTAATACAAGGATTGTTTATAAAAATCCTGGACAGAATTTTTTTTCCAGGAAATTATAATACCGAACAAATTGGTGTCATGGCATGAGTTATAGTAACGATTACTAAGTGTACATGCAGAATTTTAACTCAATTATACAAATCATGTGCAAGCCTCCAAGTGAACACATAACTACAGTTTCCAGTAGACAAAAAACTCAACATTGTGTGTGCACTAACTTCTGAATTCATCTGAGGAAGACTGAAACTTCTGAAATGCTACTACCAATTTTTGGTGAGTCCTGCCTAAATCGATCAAATTTATTTGAGTGGTTTTCCTGCTTCAAAAACAGATGCTGATTGAAGATGACCACTGCGCTGGTAGACCATCCACCTCTAACACTGATGAGGCTATGGTATGTCTGCTAGAAATCATTCACAATAACCAACATCTAACAGTCAGATATGTAACAGAGGATGTGGGAACAGTAGTTACTACTGCCATAAAATTGTAGGTGAAGATTTGGGTATAAGATGCCTGTCTGCAAAATATATGCCTGAACTTTGGACTGGAGAGTAAAGAGAAAGTAACGTTTCAGTTTGCGCTGATCTCCCTGAGTGAATCCACAACCTTCCCAACTTCACGTTATCGATAATTAATAGTGATGGATCCTGGCAGTACAGGTATGACCCTGAAACTAAGCTAATGTCATTCCAATGAAGAGCGAGACATTATCTTTTTGATAAAAGCCAATGAACTCTAAAAAGCAGGTAGAGCTTTCAATAGTCCAATCAATCCCATAGCTTCAAAGAAATAAAGCCAATCCTGAGACTAGCTAGGAAAATAGAATGGAGAGAGTTATTTGGAAAAAAGAGCCAGAACTAAACATATTAAACAAACTCAATAGACATGGGCAGACCAAGATATTCAGACTCAGAACAAGTCACTGTGGCCTCAGTGCACATCTACACAAAATAGTGACCTGGCATCATGTGGAGCATCCAAACTCCACAGCATATACTACAGGGCTGCAATGCTCTCAACACCATAAGAACGTAAATATGGCCTACAGAAACAACTCTACATGACAAGTTATGGGGAACCAGTGAAGACCTCAAAAACACTGTCTTGTTCATGGCCCATGCTGGTCTAAATGTCTAAGTGCATAGCAACAGCTGATTGCTGAAGAAGAAGTAGAATCTCCCCAACCAAAGAAAGCACAGCAGGTGAATCCCAATGTCCTGTTGACTGTGCTTGCTAATTCATTATGAATATGTCGCTAGAGGACAGACAGTTCACGCAGAATTAATTCCACACAGTCGCCCTACAATGCCTATGTGATGCTGTATGCAAAAATCACCCACAAAAGAGATATATCAGCAATAGGATCCTTCACCAGCACAAGCTCTGTTAAAAGAATTTTTGATGAAACAGTACATTCCTTTGCTTCCACAACTTTCATATTCACTTGACCTTGCTCCCCGCGAGCAGCTTCTTTGAGTTCCAACATCTGATAAAAATACTGAAATGTCATTGATTCAATGAGTTGGAGAGATTCCTACGAACGCAACAAGATATTTGAGGGTCATCTCACATAGTGACTTCCAAAAGTGCCCTCATAAAAGGCAAGTCGGATGAAATAAGTATATTCAATCACCTTTGAAGGAAACGTCAAATAGCTGGTAGGTCTACTCATTTTGTTTAAAAAAAAAAATTTTTATTAATCCTTGAACTTTATGAACAACCCCTGTATACCCTCCTCATATTTTAAAACCATGTCTGGAGGTGTTTATGGATGATGGTTTCAGTGTCATGTTTTTATTTTTTACCAGTGACACATTATTGGGTAATGTGGTTCTTTCTTTCCCAGAAATATCAGATATCCATTAAAGACTGGGTTAAACTTGAAACTATTGAACTCAACCTCTTGTCCTCATTTGACTAAGCATTGTACATGGATGTTTGTTGATATTTTAGTTGTCTTGAGAAATTTTCTCAGCTCTGAAACATGACGTCATGTAAACTCATGTAAAGAGTCATAAAACCTTTCTACACTAAAATATCTACAGTATAAAAGTTAACAATTCTAGAATATTCATACTTTTGTCCCGTATCCCATATTTGAACCACTACAATAAAGTATCAATCACAAGAATGAGTGGAATGCAGTTTCCCAGGAATATCTTGATTCATATGGATCATTCTTGAATCATTCACAGATTCATACCCGTGCCTTTATACTGAGTGATTCGATGAGCATGATAAGAAAAGTGGAGGCGGGATCTGTACGCATGCAATAGGTAGAGTCATTGCAGAAGTCAAAAATATGTACGGTCAGCTTTGTCTACGTCCCAGGACATGCGGGAGTACGGGGAGATGAAAGAGCAGACAGGTTGGCTAGCTGCGCTATTGATGAGGACGGTCAACCAATGGCAGACATCATCAATGCCCTCCAGGAAGTGGGAAGGACACAGGACTTCGACAACCATGAGTCCACGTCACTCCTTTGAATGAAAGAGATGGGAGTTAAGATGGGCACAGCCAGAAATGAGAAACTTAGTAAGAAGACTAATCAACCAACACAGAACTGGAGTCGTCAGTCACTGGACACTGCGAGACTTGCTGAGGAGAGAATCTGAGCCGCTATGGACATGTTCAGAGTGCAATGATGATGGCCCGCAAATAACTCAACCTCCATTCATGCATGTTGCAACATGATAAGAACTAAAATACTACTTTGAGATAAAGGCAAACAACTGTGTACAGTATATGACTATATTTAATGTTTGCAACAGAACACCAATTAAATTAAACTGAATTATAATTAATACAGTCTGGCTACCCTTAGTAAACAAAAATGACAAAAGTTGAACTCACATCCCGTGGGAAGGCACCCTGGTGAGACCAGCTATTGCCTGTGTTCTGCGCTGGACTTCGCCTCATTCCTATTCCAGCCATGACTTGTGGAGGAGTGATGGCCGGCTGGACGGCATACTTCATGGCACCTGCTGTCTGGTATCCAGGATAAAGCTCCTGTTGAAGTGACGGGTGCTGACTCATGTGGTAGACATCTGCTGCATAGTCTGAAGGTTTGCTGGCACTTCCTGCTGCACCTATGGTAATAATTTCAAAGATTCTATTAGTTCTTTTTCTCTCTCATATCCATATATGGTAATGATTTGTAAGATCCTATTAGTTCTTTTTCTCTCTCATATCCATATATGGTAATGATTTGTAAGATCCTATTAGTTCTTCCTCTCTATTTCATATAAATGCATAAGTGTATAAAAACCACACACAAAAATGTTCCCAAAAACATACAATTTCATCAAGCACCATGCCTGCTGGCGTAGGTCATCATGTCTCTCCACAACTTTAAATCTCGACAATTATTTATAATTTCTGTTGTCGACCTTCTGCCAAGCCATTCTTTTAAGCTGTCTGGTATCTTTTCTCTTTGCTTCCCACTATCTCTTCACCCCTCAATTTTCCCAGTTGTTACAATATATTTCAGTTGTTCCATTCTCATTACATGGCCAAAAAATGATGAATTTCATAGGAAAGTAAAATGATGTTCTTGTTGTTATGGATCCAGAAGCCTGAGAGCTGACGCCCTTCAGCCCAATGCCATGTAATGATATCTGCAGGCAATTCTGTTTCCTTGTAGTTCCCGTACAAGGTGTTCCATTTATCAGGTCTTTGAGAAAGTAGAGTTGCTCTGATGTCAGGGAAGTCAAATATTAAACTAAAAATGTAACTAGCATACAGCTGTATGGTGAGGGAGCCAGTTTCAGGAAGGGACCTTGACCAATTTACCACAAGGTCAGCCTGTTAACCACTAGTATTAAATCGTGATTTGTGTGTTGTACAAATAAATAAAAAACCAGTGTATGCATAAGTTTTTAAAAAAAAAAAATATGATCTCTTGTTCTCAGTAAACCAGTTCAATAGCCATTGCACACGGCTCTAAGAAACCACAGAAATGTTTCGTTCAGATCGTATACATTTGGTAGCTAATGATGGTGTAATTATACAACAAACTATCGATCTAGCTCTAAGAAACCACAGAAATGTTTCGTTCAGATCGTATACATTTGGTAGCTAATGATGGTGTAATTATGCAACAAACTATCGATCTAGCTCTAAGAAGCCAGAGAAGTGTTTTGTTCATATCTGTATTTATTTGGTAGTTAATGATGGTGTAATTATGCAACAAACTCTATCGATCTATATTTATATATCAATGAGAATTTTATTTACAAAACTAACTTATATATATATATATATATATATATATATATATATATATATATATATGGCCTTTGGCGTCTTAACAGACGGTTGGTAGCAAGCATTCATGATAAGTCAGTAGTTTGGTAAAGCATTAGTGTCTCATAATGGGTGCTGTTTTACTAAACATCGCTCGTGGCTGAATTTACCAATATTGGACAGACAGATCCATCCACAGAACAAACAAGGTGTATTTCCGGTACTTGGCTTGTCTCTTGCGCCTTTTGTCTTCTGAATTTGATATCAGCACTGTCTCAAAAGTTGCTGTGACATTTTTTATTTTTGTTCTCCATGTGCTACGATCTGCAGCCACATTTTCCCAGTTTCTCTCACTGATAGAGAATTCCCTCAAGGAAGCCCTGCAAGCATCCTTATATCTCAGCACTGGTCTGCCTTTTGATCTCTTTCTGTCCTTAATTTTGCCATACAACTAACAGGAAAAAAAGTTCATCAAAACTAACAAGATTCTAAATATTTACATACTTTATGTCTGATATTTTTTTTAACCACAGCTAAATAAAATACTCTGTTTTCAACATTAGCAGCCCTCATAGCTATGCCATCTGACTGGCATTTTGATTCTGCCAGATTTAAAACCCAGACTGTACTTCACAAATAGGGGTCAGACTAGAACAACTCTGTATTTGTATTTACCCATTTCAATACTAAGCCACTGTATTATTTTATGTCTCTTGTTCCTAAAACAAGGGGGAAAAGTGCATAAACAACAGAATGATGATTTTTAAAAGTTAATATTTCAAAAAAAAAAAAAAAAAAAAAAAAAAAAAAAAAAAAAATTTGCCTTTTTACAATAACACCCACCCAAGCTTGGCAATAGAATGGGAAAATGAACAAAGTTTCTTTAAACTAGTTTTCATGTAAAGAAAAAGTTCAAATGTTCAAAAGTCTAAAACAAACTGATAATGTTCATGTTCCTATCATTCCACCGGTACAACACTTATCCTATTTCTTAATCAAATCAAGCCAGAATACAAATAACTTGAAATATGAATGTCACATTTACAGCACACAAATCCACTAAATTAGATAGCCTTTCATAATAATTTTTACAAACAATAATGAACAAATTAATAATGTTCATTTTGAAAATTTAGTAAAACAGAAAAAGTCTGTAAAATTTGTTATACTTTTTATTCTGCTGGAAGTCTTTTATTATTACTAATCTTTTTTATCTCTTACTCTACCTCCTTGAAGAGATAATAAACAAATAGCAAAGCAAACCCTCATGTGGGAAACAACAGGTAAGAGGAAGACCCAGAGAGACATTGAGAAGAACATTGATGAGAGAGGCAAGAGCAGCAGGATTCAGCTCCCTCAATGAGATAGTGCTGCTTGCACAGAACAGAGACAAATGGCGAGATTTTGATAAAATATCTTTAAAAGTATTGAAAAACTGCTGGAACAAAAATTCAGATAAGAGAGGGAGTATTTTGGTGTACGCCCTATGGGGCGGCTACGGCTTGAAAGGTTATCAGATAGATAGATAGACTCTACCTCCCTTTTCATGGTTGGATAAATCCTGAAACAAGCTAGGAAAACAGAATGGAGAGTTTATGGAAAATATGAGCCAAAACATGACAGCTTAAACAATCTCAGCAGACATGAACAGACCAAGATATTCAGACAGAACAAGTCACTCACAGCGCACCTACACAAGATAGGGATCAGTGATACTTTGAAAACCCCCCCCCCAAAAAAAAAAATAGGGGGCGGAGAAATCTCGCATTACATGTACTTTGGTAGTTAATTGTGTAATGTCTTGTTGGAGGGGGGAAACATCTCCCATTACATGTACACTTTGGTAGTTAATTGTGCAATGTCTTGTTGGAATTTTTCATTTTGACCAATTATTAATCTAACTTTAAAAAAAAACCTTTATGGACATCAATTGAAGATTTCTAGATAACAACATTGGAAAATTGGGCAAGCTATGTGTCTCCACAGTTACTTTGGTTGTTACCAATATTGTTTGATGCTGACCAAACATCTAAAGAACAAGGAGGTAATGTTCAATTGGTCACTTTAAAAAAATTCAAATAAGCTTCTCCTACCCCAACATAAAATATAATGAAACAATATTTACTGAATAAGACACACCCTGGGCTTAAAAGATAAACAATATCTACAGAAAATAAATTGGAAGCATTTGAAAACAAGTGTCTCAGAAAAATACTCTGTATACCATGACATGAATTTAAGACTAGTGCGGAAATAAGAGACATGACAAAACATCCAAAAATATCATCTATAACAGGACGAAGGTGGTTTTATGTTGGCCATGTGATGAGAAATAAAGAGATCCCAAAGCAGACAGATGGGAACCAGAGAGTTAAAGAAAAAGAGGCAGGCCTGAAGAAATACTAAAAAAAACACTGAAGTGAGAGGCAACAACAGCAGGCATTAGCTCCTCTGCTGAGATTAAGCAGCGGGCTCAGAAGAGGAATATGTGGGGAGATAAAATGTGGATCCTGTGCAAGGTCTGACACTTCATAACAAAGATCACTGGACAAAGACAGTCTAGAGTTTCTGCCCTATCCGATGTCTTTGGCTCAAAAGGACAACAGATAGCAATAGATAGATAGGACATCTACAGGAATTAGCAATACAGTGTCCAAATTGGTGAGCAATGATCTCTGCAATGTGTGTCACATTTTACTCTGAATAAACAATAGCTGGAGATTTCATACAGAGCCGGAGATTACAGCTGGAGGATTCATATAGAGCAGGCATCTTCAGTCGCTCCGGAACATGCAGAAGAGGGGCTCTAAGTGCCCGTGAACACATTCGAAGTGCAGTAATGATAACCCAAAATAACTCACTAACTTAAAACATGATATAACATAACATGAGAAATAACTCTTAAACTCTGTGGTCAAAGCCAACATAATTATTCAAGCTGACCTGTGAATATTAAAAAAGGTTTTGTATCCTGGCAGTTTATTTATTAAATTACAAAATACAAGACAAATACAGGTGCATATATTATACATATTAGTATAGTTTGTAACAAATCATACACACAAGAAGAGAAACAGAAGAAGAGACTGACCTAAGCCCATGGGGTCAGGCTGCATGGGCCTGGTGCTGGAGTAGGGTGGAATGTTTGACATGGCAGCATCTGAGGCATGATCTGGGATTTTATGGATAGGAGTGATCTGTCCTTGCTGGGAACTTCTGAAAAGACATGCCCAACGAAGTTTTTTTCACTATTGAGTTGTAGTGACAAGTGTGGTGAATGGTTTCACTAAACTATTGAATTGTAGTAACTCATGTGGTATATCACTATATGTTTCACTAAACTGTTGAGTTGTAATGACAAGTGTGGTGAATGGTTTCACTAAACTATTGAGTTGTAGTAACTCGTGTGGTATATCACTATATGTTTCACTAAACTGTTGAGTTGTAGTGACAAGTGTGGTGAATGGTTTCACTAAACTATTGAGTTGTAGTAACTCGTGTGGTATATCACTATATGTTTCACTAAACTGTTGAGTTGTAATGACAACTGTGGTATATGTTTCACTAAACTGTTGAATTATAGTGACCAGTGTGGTATATATTTCAGCAATAACACAATTCATGATAAGCAAACCTCCAAAGCTACATCAAACACTAGTTGCAAAAATCTACCTAAATTGAACTACAGTCGAACCTGTCTAAGGCGACCATTCACGGGACTTTCAAAAACTGGTCCCATAGGACAGGTGGTCCTGCCTCACAGGTTTCACATAATAAATAGAGCGATAAAAAAAATTTTATCCTAAGCACTATGAAAACTAACCTGCAAATCAGCGTAATCCATGAGTAGAACATAGTGCACATGTCGGTCTACAATAGCCACTGGTTGGACACTTTTCATAAAACACGATAGTTAAACACACAAAAATATTTTGTCGAATCACTGATATTCGTTCTTCCAGCGTTAATGCTTTTGGTTTTACACTTTTGACACTGGCCATTTCCTATATTGTGTGTAACACTTTTAAAATCCACAAAAATAATTCACTGAGATACTGTACATGTACGTGAATACACTCTAAGCGGGCAATGACTAATTCTTTAGTTAATTCCTGTAATTTATACGGGCCACGCAATGGTCTACTCTGGTCTAGACGGAACCGCGAAGTGATGTCACTTCACGAATCATAGATCTGTGTCTGCCGTGTTTCTCACACCAGTATTGACTGATAAACGTAACACGTCCCACTGTAATCTGGGACTCACTAAATACGGGAAAACTTCGACACCTGTAGACACCTGTGTCGATCGTTTATGGCTCCCAGCGAGACGGAGAAGGACTGGCTGGTCAGTGTATCGTTATCTCGGATTACCCGCGTGTCGTAAACGGGATAAATAACATTGGCGGCGGTTAATTAGCCTGGTCTCTGGTCGCGTCATACGGTGAGCGCCGTAATCAGTGTTAGAATATAGTAAAAAACTCGGGGAAATTGTAGACCCGGTCCTATAACCAGGGAAACGCTTTAAACAGGTGGTCCTAAGACCAGGTTCGACTGTATTATGAAAGTAGACAGCATGAAACTACAAAATTATCAGGAAACCTGAAAAAAAAAAAAACAGAATAGGCGAAAGACAAAAGAACTCACTTGACCAAAGTGTTTGTGCATACAATGTACTCCACTTCATCAGTGTAGGGGTTCTGGAAACTGAAACTACTGGTTCGAAGCCATACCCAGTCCCGATTGGATGCATGAAATCGATACATGATGGACATAACCTGGCCTTTCAGTTTTAGCACTGGAAAATAAATAGAAAGTTATAGTAAAATGGCATCCTAGCAGTCATTGATCGTGATTTTCAAACTATTGTTAATTTTAACTAGACTTTCCCTGGCAAGAGAATTATGATGCACATATCAGGCCCTGTTTGTACAGCAGTTTACATACTAAATAAATAGGTATCCCTGAAAGGTTAGTCTTCCACAATGATTAGGCAATTCTCTATCTCTCTACACAGTTGCATATTCCTCCTTGTCTTTGTAAAACTCTTCATATGGATCTCACAGAATTAGTTTGCTATTTTTATTTGTTAACTTATTAATAAAATAAAAATGTAATGATCACATCTGTATGTGTGTAAAATACTCTATGTTAAAGAAATGAGCATTTACAAACACAAAATTCATTGGGTTTCAACACCACATAGAAGGTTGGCTACCATGGATTGCCAGTTTACTCTGTCTCTTGTCCTGATGGTGTACATTGACATAGGTTCATCCATCCACCTTTTGATGTTTTCAGTCCACTTTAGTCTTGGTCTGTCTTTGTCTTGTCTACCTGATACCTTCCCTTCCAAGATTACTTTTAGGAGGGTATATCTCTTCACATGCCCAAAAAATGTTAGTTGTCTTTTTCTAATTGTGTTAATAATATTTTTTTGTTTCATTTTCATTTGGTTGTCTTCTTTTCCTTCCACCCAATTCTGTCCATTTTCCTATAGATCCACATTTCAAAGGCTTCAATTTTCTGCTCTGTTTTCTTACTTGAAGTCCATGTTTCTGCACCATACAGGAATGTTAAGTAAATATATCATTTTGCTATTTGTAGTTTTAGTTCTGATATTATTTACTTTCATGTTATTAAAATTGCCTTTTACCATTCTTATACTTTTGTTTATTTGACTTACATTTTCTATCACCAGCAATGCTTAACCCTAAAATATGACACCCTCATAAAAATTACTACAACAAATTATCCCAAATTATACATTTTGCCATGGTCACACCTCCCACACCACCACCACCACACCGCCCCCCCCCCCCAACCTTCTTAATTACTACTTCTAGTGACCCCTGAGCGTTTTTTTTTTTTTTTAAACTGTGATATTTCCTTAGTCGTCGCTGTCATCAAAACAATCCTTTTTAACCAAGGAAACGCAGTGAATTAATCTATGAGGTAGCCGAACATCGGACCAATGCAACCGTACAAATAGACATTGTAAAATGTCCGGTCCATGAATTTAAACTCAGGCCATAAATCAACGTAGGAAATCCAAGTCCCCATGTCTCACTTAGTGTGAGCACATGCTGTGTGTCAAAAGTTTGGAGAAAATACTATATTTAGAGCACTTAATGTTACATTCAAGACATAGTAATTTTTACTATGGTATCGTAAACAAAGGTTTATTCTATTGATAAATTATTTATATCTAAAAAAAAGTTAACTTTAGATTCTCAGTTCTTTCTTTATTCTAATTTTCTTTTCACCATCAAAAGTTGAGAACAAATAAAATGGATATATCTAGAAATTATTGAAACGGTTGCTGAAAATAATTATGGATGTAAATGATAAATTAACTATTAAAAAAAAACCATTGTACACTAACATAAACTTGTGTTTGAATTCATGTGTACAAGTTCTCTCACCCTGTTCAAATGTTTCTTTCATGTGTGTCTGGTCCTCTGGATGGTAAAATTCAAAGGCAAGCTTGCCCAGAAGTTCCTGCGGCTGATAGCCCAGTATTGGTGTTACTCTGGAAAACGTGAGAAATTGTTCCTATTATAGCAATTCCAGTTACATAAGAGAATGGTATATTGATGTGTTACCAAAGAATTCTCATTATATATTTCTTTAGTCATTGCTTCTAAACAAATATTGCCACACCCAATTGTTTGTGTTCACAAGCTTTATATCTCTAGCAAAATCCCACTGGGATTTAATTTTTCATGAACATCACTTTTTCCTATTTTTTCCACCAGTAGCCGTGCACTCAGGTGAACTCTATCATACCAGAAGATGTTCTCTCACTTCTAAGGTGTGCTCATATTTTCTATCGTAGAAAGTGTTAGGTAGAATTTTTCCCATTAATTTTGCCTCTGCAGTGACCATTTTTGTCCCACTCTTTTATATTTCCAACTGTCAGGGTTCTTTAATAAGCTCAGAATACATATAGGACTTCCTGTTTTTTGTCATTAACTGAAATGGCTAGACATCAGATCTCACTACCAGAGATGGCTAGACATTAGATCTCACTACCAGAGATGGCTAGACATCAGATCTCACTACCAGAGATGGCTAGACATCAGATCTCACTACCAGAGATGGCTAGACATTAGATCTCACTACCAGAGATGGCTAGACATCAGATCTCACTACCAAAGATGGCTAGACATCAGATCTCACTACCAAAGATGGTTAGACATCAGATCTCACTACCAGAGATGGTTAGACATCAGATCTCACAACCAGAGATGGCTAGACATCAGATCTCACTACCAGAGATGGCTAGACATCAGATCTCACAACCAGAGATGGCTAGACATCAGATCTCACAACCAGAGATGGCTAGACATCAGATCTCACTACCAGAGATGGCTAGACATCAGATCTCACTACCAGAGATGGCTAGACATCAGATCTCACTACCAGAGATGGCTAGACATCAGATCTCACTACCAGAGATGGCTAGACATTAGATCTCACTACCAGAGATGGCTAGACATTAGATCTCACTACCAGAGATGGCTAGACATCAGATCTCACTACCAGAGATGGCTAGACATCAGATCTCACTACCAGAGATGGCTAGACATTAGATCTCACAACCAGAGATGGCTAGACATCAGATCTCACTACCTAGAAACCAGAGGAGGGTCAAGTCATGAATAAACGATGAAATCAATTTGCTTTTCCATCACAGGAATAAAACCTGGGACCCGAGGCTGATGTCTTACCTCCAGACCCCCCCAACTCCCCTACCACACCCAGTAAATGTTAATAAAAAAGTAAAGTACCCCTCTCATGCCAAGTGGCATATAGAGAATATGGTGTTAGTGACCATAATTTTTACAAACCTTCAGCACATGATTTTTGGATAATGTGGTCGGTATATTACACCCATGCCGTTTTACTTTCCCAGAAAAAAATCTGGGACCCATTTAAGGCTGGGTGAACCCAAAAGCCATCGGTTGGGATCGAACCCTACCTCTTGTCCTTTGTAGTCCAGTTCACTAGCCACTGAGCTATCATGTCTCCCAGTAAATGTTAATAATTGAGCCAAAACATACTCATGCTGTACTATGATTTCTAACATACACATGATTCCTCTTTTGCCTGTGTGGCTACCAGGACCCTGACCATGGTCATGGAAAAAAAGAGTAGAGCCATGGACCTGCCATACATGTCATAAAAGGTAACTAAGGAGGTTTGAGGTCAATGTCCTTACTGGTGCTATGAAGTTCATGCTTCTGAGCTGAAGCCATCTTCATAGATTTTGCTAGTGTATGGCAGGTGTACTGGGGGAATGTGCTCAGGAGGGGATCTAAGTACTATGGATATGTCCTTGTGTAACGAAGGTGTTCTGTCGATTAATCTAAACTAAACATGATTCTTTACGCACACAATAATGCTTATTTATATTTTAAACAGATATTTACACAAAATAACTACTACTACACACACAATGATCTTTACAAACAATTATTCATTACACACACAATGGTGTTTATTTACACAGAAATATGCAAACACAAATATCGCTAAGCATGCAGTGACAAAGTTTGTAACGAAATTCAATACACATCATTCACTGACAAATATGACAAAATAAACCATGATTTTCCACATTTTTGCCTAAAAATTTATGCTAAATAAAAGACTATTTTTTGCATGGAGAATTAAACTTACCTCTGATCTACAAATGTGAATTTTCCATCAATACTGTGCCTAGATATGAATTCACTTGGAGGATTTGGTCCCATGATGTCACTGCAGTTGGGAGTGTTTGTGACCTGAAGGCGACCAATAGCAACTAGGCAACAATGACTGTTTCCATGTTCATCAGAGTCACCTCGGTCCATCTGTACACCAGCTATACAAAAGATATATAAACACAAACTGTTGTATGTGTGGCAAATATATTCTAATTTTGTTCCTTTTTAGACATGCACATTGATGTTCTCTATTCCAGTTTGATTTGAGCATGACTTCTATAATTATTTTGGTCATTTCAAAGATTTTTTTTTTTTAATTAAAACCAGTGGAAGTGCTAAAACACAGAATCAGGCAAAGCTGTGTCAAAAACCTATGTGAAAATGTGATCAAGAATAAATCAGAATATATAATAAAAGGCTGGAGAACTGCAGAGAAAGAGACAGAAATATGCAATTAAGTATCAACATGCTATGTATGGTCTAAAGTATAAAGAAGACCCATGAATATTTCCTACTTAATTTATAACACAGAAAAAAATAGTTCACTCTGAAATATGAAAGTAAGAAAAATTATCAACAGGCTATTAACACAACAGACCTGAGGCAGGCCAGTTCTTGATGTACCCTGTGATGTGCACAACAGCATAATGGTTGCCATCTGATGCAGGTCCCAATGTGTTTCTTTGACGCATGCGCACAGTGTGATTAGCTGTCATTGGGTCTGGCTGGACATTGCCCATACGAAGCCGACATATAAAGCCTCTACGTGATCCCATGCAAAGGCGTATTGATGCTGGAAATTTATATACAATCTCATAATGAAATCGATCAAACACACTGAATAATTTAATCTTGACATATCTTATAAGATGCCTTTTCTCTACTGAACATAAAGTAAGATAAAGTCTTTCAGCATTGGTAAAATGAACTTCTTAAAATGAATGGAACATAAAGAAAATGTATTGTTGCCAAATATTATGCAGTCAGAAATATATTACTATAAACAAATAAAATAAATAAACCCAAGGTGAATGTATCAGTGGAAAATAATGAGGAAAACTGAGAATCTTAACTTTAACATACCACTATGGCTATGAAGTTGTGACAATCTTGAACTCTTTGCCAATTCAGCAGTGTTGGTGTGATTAGAACATGCCTCAAAGGGAAAGCATCCTACAAGCCTTGCCACATTAGTGACAACTCTATTAGACATTATAGCCATTATTTACTCAAATATTGCTGATCTGTAAGATTAGATATGGACAGTTTGTACCAAGTTTTGCAGCTGTTGGACCAAAGGTTTAATTACATTCAACGTGGATTTAACATATTTAAATCTAGTACCAAAGCATGGGTATTATGCTAGTTCTGGTTATTTATTTTTGTAACTTTCCTTCCGTCTAAATATATTTTCTAAATGCTTAATAAACATATGGATACTACCTCTAGACATATTAATGTTCAATGAGATGTTAATTCGGATGATACCAGGGCCTTCGACTAACAACAACTAACTAACGATAATATTAATGAAACTTCTCTTGAAAATGAAAAAGTCTCTTCTGAATTTTGTTCATTAATATTTTTAACAGGTATAGAAAAAGAGATGTATTTTAACAATGATATCAAGAATCAATTGATACTAACATTGCACACAAAAATAGACTCCAACAGTGAGTCTTCTGTGCAGTTATAAATTGGTTCAAAATTTACTAATACTAAATACTAAGCATTTGCAAAGTAAAACACATGGAAATAATCAATATGCTGGAGAAATGAAACATTGATGGCAAGGATCTGTGAATCATAAAAAACATGTACTGGCAACAAACAGAAGCCTTAAGAATTAGCAACCAAACAAGATAGTTCCAATATATAAAACAAGGAGTCAGACAACTCTGTGTTCTGTCGCTGGATTTGTTTTCACTTTCAGCAAAAATATTATGAAATCAATAGTAGATATAAAAGGAATTAAAGTCAACAAGATAAACAATTAGTGATATGCGAATGACACAGTCTTAATAGCAGAGACAGAGAATGAACTACAAGAAATTATAGATATAATAATAAAAAAAAGCAACAAGAAAGGTCTAAGTCTGAATAGTAAGAAAACAGACATAATGGTCATATTGAAAAAACAATCATCACCATCATGCAGCATAAAAATAAAATGGACAAACCTGAAACAAGTGAAATGCATCAAATACTTGGGCACAATAATAACATCACATGGAAGATGCACCGCGGAAATAAAAAGCAGAATAGCTCAGGCCAAAATAGCATTTCAGAAAATAAAAAGCGTCTTATGCAACAATTCTATGTCAATAGAAGTGAGAAAGAGAGTTCATCTGTACTATATAGAGCCAGTTCTGACCTATGGAAGCAAATCATGGACAGTAAAAAAATTAATTAAAAGACGATTAGATGCCACAGAGATGAAATTTCTCAGAAGAATGTTGAAAGTTCCCTGGACAACTAAAAAGACCAATGAGGAAATTTTCAAAGAAGCCAACACAAAAAAGGGAGCTCCTAAAAAACAGAAAGATACAATCAACATTTTTCGGGCACATCATGAGAAGAGAAAAGTTGGAATATGTGGCTACAACTGGCAAAATACAGGGAAAGAGAGATCTTCAGCCCTTTGAATGTTTATAAGATTTGTATTTATTTGACCTATTTTTGTAGAATTTATTTACACATTAAAGAATGTTTGTCTCCTGCTAGTCTACATCTACTGAAGTGTTCTTGAAGTAAAAGTTATTCTTCCATCTGCAAGATATTCTTTTAACTCAAATGATTATACAGTTTAATCCAATAACCAAACTAAGGAGATTCATTTTCAGAATGCTGGTCATGTCAGTACCATTGAAACAATAAATTAGAGTGTGATTTACAAAAAAATGACACAAGATTTGTTAATTTTATAATGAGACAATTTGTGGAGAATTTACAATATTCAACTCACAGTGGAATTACTTTACACTTCATTGATGAAACAGTATACATTAAACAGGACATCGAGAACCACACCTGTATACTGAGTGATTCAATGAGCATGATAAGAAAAGTGGAGGCAGGATCTGTACATATGCAATGGGTAGAGTCATTGTAGAAGTCAAAAATACGTACAGTCACCTTTGTCTACATCCGAGGACATGCGAAAGTACGGGGAAATGAAAGAGCGGACAGGTTGGCTAACTGCGCTATTGTTGAGGACAGTTAACCAATAGAATGGGCAGACATCATCAGTGCCCTCCAGGAAGTGGGAAGGACACAGGACTTCGACAATCATGAGGACACGTCACTCCTTTGAATGAAAGAGAGGGAAGTTAAGATGGGCACAGCCAGAAAAGAGAAACTTAGTGGGCGTGTAATAAGACTAATCAACCAACACAGAACTGGAGTCGTCAGTCGCTGGACACTTCGAGACTTGCTGAGGAGGGGATCTGAGCACCTATGGAAATGTTCGGAGTACAATGATGATGACCCACTAATAACTCAATAACACAATAACCAAGAACTATTAGATTATATAATGTTACTTATGTCATCATTTCTCTGTATTGATCTGGACAATCATTTTTAAAACTTCCTGGTCAACGTGTTCTTGTATTTAGTATTTATTTGAACAAATGAAAACATAGACCTGTTGTATTTTTAATTCATTAAAGACATTTAAATTTCAGCTATTTGAACTTCATTCAAAATTCCTGCAACCTTTTTTTAATTATGAGCTACAGTACTTACATTGGTGGCCCTCCTTCTTCACAGTACCAGCTAAAATAGGAAAAAAAATTATAAGAGTAAGTTATACAGGGTGTTTATAAAGTCTCACTACACTTGGTATCTAGGTCAATTTGAAAAAAAAATGTTTATGACGTCATCACAATATGTGCTCCCACTGTCAATGAAATTTGTTGAATAAGTTTATTGCTACTGGAAATGTGGAAGATGCTCCACGATCTGGTAGGCCTGCTGTGAATGATGAAATATGTTTAGATATCCAAGACAGAATCCTTAAAAGTCCAGACAAGTCATTAAGAAAACTGTCGCAACAAGTGAACTTACCATTGAGCACATATTGTGATGACGTCATAAACATTTTTTTCAAATTGACCTAGATACCAAGTGTAGTGAGACTTTATAAACACCCTATATAAGGTTAATGAGAATAGATAAGAAAATTATTTCAAATAAATCTGCCACACACAAAAGTATGAGTTACAAATACCACAATTCCTCCATGGTCCTTGATATCAGGATAATGAGATCAAGTATATAATCCAGTCAGAGACAAAGAACAGAGTCCTAGGTCCAACAAGTCATAGGTTCTGTTCTTCTTTATCTATGATTATAACTCACTCAGACTGGGATCCATGTGCTATTTTTTTCAGGGTTTCAGTACTGCCATAATGTTCATCCATCTGTGCAAATCAGGCAGCCACCAACAATTGAGTCTGCCATGGGAACTAACCATGTATATTAAAGTCATGAAGCTTCACAAGCTTTAGCTCAGTTGCAACATGCAGAGCCTGCTTCAACAATTCTTCCTCAAAATTACCAAAAGTCAGTAAGTGTCAATTTAGTTGCCTAATTAAAAATATTTCAGCTATACACCTTGTTTTTAAATTCAAAACTTATTGGATATAAAATAATGAATTAGTAAGTTAAAACTACTAAATATGCCTTATTAGTCAATATGCACAGGTGCCTGTTGGGGCAGCATCATGACTTGACCTGTTACTTGTTAACGTACCTGGTTGAGGTACAAAGGTACACATCAATGTAGACAATCACTTGACCACACATTCACACTGTATGTATCAGATATATAATTTTCACCTGGATGTGCTTAAACTTAAAACGTTCCAATGTCTGCTCTTCTCGTGATCTATTATTATGATGTACTTCGCATTGAAGGGAGCCACGATAGCTCAGTGGTTAGTGAACTGGACTACAAAGGACAAGAGGTAGGGTTCGATCCCAACCGACGGCTTCCGGTTTACCCAGCCTTTAATGGGTACCAGATTTTTTTTCTCGGAAAGTAAAGTGGCACGGGTGTAATACCGACCACATTACCCCAAAAAAAAATCATATGCCAAAGGTCTGTAAAATTTATGGTCACTAACACGATATTCCCTATACGCCAATTGGCGTGAAGGGGGTACTTTACTTTTTTTTTTTTAACTTCGCATTGATGTTTGACTGAATTTGGATTGCAGAGTCTGATACAATGACTCTTTCGCCGCAACACTCCCACTTTGTTCTTCGCCACAGAGTCAGACCATGACAAACTCATAGTTGTAATTCACTGCACACAGAATTCTCTCATGAAAGTAACAGAAAGTTTATTTACCTGTAACATGTCCAATGAAACAATATATGTACAAGCCAGCGAGTTACAATTTGCTCAGCTGTTCACACATGAATGTACTGAAGGCAACTCTCTATTGCAGATGTGCCTCAGTTCGTCTCTCACACTCAAATGGTTCAACACTGACTCCCTCTAGTCTGGAACCTATTATTTCCTCATTATTCTATTACACTTAATTGTCTCGTCAATAAACTTGAGACATATGTCTTCACTAGTCTAACTTTCTGTTACTACTTGGACTCCACGATCCACTGGCTTGCACCTATCTACTGGGGTCTACAGTACCCTGTCTGTGGCACCGTTCTCATGCAGTCCCCCCATATCAATCTCCTGTGTCAAGCTCCTAACATGGCTAAAACTAACTGTGGAGGTTGGTGAGCCCTACAGGCTACCGCCTCTCGGTGGCACTGTACTCATGCAGTCCCCATGTGTGAATCTTGTCTACCAGCCTCGTACATGGGCTTATATACTTCGTCTCTAAACCAACCAAATTACTCTACGTCATCTCCTGCTCTGTCCCTCAAACAATCAAAACTCCCCTACATCATTTCCTCATCTCCAAGTTTACATTCTCATTAGTCACGAGAATTTCCGCTATTCTGTCTGAACTAATCTCTTCACATTTTCCTGTGAAGTCTCCACATGCTCTAGTCACTCACTCACCTCAACCATCCCCTACCCTATTTTCACATTCTCCCATTCACTGTTACAAGTAAAGACACATCCTCTTGTACTTACTCTTGAGGTCAAGAATCCTGCCCGTATTTTGAGACTCTGAGGTTGAAAGCTGTTCACGTACTTTATCCATGTCATCAGGGTGAGTCAGATCATATAAGGTTGATCCAAACAGATCCCCCTAGAAGAAAGAATCAGGCTGTAACAAACTAAGTCAGCCTCAAGATTGCATCAATACAACTCTTCAGTGGTAAAACTAGAAAGAACTAGAATTCTGCTGCTTTAATGCAACCTCAGAGGTAGCAGAATTATTGCTGCAAGTGTTCATGTTATATCTCAAAAGCCTTAGAAAAAAATTACAATTTCAAATTCTATATTTAGCAAGCCTAGCACAAATTTATCACATCTTTGAGAAAATCAAGATTATTCAGAAATAAGCTCATTATAACCACAAAGCAATACTGACACAAGATATTAAAAACATATTAAATATTTTGTTCATAAGAAAAATTATATGCTTGAGTCACTTGTTAGTTATAACAACATAGTTGTATAATCCTCCATAATAATCTTTGTTTTATATGAAATGCACCATATTTCTGTGATCCATTCTGGAAAATATCATATTTATATATATATATATTTTATATATATATATATGTTCAGACTCATTCACATGTAAAACTATGTGAGTGTAAAAAATAAAATAGAGATACCTGACTCTGGTTCAGAACTGGTGTGATAGAGTCTGATACATAAACAATTCTGCCAGTGTCACACTGAACTACAAACAGAAACCCATCTGCAGCCTGAAACCAAAAATGTTAACAAGCCATAGCAAAACAAATGTATAATTCTATTTTTTAGTGTGTTACAAACATTAACTTCTACATTTGTTTTACGTCAAACTTGCCTGTATCTAAACATAAGTCAAACTGTTATGAGCAAAATTTGTTGTTTAATTGATCACAATAAGATGGCTCTAGAACTTCTTTTTATCTCCAATATTGTCTTCTTCTTAGGGAGCTGCAATAGCTCAGTCGTTAGTGAACTGGACTATAAAGGACACAATAGATGTTTCAGAATGATTGATTCAGCCTTCGAAGGCAGCTCACTTCAATGAAGGAAGAACCTTGTGTAAAAACCACTAATGATGAAATGAAAAGGCTTTTTGAGTCAATTCTGAGACCAAATGCGGAGTCAGTGTTAACAAGGCAGTCTTGTCATTGATCTCAGTGACTCTCTGGCAACTTAGAATTGCTACTGACAAGTTGTATAAACTAAGGCATTCTTTTTGATTCAACCAGATGCTCATGTTCGCTCGATGACTAAAGGAATACACTTCTTTGTCATCCGCCCATCAAAAATCTTAATATGTATACGTTGTGTAATGGTCTGCAGTAAAACTGTGATATTTGCACCTTTTTACTCAATACATCAGACTTCAGCATGTTATTTGTGAGTACTGGACTGTCTTTCCTCTTCAATCCCTACTCACTTGGCCAGACCAGACATGTTTCTAGAGGCACTGTGAAGAGGTGGAGTAGGGTCTGGATGGTTCTGATTCACTGATGCTGACGCAAGCCATCAGCTATGGGCCGCTGGACATCGTCCAGCTCTCCATCTCCCACCAGATGCTTGAAATGGGAGAATTTTGCTGTATGGACAATGTTTATACCCCATGCATCTCATACCATTATGCCCTGATATGAGAGAGAGAGAGAAAGAGAGAGAAAAAGAGAGAGAGAACCTCATTTTGTCTAACAGTGCCAGTAAGATATTTTATCTCACCTTAAATCATACATACAAACAAATATTGTATGGTGAACTTAAGGACAGAAAGAGACCAAATGGCAGACCAGTGATGAGATATATAGATGTTTGCAGGGCTTCCTTGATGGAATTCTTTATTAGTGAAAGAAACTGGGAAGAACATGGAGAACAAAATTTGTTAAATGGCACAGCAACTTGCTGAAGCAGTGCTGATATCAAATTCAGAAGACAAAAGGTGGAGGAGAAAGTAGATGAGACCAGGCACCGTGAATGCATCTTATTCGTTCTGCAGATGGATCGACCTGTCCAATATTGGCAGATTCAGTCACAAAAGAATCTGTTCAGCAAAGCAGCATCCAGAAAAACACTTTAATATTTTTACCAATCTACTGACTTATCACGATTGCTTGCTACCAACCATCTGTCAAGATACCAAAGGCCATACATGACATACAAAAAGCATACACATATTTTAAGTAACCTCTTTTCCTGATTACATTTTAATAATAAATTTAAACAAACATAAAATACAATAACATACAATTTCACCACTTATATTTTATTAAAAACAATATATTAAGTCCTTTATATTTACAAATGAAATGAAACTTACATAAAGGCTAAAGCAACAACATTTAATTATGGTAAAATCAAAACCACAACACACAATAAATGAAATAAACCTGCCTCCAGAATGAGATGCTTGAGTTCTTGATCAGTGAGAAATGAGGGTCTGTAAGAGCCATCAGTATTTGTGTTCCCAGTACCTGAGAATGATGTTTAAGAAGCAATCATTAGCTATTAATCTGAACTCATGTAGCTGAATGCCAGAGGAATAGAGCAATATCATTAATCATTAACAACTTCTCTGAGGTTCGTTCAAATACCCCAGCTTTTGAAGACCATGTTGCTGGATACAAAATTTCACTAATGAGGCTTATCATTTATGCTCCAATCAGTTCTGCTACAAACTGTCTTCATTAGTTCTTCTCCCAAATGTTGATTATCAGATCTCTCCATCCTAGTACCATTTATCAGATCGCCTTCATAGTACTGATTATCAGTTCTCTTCTCAAAAACTATTAATCAACCTCTCATTGACTATTCTGTCACAATGTTAAACTACCCAGAATGTTATTTCACCTTGCCTCTTCACATCAACTATATCAATCATCACAATGTCTTTTCACTTTCCTTTTCTTTTCAATATCCATAAAATATGATGTGCTTTCATTTTCTATCTATTGTCCTTTCGAGTCAAAGATGCCACATAGGGCAGAACCACAATCTCAAAAACAGAAACATTGCGTGCCAAAATGGCACATATTGCAGAGATCACTGCTCTGTTTCCATAACAATACTTTTTACAATGACAGCTTGTCAAGCCATCGATCAACCTCCTTAGTCGCCTCTTACGACATGCCTGGATGGTCACTACTGTCTACTTCCCTCATAATGAGGCCCCGGTAACACACAGGATTTCATTTTCTGGTGCATGTAATAATTTTTCTTAGTGCAGAGAGGCCTTCCTCCTAACATGTTCAAAAGCCTGTTTACACTATTCTAAACACTCTTTCACAAAACACTAACTGTGGGCCTCAGCATTTAGACGCTTATTTCTTAAGATAGTAAATTAATGAATGTCAGGCTTTTTTGGGCTATAACTTTCAAATACTAATTCTTCTTGTTGCATCCCTGAATCTGAATAGAAACCTATAATACCTCATGCCAGAGAGTAGTGTTGGTCTAGAAGGTGACAGGCTTTGCTATTTGACCCAAATGAAAATATTCCTTGATTGTCTGTAATAAACATCTGAAATTGGACAATTATATTCCAAAACTCTTTATATGTACTGATTTTAGCCTTTATTTACAAGTCATAACCAAAATATGAATACTTCCAGTGTGAATGAATGGACCTACCTCGAAGAGTTTTCATATGTGACACAGCCATACGTAAAATGGTCAATTTGTCAGGTTTACGTGCCAAAGTGCTGCAAGTTGGGACCATATCACAAAGCTCATTTATATAAGCTGTCATTTTATTCCTTCTTCGTCTCTCAATTTCACAGTGACTTTCTCTGAAAACATTAACCAGTTTGAGAATAATAACATGAAAACATTAACCAGTTTGAGAATAATAACATGAAAACATTAACCAGTTTGAGAATAATAACATGAAAACATTAACCAGTTTGAGAATAATAACATGAAAACATTACTAAGACAATAATAATATATTCAAAGAAAATTTGGAAAGATTGTTTACAGAATGTAACTGTAAAAAATGAGGGTAAGCAAAAATAAAGGACTCAGCCCCAATAGCAAAAAGACAGGAGTAATGGCAGCAACAAAGAAAAAGACATCACTGCAATACACAATAAAAACTAGTGGAACATTAAAACAGGTAAATGAATTTATATATCTGGGAACAATGTTGGCCTCAGCTGGTAGAAGTACAACAGAAGGGAGATGCAGAATGGCTCAGACAAAAGCAGCTTTCCAAAAAATGAAGAAGATAATGTGCAATTCATTTTTGATAATAGAAACAAGAAAAAGAGTTCTTAAATGTTATATCTCCCGTGTGTTACCGGGGCCTCATTATGTGGGAAGTAAAGAATAGTGACATTGTGACCTTCCATGCATGTCGTAAGAGGCGACTAAGGAGGTTGATCGATGGCTTGACAAGCTGTCATTGTAAAAAAGTATTGTTATGGAAACAACCATAGATTTTAGAAGCAGTGATCTCTGCAATATGTGCTATTTTGGCACGCAAGGTTTTTGTTTTCAAGATTGTAGTTCTGCCCTCGAAAGAACAATAGATAGAAATGTTATATAGAGCCAGTCTTAACATATGGATGTGAAACATGGACAACAGGACAACAGACAAGAAAATCACTGGAGGCTGTAGAAATGTGGTATTACAGAAGGATGTTGAGAATACCGTGGATAGTAAAGTAGAGTAATGAAAATGTCCTGAAAGAGGCCAAAACAAAAAGAGAGCTAATTTCCAATATTAGGAAGAAACAATTATAATTTTTTGGGCCATATAATGAGAAGGGAACAGCTGAAATATATTGTGACAACTGGGAAAATTGAGGAAATAAGAGATTGAGGGAAGCAAAGAGAAAAAATACCAGACAGCTTAAGAGAATGGCTTGACAGAAGGTCAACAACAGAAATGATAAATGACTGTCGAGATCCAAAGTTGTGGAGAGACATGATCACCTATGCCAGCAGGCTTGGTACATGATGATGATGATGAAGAACTTCTGATGAATGACAGTAGTTTAACAGTTAATGAACTGGACTACTCTGCAACCATGAACAGATTGCACAAATATATCAATGTGGGAGATGCCTAATTAGAGCACTGTGCAGGAAGCCAAAGAAGACTTGTCAACCATCATAATACCGGCATCATTAGTCACTGCACATTGAGGGATATACATTGGAGGATATCTGAGCACTTATAGGCTTGTCCAATGTGCAACATGGCTGACCTGTCGGCTATACAAACTGGACTACTAAGGACAAGAGGTCGGGTTCAATCTTTATCGACTGCTTCCTTGCAATAGCTTTATAATTATTCTGGAAGGAAAAGTCAGCACTGGCATAATATCAACCATATTATCCAAAAAACAATATCTAAAAAAAAAAAAATATGGGCACTGACACCAAATATTCCATATATGCTAACATACAGTATGCCAGGGATCTTTCTTTCTTCCTTCTTAATCTCTTCCCTCATTGCATATGCTATAAAGAAAGTAAAGTGCTCCGTCACGCCAAGTGGTGTATTGGGAATATGATGTTAGTGGCCATCATTTTTATAGATCTTCGGCACATGATTTGTGGGGTAATGTTTATGCCCGTGCCTTATTGCACATACGTGCCCGTGCCTTATTGCACATACTAAAAGAATTAATGTGCCCACTCTGTTATAAAGGATATCTTCTTTAATTTATAATAAAGATAGCATTAATTAAATCATAGAGTTAATAAGGTTGATTACACAAATGTCAACTTTACTTTAACTGGACAATCTAAATTAACCAACTATTTTTCCTATAGATGAATTTTTAATCAAAATGTTAATCAATCAATAGAAAATATATCTTGGAAAAGATGTATCTTCAGGCTCAAAACTGGAGAAAACTGTCCTAAAAAGACACCTCATTAGGTTGAGGCTCAAAGACAAATTACATTGCTCATCACAGAATAAACCCATGAACATATGCTCTGTAACTGTCCATGTTTTGAAGTAAAGTTAAGATAAAGGTAAAGCTTGAGACTTGAATCAGCGTCTTAGCACGCGAGTGTTCACCCATATGTGCTCGGCTGCCTATCCAGAAGTGTTTGGAGACATCTGGATAGTGTCACTTCAAGCATTGAAACTCATGATGAGAGGCAGCATTCCTCACCTTCCCAGAGTAAAATACCCTGGTACCCATTTCTGCCAGCGGCTGGGTAGACTGCGGGGGTATTTTTCTTTTTCCAACCACGAGTACAATTCACACTGCTTCCAGCGGAAATCGAACATGGGTTGTCCAAACATCGGTAGCCTAGTCGGGTGGTTTTCCCAACTAGGCTACCGAGGCCCCTAAAGTTTTGAAGTACTGAGCGATCGACATTGGTCAGGGTTGTGTGTACTTAGTTACAAACTCTGTGGATCAGACATGATCTACAAAAACTGTGAACTTCTGGTGGTCACTGATTTTAAGATATAATATGACCAAATGTAGAATAAAAACAAAAAATACAGAATTAACCCTGCAAAGGATACCAGCATACTATCGCATCCCCGGAAACGAGAAAGCATATGAAATCGCAAAAGTAGATAAGAGTCTTCAACAGATCAACCAACCTCAGCGCCTCAAGGAAAAAAAAAATAATCCTGAAACAAGCTAGGAAAACAGAATTACATGGAAAATATGAGCCAAAACGCAACAGCTTAAACAAACTCAGCAGACTTGAGCAGACCAAGATATTCAGATTCATAATAGGTCATTGTGGCCTCAGAGCACACCTACAGATGATAGAACTCAGTGTCACTGCAACATGTGACTGCGGAGCATCCAAAGAAACTCCAGAGCATATACTACAGGACTGCAGCACTCTAACCAGCCTAAGAACACAAATATGGCCCACAGAAACAACCCTACATGACAAGCTATGGGTGATGACCTCAAACGCATCATCTTATTTGTGACCCAAGCTGGTCTAAATGCATAGCAATAGCTGATCACGAAGAAGAATAAAAACAAAACAAATAAAGTGAAATAAAAAGGAGAAAACATTGCATTGCATTAGAGGGTAAATATAATGACATGATATACTGAAGTGCAAAGCTGTCAGCATGTATTTTTTTTTCTCTACTTTATTCTCCAATCACCAGATTTACTACTAATTGTTAAGCCATTCCCATGTTAACCAATCAAGGATGTCTCTATTAAGTAAAAAATATTTTCTTAGCTGTCTGGAGATCTGAACTTATCTAAGATAAGTGTGATGGTTTCTATTATGAATTAATAGAAGATAGGTAATAATATTGTCCCCAACAAAATTTTTTTTAATAAATGGCAAACTCTGACAAAGAATATCAAAACACAGAAAAAGTAAAAAAAATTTAATACAACGGACATAACGTACTTGTTTTCACAGTACCTGGCAAAACGTTCCTTATCTGCCCCCTCGGGTCCAGTTCCAAATGAACCACCCTGACTGTCTTCATCATCTGACCTATATAAAAATATTGGAAACAATAAATTTGTTTGGCCCAAGGACAAACAAAACATCTTTTGCCAATTAGCAGAACAAAACACATCCATTTGGCAGTGTCTGTGGTCAATCATCTTTAAGTGGATGTTCTTCATTTTTCTGTATTTGTCCAGCAATTATTTCTCTTCCTCATGCGTGCCAATTAAAAGGTTGTAATATGCATTGTGTCAGTCTACAGTAAACTGCAATATGCACCTACAGTAAACTGCAATATGCACCTACAGTAAACTGCAATATGCACCTACAGTAAACTGCAATATGCACCCACAGTAAACTGCAATATGCACCTACAGTAAACTGCAATATGCACCTACAGTAAACTGCAATATGCACCTACAGTAAACTGCAATATGCACCTACAGTAAACTGCAATATGCACCTACAGTAAACTGCAATATGCACCTACAGTAAACTGCAATATGCACCTACAGTAAACTGCAATATGCGCACCTTTGGACCAACATTTGACTTCAGCATACCATTTTTGGGTACTATATTGCCTTACCTCCTCTCCCTACAGCTTAGTCAGAACACTTTGTCTTGTGTTTTCTTCTTCTGCATTAACTTAATAATTACAACTTCTTTGTCTGCCCTTAAAAGAACATTAAGTTAGTTACACTGTGTTATGGTTTACTGTATACTGCAATATTTGCACCTTTGGGCCCAACATATCTGCCTTCAGTATCATATTTTTTAATATGGAGCTGGGCTATCTTCCCTCTATCCCTATTTGCTAGACCAGTCTAATCAGTCTATAACAGGAGCACCATAGAAGATGAAGAAGGATCTGGATATGTCTGGTTGACTGATTATCATGCAAGCAGTCAGCTATCAGCCATTGACTGCTTTCAGCCCTGGTGTTGACAAATGCAACACCTTCTACACAATCATTAAGATAGAGAATCTTCTTCTTCAACAATCAGCTATGGCTATGCATTTAGACCAGTTTTGCTCACGCACAAGATGATGCATTTGAGGTCTTCACCAGTTCCCTATAACTGGTCACACAGGGTTTTTTCTGAAGCCAATATTTGTGCTCTTAGAGTGTTAAGAAAACTGCAGTCCTAGTCCTAGTCTATTTCAAATGCCAACATTATTTTCTTATACCCATTGCTCTCGACCAAGACCTCTTAATCAAAATATATATTGAACACCTTGTGTCATTTTCCTCCATCTGCTGCCAGGCATAAAACCAACCACATCATCCACAAAATGTGCTCTGGTCATGGCAAAAAGCAATTTAAATGCCATGAAAAATATACTAACATGAAGACAAATAACACCAGGGATAAAACTAAGAATAACAAAATGTTATATCTACTCAGCATTGAAGTATGGTGCAGAAACATGGACATTAGACAAGAAAACAGAATTGCGGCCTTTGCAATGTGGATATATAAAAGAATGGAAAGAAAACAAACAAATAATGAAGTCTTAAAACAGCTAAAAATTAAAAGAGAACTACTAAACACAATTCAAACAAGACAAATGAGATTTTTGGGGCAAGTTAAAAGACACAGTAGCCTACTAAGAAAGTAATCTTACAAGGGAAAATACAAGATAAAAGAGGCAGATCAAGACTAACATGGATGAGTAATATCAAAAGATGAACAAGTCAGCCTATGATGACCTGCAGTATCAAAGCAAGAAACAGAGAGTAATGGTGTTCCATGGAAGCCAACCTTTGATGAGGAGACAGCACTCAATGATGGTGGTCTTTCTTTCTTTCTTTCCCTCCTCATTTGCCTTTTGGTGTCATAGGGAGATGTGGTGCACAGTTTCTTGCTCTTGTATTGGTCTCTTCTGCTGTTATACCTCTGAGTGTTTCTAGTATTCCGTTTATCCATCTTTTTCTTGTTCGGCCTCTTGGTCTGGTGTTCTTGTATCATTTCTTGGTGACTCAAATTAGATCTAGTAATCTGTGTCTACCATATGCCAGAACCACTTGATCTGTTGTCACTTTAAAGTATTCAATAGCTAGTTCTGTTCCTTGTCTTTTTTGTAACTCTTCATTTCTGATCTTATCTCTCAGGCTGTTTCCTACCATGCATCTGACACTTCATTTCTGAGGTGGTTATTTCTTCTAATGATTTGTTGAGTCTAAGGTCTGGCACTGGTAGCACAACGTTGGGATAAAGATAATCTTATAAATAGCTCTTTTCGCTTCTAACGTTACTTCTTCGTTCGACAGTAGTGGTGAAATCTGTCTGATAACTTGACAGGCTTTGTTACATCTTGAGTCTACATGTTGCTTGCATGTTGTTATATGTCAGGGTGCTGCCTAAGTATTTGAACTCCTTCACTTGTTTTAGGATATTGTCATCTAATGTTACGTTGGTGTCTTGTGTTTCTTTTCTATCATCATTACTTCTGTCTTGTTTATGTTGATTTTCATATATTTTGTTTACCAATTTTGTTAAGTCTGTCTAGTTGTTCTTGCGTGTCTTCTATTTTCATGTGTATCAGTACCTATCTGCGAAAAGGAGCTTGTTGATTTCATCCCTTCCAGATAGATATGCCAGTTTGCAGATGTAGTTCACATATGTGATTAATATCAGGGGGACAGTAGACATCCTTGTTTTACTCCTGGTTTGATTCTGAAGGGGTCTGTATAGCATGTTGCTGTTCTTACTTTGCTAGTGCTGTTGTCGTAAGGGCTTCTACACAAGTTGATCAAATGTTGGTTAACACCATAAGTTGTAAGTATACCACACAAATGTGTCTTTGTACGCAATTAAAAGCTATCTTGGTCTATGAATGTTATGTTTAGTCTTAGATAGTATTCAATTGCTTTTCCTGTTAGTTGTTTCAAAGAAACCAGCACATCAATACATCATCTGTTCTTTCTGAAAGCTAATTGTGTGTCGCTTATTTAAGGTTCTAAAATTGGTCTTAACCTTTTCTCTATTATTTTGGCATACAGTTTGTCTATGTGGCTTAGTAGGGTGATACATCTATACCAATTGCAATCTCTCTTGCTGTAAAATATTACACAGCTGCAAATATTTCCTCAGTTTTTACACAATGAGTTGAAACTCAATAGCAAAAAATAATATTTTTGTACATTTTAAAACAAAATTTTTTTGCAGAAACTTAGAAATAATATGTGTAGACCTGTAAAGGTAGTCACAAATGTCTTATACACAACACAAGTGTGATACTAAAGAGAAGGAAAAATTAAATACTCACTCTGGCCCATTCTTTCTTTTCCTTTGCTTGCTGTCTAAAAATAGATTTCAATAAAAAAGTATAACACTTTCTAAAGACCAAAGTAAGTGAGGAATTAAAATATAAAATTGTATTTGTGTTATGAATATTTGTTTTGTGCTTTATTTCCTAACAAACAAAAAGTTATTTTATTTTAAGGTTTTTATATATTTAGTGACATTTACACTATACATCATTTAGATCGAGCTAGCCAATAAAGATATTCTGATTTATCGTGCCTTTAAAAATGTGTGAAATTTGAAAGCAATCAGATTAATCAAATTTTGATGTAGCAATTTAAATTACCAGACACCCACCCAAGTTAAAAACCACAATCTCATCATGGTAGATTACTGAGTCTTGAGTGTTGTAAATATGTGTCAATTAATGGATAGTGCCAATAAAATAGTCAAGATTGAGGCTATGGATATTCCACTTTATTGTGCATTTTTTTTTAAAATATGTGAAATTTGAATGTGATCTGAACAATCACACTTTGTTATTTTGAAATAATGAGGCATCATCATCCATTAAAATAACATTAAATCAATATTTTTAGCTTATGTCATAACATTTGGGTGTGGACATTTTTTTTTTAGTTCGCCAGCTTTCACCTCTGACGAAGTCCCTAGAGACTAGGAACTTAATTTTGTGTGTTAATCCGTTTTTACCTGGCAACCATGTGCACAAGGATTCCTCACCGCACAGGCATAAAACTCCGTCTTCAAAGGTACTCATATTTTTTTTTTCCTCTTTCCGTCGATGAGTAATTGACGTTTCAAGCCGGGCCTCGCTGCTGAGACCAGGGGTGGTTGCCGCAGAGAGAAATCATAAATAAAAATCCTATCCCGTGGAGATTTAAACCCACAACCTCTCTGTCTCAGGCCGACGTCTTGCCTTGAGACCAACCAGTCCCCCCGGTGTGGCCATGGCCTAGATTGTTGCTTTTATTGTTAGAAGGCCAATCTGTTGCTTTGATAACTTTCTTCTTAAACATAATTCACTTAAGAATTCATATCTTTTTTCATAATAAATATACAAACACGAATGGGATGTCTTTGGATTTTGGCTTTTGACTGCTATTATGTTTTAAATTTTGAAGAAGAAAAAATATTTTAAAATTGTATCAAATGTACCTACTAATCTATATAAAAATGTTGTTTCATGGTAAGTAACATATAAAATGTACAATTCATACAAGTTTCCATAAACACATAATTAGGACTTCCAAATCTTTTTCTTTTTTTCAGTTTTCTGCTACTCGATGGTGGCTGAAAACACTCACAAAGAAATTATGCTTTTAAAGAAACTTCCCAAAAGACAGAAAATGGCAATGTGTTTATTTATATATCAAAGGGGTATTATGTAGCCTAGTTGGGAAAACCACACAGCTGGGCTACCGACGTTTGGACAACCCGTGTTTGATTCCCGCTGGAAGCAGTGTGAATTGTACTCATGGTTGAAAAAAAAATACCCCCACGGTCAACCCAGTCGCTGTCAAAAATGAGTACCAGGATAGCACTCTGCCTCGCATTGTGAGTTTTGATGCTCAAAGTGACACCATCAAGAAGTCTCCAAACACTTCTGGATAGGCGGCCGAGCACATATGGGTGGAAGACTCACGTGCTAAAACACTGATTCAAGTCTAGTACTTTACCTTTATCTTTATACATCAAAATGAAAGTCAAGTAATCTCTCACATAGAATATCCCCTCTATATTGAGACAAAGTCCAGTTACAGCTGTTTGTACACAGTATAGATACGTTTTAAATATATTTTCTTGCAATTACACCAAAAGGTCTTTTACCCACCAATATGGATATCTTGGTGTTTTGTGCATCTACTTTATAAACATGTGAAATTTCAAAGTGATCCAACAGGCAATGGTAACACATTTTCTTAAGCAAATTATATCACAAGGACACTCCCCCACCCCTTCCACACAACCGTTTTATTTCTCCATTTACCTGTCCCACTCATCCTATATGTAGTAAAGTTATATTTATTTCATTGTTTGTTTGTGTTGTTCTTATTTCCTGAGGAAGGCCGCATGTAGGCCGAAATGTTAGTATTTTGTTGTGTTTTTTTTTTGTAACGCTGTCACCATACCTTGTAGGAGTGTACGTTACACCCCACTACTTGCTTCTGCTACCAGCTTTATCGCAGTACTGCAATTATTTGCCTGTTCCCTATCTTTAATATTATTTGTTATTAATAAAAAAAAAAGTAAAGAGCCCCGTCACGCCAAGTGGCGTATAGGAAATATGGTGTGTGACCAAAATGTTTACAGACCTTTGGCACATGATTTTTGGGGTAATGTGGTCGGTATTACACCCGTGCCTTTTAATTTCCCAGACAAAAATCCGGTACCCACTTAAGGCTGGGTGAACCTGGCAGCCGTCAGTCAGGATCGAACCTGGCCTCTTGTCTTTTGTAGTCCAGCCAGTTCACTAACCAATGAGTTATCGCAGCTCATTTGTTACTAATACTTATATTATATGTATCTTGACCCTATGGAAGGGCATGACCTAGATATTGTTGTTTGCAAATGATAGTGTAATCCACCCTGGACTCTGTAACAGTGTAACACATTCACTACCACTACCAAGGGGTCAGTTTAACACAACTCACTGCTGTAAATTGTAATATCAGTAAATTGTGGCACTGTCATTTTTTTTTTATGTGTTATTATAATTATTAATTTGTTAAAGTTAAACACAAGGGTTTAGAAAATAAATGAAAATTGATTGATAAAAAGTTTGTTCAGACAATTTTAATTTGCTCTGGAAGTTTAAATGAGAATTACATTATTATTATTTTAATGGAAATAAATACTTTACTACGGAAGTGATGAATGTCAATCAATAAATTAAAAGCTAAAGCTGCAAAAATTAGCTTCAGGTTCCTACAGTACAGTCCTACAGCGTCAATAGTCTGGAGCCAGTTTTTTTGCGGGTGTAGAGAATAGTATGTAGTATCATAGTATGTCAAGTATGTATTGTGTACTGTTAATAAACGCTCTTTACCAAAACAATTCACTTAATAATTAATTATTTTATTCTTAACTTTTTTTATTATCTGTGTGTACACAGTACAGACTCTACTGTGGTATTTTTGGATTCCTACAGTCCGAACAGCTACCACTCTATGAATAATAGAGGTTCTGTCATTGTTACATCGTCTACATTACACAAAGTACGCAACAAAAACATCATAATCACCATAACCGTTATTGGCGTTATAACGGTTTTAGTTTTAACAAGACAAAATAATGAAAATAATAATTTAAATCCTGGATGAAACCAAATAAAAATAAAAATTAAATATTTAAAAACTTACCAACACCCGATGGTCCAGGTGATAGAGTTACTGTCGCCATTTACATGTAGACTTTCTTCAAAGTTAAATTACCTTGCAAGTAAATTTAAAATCTCTTAAATAAATAGCAGTTTGTGGTTCGTCTCTTATAGCAGAGTTTTTTTTTGTCACAATAAATTGTTGGGTTGCCATAACCGGAAATTGTATAAATTGTGGGTAAAATCCCATAATGCAAAGCGACATGGTCACGAAGCGCCAGGATTGATTTCTCATTTCTCTAGCTCATGTATGCAATTGGGGGTAGTTTTTGAAGGCATTGATTAAATATTTGGTCGAAACATCAATTTAAAAAATATATAACTCGCAACCTTAGATATTCAGCACATAATGTACCGAAAAAAAAACTAAAAGAACTTCAATATTAACTACTGAAATCAACAACATTGGCAAAAAGTATAATAATATGGGATTATAGGGGGCTTACCTTATGAGACAAAAGAATAGGAATGGCAAAAAAGTAATTTTAATGCCATGAAAAATATATTAACATAAAACAAATAACTTTTGGGCTAAAACTAAGAAAAGTATAATATCATATCGTCTCAAAATTTCTGTATGGTGCAGAAACATGGACATTAGACAAGAAAACAGAACAGAAAATTGAAGCCTTTGAAATGTGGATTTATAGAAGAATAGGAAGAGTTATTGAGTTATTTGCGGGTCATCATCTTTGCACTCCGAGCATGTCCATAGGTGCTCAGATCCCTACCTTAGCAAATCCCACAGTGTCCAGCGATTGACCACTCCAGTTCTGTCTTCTTCTTCGTTACACCCCACTATTTGCTTCTATCTATTGACCTTTCGAGCCGTAGCCGGCCCATATGGCGTCGACCAAGATACTTGCTGTTCTGTGTTGGTTGATAAGTCTTCTTACACGCCCACTAAGTTTCTCATTTCTGGCTGTGCCCATCTTAACTCCCATCTCTTTCATCCGATGAAGTGGCGTGGATTTGCGCTTGTCGAATTCCTGTGCTCTTCCCACACCTCGGAGGGCACTGATGATGTCCGCCCAATCCATTGGTTGACTGTCCTTAACGACAGCACAGCTAGCCAACCTGTCCGCTCTTTCATTGCTCCCTACTCCCGCATGTCCAGGAACATAGACAAAGGTGATTTTACGTATTTCTGACTTCTGCAATGACTCTAACCATTGCATGCGTACAGAGCCCGCCTCCACTTTTTTTTGTCATGCTCATCGAATCACTCAGTATACATGCATGGGTGTAGTCTTGTGACTCTAACCAGTTGAACGCCCTGGTCTGCCATCACCTGCATCGTCATGCTACTCGTGGTCATGAGGTATGCACCACTGTCTTCTTTGACAATTCTGCCTGCCGAGTGTGCTGTAAATGCCCATGTACTTCTTTGGTGTCGTATCACAGATCCGTCTGCATAGATGACTGCATCTTTTTCATCGGTGTTATCGCAGATAAGAAAAGAAAACAAACGATGAAGTCTTAAAACAACTAACAACGAAAAGAGAACTACTTAACACATTTTGAACAAGACAAATGAGAATTTTAGAGCATGTTAAAAGACACAACAGTCTGCTAAAAGTAATCTTGGAAGGGAAAATACAAGGTAAAGGAGGCAGACTATCATGGACGAGTAACAGTTAAAGCTGGACAAGTCAGTCTATGACAACCTGCACAATCAAAGCAAGGGACAGAGCGGAATGGCGCTCCTAGGTAACTAACCTTCGACGAGGAAACGGCACTCAATAATGATGATAGGTTGTTTTAAGACTTCATCGTTTTTCTTTTCTTTTCTTTCCATCCAATTCGTCATATTCTTCTATAAATTCACATTTCAAAGGCTTCAATTTTATGTTCTGTTTTCGTGTCTAATGTATATGTTTCTGCACCATACAGGAATGTTGAGAAGATATAACGTTTTGCTATTCTTAGTTTTAGCACTGGTGTTATTTACTACTGGCAAAATACAGGGAAAGAGAGATCGCAGAGTTGGTGTCATGGCATGGAAAGTAGTCAACAACAGAATTAATACATTGTGGAAGGGAGCTCAGTGGTTAGTGAACTGGACTACAAAGGACAAGGGGTAGGGTTCGATCCCAACCGACGGCTTCCGGGTTCACTCAGCCTTAAATGGGTACAGGATTTTTTTCTGGGAAAGTAAAGCGGCACGGGCGTAATACCGACCACATTACCCTAAAAATCATGTGCCGAAGGTCTGTAAAATGTATGGTCACTAACACCATATTCCCTATACGCCGCCGCTTGGCGTGACGAGGGTACTTTTTTTTTTTTTTTTTTTTTAATTGTGGAAGGGCATAATCGCCAACGCCAACCGGTACGGCACATGATGGTGTGATTGAATTCGCTAGTTTTGGCTGTGTTCTGTCGGAGGATTTGTTTTTACTTTACAGCGAAAATATTATGAGATCAATAGTAGATATGAAAGGAATTCAAATAAACGGTCACAACATAAACAATTTGCGATATGCTGATAGCACAGTCTTAATAGCAAAGACAGTGAATGAACTGCAAGAAATGGTAGACATAATAGTAAAAGAAAGCAACAAGAAAGGTCTCAGCCAGAATAGTAAAAAAACAGAAGTAATGGTCATATCGAAGAAACAATCATCACCATCATGCAGCATAAAAATAAACAGGACAAATCTTAAACAAGTGCAACGCGTCAAATACTTGGGCACAATAATAACATCAGATGGAAGATGCACCACAGAAATAAAAAGCAGAATAGCTCAGGCCAAAACTGCATTTCAGAAAATGTTGAACGTTCTGTGAACAGCTAAAAATAATAATGAGGAAATTCTCAAAGAGGCCAATACAAAAAGGGAGCCCCTATCCTAAGAATGGGAAGAAAGAAACAAAACGTAGACTATTCAAATCAAATGTACTATCAACCCTTACGTATGCATGTGAAAACTGGAAAACAACAAGAGACATAGAAACAAAGTTGAACGCATTCGAAAATAAATGTCTAAGGAAAATACTTGGTTATAGGTGGAACAAATTCAAAACAAACGAGGAAATTAGAGAAATCGCCAATCAACCACTAATATCTTCAGTATTCAAGAAAAGACGATGGCCATATGTTTGACATGTGATGAGAAGAGATAATAGCCGAATAGCAAAGCAAGCTCTCGTGTGGGAAACAACAGGTAAGAGGAAAACCCAGAGAGACACAGAGAAGAATATTGATCAGAGAGGCAAGAGCAGCAGGAATCGGCTCCCTTAATAATGAGATAGCGCTGCTTACACAGAACAGAGACAAATGGCGAGATTTAATAAAAGATCTTTACAAGGATTGAAAACTGCTAGAATAACAATTTAGATAAGAGAAGGAGTATCTGGGTCTACGCTCTATGGGCCGGCCACGGCTCGAAAGGTCAATAGATAGATCCTAAGAAACATAAGAAAGAAACAATCAACATTTTTAGAAATCATGAAAAGAGGAAAGTTGGAATACTTGGTTACAAATAGGCAAAATGCAGGGAAAGTGAGATCGCGGACGGCAAAGAGAAAAAATACTAGATAGCTTGTTGTCATGGCATGGAAAACAATCAGCAACAGAATTGATACGTTGCACGGTGGATAGAAGATTTTGAAGGACATGATCGGCTACGCCAAATGGTATGGCACATGATGATTAATAAGTTATATTTTATTCGAAACTATCATTCATTGCTGGCTTTCACGTACTTCCACGTTGCTAAAAAAACCGGAAGTTTACTGCGATACCTAAACATAGTTACGGTGCAATCCCAAATGGGCCCCAAGTGCTTGGGATCTTTTTATAGCCATTGTGTCATTTACACACGCCCACTAACAAATTCAGTAAACAAACAAGCAATGTGATGTTTAATGTGACAAAATACTATTATTATGTTTAGTAATAATAATAATTGTGATTATTTCTCACAATCCTTGAGTTGAAGTTAGTTCCAGTCAGTTGTTTGAGGAGAATTCGGACGGGAACGGGAATGACTCTAGTCTAGTTAGTCCACTAGTTAAGTTTACTAAGTTGTTAAATTTAAAGTTGTTAAAAAGCAAGGGGAATTCCCTGGGAATACGGACATAAGTACTGCAGTATAAAGGGTGACGTGTTCTAAGCTGAGCTGGAACTTTTTACAACTTCTCTGAGACAGTCACAAGGTCGTTGGGCAGCTAACATCTTCAACGTCAACATGGAGTTCGATACACCTTGGGCCACACTTGATGTTTTGGATCTTCTTTTGACGACAGTTGTGGCTTACTGAAAGACGATGCAGCACATCATATAAACAGCGGAATAAGTAGGAGTGGCATTGTGCAGCCAAACTTTTCAGAACATAGCAGTATCCATAACATTAACTTTGTAAGTAAAATAAACAAGTATTTATCATTTAATAATTATGATGATGAAACTATTTGACTACACTTGACCCGATCCTCTTGCTCTTAGAATATATTTGTTATGGTGATTACTAATTATGGATGTGATTAATATTTTGCTGAATTTCAAAATTATTATTATCTCATATTCCTAAAACATAAAACTGATGCAATGCTAGAAATATGATGCTACTGTGGTTACCTTTAAATAAAGACATCAGTCTCCATATGAATCAGTGTTCTGGAAAAACAGATACCAGACACTGTCAGATACATTCCTAAAAACTAATATATTATGAAAACGAATAATAATATGATAGTTATAGTTTCATATTTGTAGTGAATAAAGAAATACTACACTAATAAATTATTATTTACATAATAATATTGAATCTTAGCTAATCACTTATTTCAAATTTCACTTGTATAATGACTTCTACTTTTGACAATTTGTTCAACAAGTTGTTAGATACTGATAGTTATTATTTGCACTGATGATGCATTGTCCTATATACCATGGGATGTCATATACGTACAGTGTATTTGATTAATATTTGCTAAATTAGTTGTTTAAATTTTGAATATTAATTTTTATGATTTGTTTGGTGTTTTAATTAGTTAAACTGTGGTTCTTTTTTATTTATTGATGCTAAAAAAAGTATATAAAACCTTTGAAAGATAAATTAGTATTAATAAATAAATATAAATAACTTATCATGACTTGTGTTTGTCTTCTTGTTCAAGGAGACCATCAATGGAGTCAGTGGTCAGCACTTGGGGGGGGGTCAACAGTAGTGTAGAACTTGACAACAACAAAATTAAAGTCGTTAGTTATTACATGTTGAGAGATTTGAACACTTATGGAATTGAACACTTGTTCAATGTGCAATTCGAATGACGTGCCAACTAAAATAAAATCTCTCTATCGCGCTCAGTGTATAATCAATTTTTTAGAGCACCTTAAATCTGACACACAATGTACATATCTACTTCACTATTCTGTCCTCAGCTGCTCCTGGTTTGCCTCATTTTCACTTTTTACCAGAACCCATGGCATCATAATTTTTGTGGCAGTTCCTAGTTTTATTCTCAATACATGCCCTATTTAGCTTCAGTATCAAAATGAAATCACACATTATGAGACAGAATCCAGAGTTGAGAGACAGAATTGATAAATTAATAGCATTGTTTTGTTTATTTACAGGGCGATCTTGATCTGTTAGGTGACAATTTGTTTGAAAACTTCATTCATTTGGCTGAACCTGATTCCTTGTTGGAAAATGAACCTCCAGACAAAAAGAAAGCATTCTATTCTGACCATGACTACATTGCTCACAAGTCTCCAAGTGAGCACAGTGATAGTGGAATATCAATTGTCTCTGAAGATTCAAGTTCCATCTTGAGACTAAGCATAGATTCAGACAAATTTAAAACAGATGATCAACCAGAGTTTTTTACACCTCCTGGCTATTCAACAGGCTGCACTGACCATATCAACTCATCAAGTCACTTTCTGTATGCAGACAGTGAAACATATGATATGCATTCTGAAAATGATACCTCCATAATAAAGGCCTCAAATGCAAACTACAGTAATAAAGCAGACAAAGTGATGGAGAAATTTGATGAGACTGGGTACACTGGAAATGATGATGACATTTCCATAGATTTTGGTGAGTACTTGTATGGTTTTCCAGGGTATATCTATTGTTCACATAAGTCAGTTCTTGTATTGTTCTAACAAAAAAAATTCTAAGGGTTGTATGTATATCATCATCCAGTACCGGGCCTGCTGGCGTAGGTGATCATGTCTCTCCACAATTTTCGATCTCGACAGTTATTTATCATTTCTGTTGTTGACCTTCTGCCAAGCCATTCTCTTAAGCTGTCTGGTATTTTTTCTCTTTACTTTCCTCTATTTCTTCGTCCCTCAATTTTCCCAGTTGTTACAATATATTCCAGCTGTTCCCTTCTCATTGCATGGCCAAAAAATGATGATTGCTTCTTCCTAATATTGGGAATTAGCTCTCTTTTTGCTTTGGCCTTTTTCAGAACATTTTCATTACTCTTTTAACTGTCCATGGTATTCTCAACATTCTTCTGTAAAACCACATCTCTACAGACTCTATTAGATTTTCTTGTTTGTTATCCTATTGTCCATGATTCACATCCATATGTTAAGAATGACTCTACATAACATGTATGTATATAGTGCCCACATTATAATTACTAAACAATATTTTATGTTCCTCAGTGTTCTTGCATATTGAGGTTAATAATCTTCCATTATATATTTACTGCAAGAAATGTGTTATAGAGGGTAAAATAAAATAAGAGAGTATAAATAGATAGAAGTAGGACACCATACTTAAAACTATGACAGAGAAAAAGTGAAAAGATAGACAGGTAAAAGATTGAAATAATGTTAGGTGGAAAGTTCAGAGATTTACTAGTCTCAGGTTGTAATAAAATCTGGTGGAAGCTAGAGAGGTCATCACACAACTGTCATATTTATCTTTATCATGAATATGCAATGTACAATAAATAAAAACAATCTTGAAGAGGTTGGCATCAAGATACAGAAGAAAATAAAACAGATTGATAGTACAGTAAACAAACAATTGTAGACATTCACAATTTCCATATCTTCTGCCACACCAATGATATTAAATGAAACCTTATTATAATTACATACAACTTTACATTTGGATTATCAGAAGTTGAAAAAAACATATTTTGGTAAAAGCAATGCAGAGAAAATTATGTTTGATTTGAAGGCATTACAAATATACTTCTAGGAAGAGATTAACATTTCTAACAAATTGTATGTGTATTTAATTTAGATTTAGATAATCTGGATTCAGAACTACTTGCATCAGAGCATCACAGCCAAGGCACACAGTCTGTTCTTGTTCTCAATGGTTCTGGCAGACAAGTCTTTCCAATTCAACAAACAAGTAAGAAAGACATGACTTTGCCATTCACAATGAAGGATGTTGACCATCAAATCACCAGTTGTGTAAATGTAAGAACTGCCATAGTTATATTTTCTTCTCTGTTCCTCTTTTACTTATAAATTACCAACATGGCATTGCTTGCTTTAACAGTGACCAGCATCGGTAGTTTTAAAACATCTGTTATGAGTAGTAGAATTGTGTTAGCATTAAAAAATCATTATAAAAACAGATTAAAACAGTCTACAAACATGGGTAGGTTAAAAAAAAAATGAACTATTATATTTCATTAGACATTAGTCAAATAAAAAAAAAAGCAACATCAGTAAACACATATATGTTTATGATATCATTGGTAGACATGTTGAGGATACATTTTTAAAAACCTGAACTAATAGCAATTTGCAAATCTTTAAAAACATCTCAGAGATGCCAGGGCTAAACATTAACGGAAAGATAATCAATAACCTAAGATATGCTGATGATACTGTTCTACTAGCAGAAAATCTTAAAAACCTACAACAATTGCTTAATGTGATAAACATAACAAGCAAAAAATATGGACTAGAAATGAATATCAAAAAGACTAAAACTATGATCATAAACAAAGAAAACTCTCAAGACCTACAATTAAATATCACAGTTGAGGGAATACATCTGGAGACAGTCCAGAGCTACAACTACCTGGGACATACTATAACCAATGATGGAAAATGTAAAATTGAAATAAATAAAAGAATAGGTATGGCAAAAAGTAATTTTAATGCCATGAAAAATATACTAACAACAAAACAAACATCAACAGGGCTGAAACTAAGAATGGCAATATGTTACATCTTCTCAATATTCCTGTATGGTGCAGAAACATGGATATTAAACAAGAAAACAGAACAGAAAATTAAAGCCTTTGAAATGTGGATTTATAGAAGAATAGGTAGAATTGGATGGAAAGAAAAGATAACAAATGATGAAGTTTTAAAACAACTGAAAATAAAAAGAGAACTACTAAATGCAATTAAGACAAGACAAATGAAATTTTTGGGGCATGTTAAAAGACACAACATCCTACTAAAAGTAATATTGGAAGGGAAAATACAAGGTAAAAGAGCAAAACTAACATGGACGAGTGACATCAAAAGATGGACAAGTCAATCTATGACAGCCTGCACCATCAAAGCAAGAAACAGAATGGCGATCCATGGTAGCCAACCTTCGTTGCGGAGAAGGCACTCAATGATGATGATGATGAACTAATAGAGAGTTCCAGTGATACAAAAAAAAAAATAAGGTATTTAAATAGTATATATTTGAAAGACATTACATATTTTGTAAACAATAGTAAAGTAAAATAAATGAACATGGATTACATTCAAGAAGCAATAAAGCTTACTATTTGTATTACAGAATGATATCATATTCAGAGCAGAAGGGCATATGATTATTGACTAATCTACAACTAGAATGTATAAATAGAAATTAAACAGAGATATTTACCAAATTTAGATTTTGATGTCTGATTTTTAACCTAAGATACTTGATTTGCAAGTCTAGATGCTTGATTTGTACATTTAGGTGTTTAATTTATAAGTTTAGATTCTTAATTTGTACATTTAGATGTTTAATTTATAATTTTAGATTCTTGATTTGTTCATTTAGGTGTTTAATTTATAAGTTTAGATTCTTGATTTGTACATTTAGATGTTTAATTTATAAGTTTAGATTCTTGATTTGTACATTTAGATGTTTAATTTATAAGTTTAGATTCTTGATTTGTACATTTAGATGTTTAATTTATAAGTTTAGATTCTTGATTTGTACATTTAGATGTTTAATTTGTAAATGTAGATATTTGATTTGTAAATTGAGATGCTTAATTTGTAAACTGAAATGTTTGATTTGTATTAGATTTTTTATTTGTATGTTTTGTCTTCTTCAGTTTCCAGAACTCCGTTTATCAGACGAAGAGAAAGAGCTATTGGCAAAAGAAGGTGTTAACCTACCTGTAAATCTTCCTTTAACTCGTGATGAGGAGCGTGTCTTAAAGGCTGTCAGAAGAAAAATTAGAAACAAGGTATGCTTATAACCACTTCCTATAATTTGAAAGAAACCCAGATACCTCAGTAGTAGCGGCACTCTTACTTATTAGGGTTTCTACAGTAAGGTGCTTCAGATAACAGTGACCATAGTTACAAACAATTTTGAGCTGATTTTATAGCCAATTGCATGCATTAGAATTAATTTTTTGAATACACTTTGTAGCAACTATACATTGAGATTATTTAGACCAAGTAAACCAGTGTGGATATTTGTTTTCATTGTGTATTCCTTCATTAGGTCCTCGCTGTTGACATAACTTTGTGCCATTGTTTATGATATATTGCAAACAGGAATAACCTCAGTGACCTAGATGGCTTCCTTTTTTTTTTTTATTTGTAAGCTGACAATAGACATTCAGCAACAAACAATTGTTCCACTTAAAAACTACAATAAAATAGAATTAGATCATTGACAAATTCATAACCGTTGAATAAATTGATTTACATGAGCAAGTGTCTATTTATATTAGTCATGTCTGATATCTTTGTATGTTTGTGTTTAGTCATATCTCATATTTTTGTGTGGGCATGTCTATGTTAGTCACATCTCCTATTTTTGTGAGTGCATGTTTATGTTAGTCATGTCTCATATCTTTGTGTGTGCATGACTGTGTTTAGTCATAACTCATATCTTAGTGTGTGTATCTGTGTTAGTCATATCTCATATTTTAGAGTGTGTCTGTGTTAGTCACATCTCATATCTTAGTGTGTGTGTCATATCTTGGTGTGTGTCAGTGTTAGTCATGTCTCATATCATTGTGTGCATGTCAGTGTTAGTCACATCTCATATCTTTGTGTGTGCATGTCTGTGTTAGTCATATCGCATATCTTGGTGTGTGTCAGTGTTAGTCATGCCTCATATCGTTGTGTGCATGTCAGTGTTAGTCACATCTCATATCTTTGTGTGTGCATGTCTGTGTTAGTCACCTCTAGTGACTCTGGCAGATGGTGCTCGTAAACCTGGGCCATCTAAAGACAGAATCCCACTACAGAATGAAACAATCTGCTGCCTTGCAAGAAGATTGGGGGCCATCAAAGGCTAAGGAAAACAAACCTGAATAAAATGCTGGCTGAAATCGGATGCACTGGGCCACTGGCGCAGAACACAGTGCAACATTTTAACAGGTATTCAATCAGAGTGGATCTAACAGACTCTAATTACGATGGTCTGTCTGTGAGGTCAATCAATTCACTTAAATAGACAGCTGTCCTCATGTGAGAGTCTGGAATCCTACTCTGATTGAGTCTTGATCGCAGAGAGAGAGATATTATTGTTATTATATTGATAAGTTATTTGTTATTACATTTAATATGTTAAAAAAAACTAGTTTGAAAATGCTATCAAAGTATCTACATATTGTCTTGAAGTATCACACATATGAGTGTGGCACTTTTTTTTTTTTTTTGCGAGCTCAAGCTCGAAGATTCTAAAAATAGTTTTGTTTGATAAAGCTGTAACTAGTCATTTTTATTTTTACTCATTTTCTATGAAAAAACTAATCATGCTGAATAGCCTACTTTTAAGCTTTGACTGGTTAAATTGCCACAATTACTGCAATCTTATCAGATCTCAGCTAAAGAAAGCAGGAAACGAAAGCAAGGCTATGTTGAGGGACTTGAACAGCGTATTAAACATTGTACACAAGAGAATCGTGATCTTCATAAGAAAGTGGAAACCTTGGAAAAACAAAATGTGTATGTTGTATTCTTTGTTCAGTTTTATTGTTTTGCTGCTTTCCTTACAATGTTATCAGACCATGATTACATAAAAGTGTAGGTTTGTATGTAATTATGAGATGTTACAATAAGTAAAGTCATTAAAAATAAATTCATCCCTGTTCTTTCTTACTGAAGGTTTTATCTCCATATGTTTCTAGGTCTTCCATGTCTCAACTTTTTCCATTGGGTCTAATATGAGATCATGTCTGGTGATGATTGTAGCTGACTTTTGAAAGAGAAAGAGTGTCCTATACAGCTCTGTTGTCTTTTATCTTCTCTTCTGCCATGAATTAATTTGTTTTTGCCAAAATTCATATTTTTTTAACCCTAACCATCTTTAAGTAAGTGATTAATAATGATATGCAGTTTTCTTACATTCCTTACTAATGTTGTCCATGTTTCTGAACCATACAGTATGATCGATTTAACTTTGTGCTGAACAATCTAAGTAATTTAACCTTAAATTATGATAGCATAGTAAAAATTACCACATCATAATACAAAATCTTAAAAATTTGACAGTTTGCCATGGTCAAACAAGTTTCCCCCCTCAGTGCACCTAACTGATTACTACTTCCAGTAACCCTGAGTGTTGAATTTGTTTCCATTCTATGTTTTTTTATTTCCATTGCACAAGATAGGAATGCGAAAAAATGTCACCACTTTTCAAGAGATTAGTTGTTTTTTTTTATTTTGTGTTGGATAGCCAGTTTTGCAGCGTCTTTGAGGGCTTCAGTTTCTGTTTTATAGTTGTTTGAGAATTTCCCGATAGCTATTGACTTGGTGATCTCTTCTTGGTTATTCAGCCTCAAGAACACACCTCCGCCTCCATTTCTGGTGGCATTTGTAGCAGAGCCATCAGTGTATATGTGTGACCAGGAGTCCTGTAGGTTGTTGTCGTTTGCGTGTTTTTCTGCTATGTGTTTTCTTTCTGTGTCTGTTTGGGTGCCTTTTTTCATGAATCCTCTTATGTCTTCCTTAAGTTCTGGTATTTTGTGTTTCCCATGAGGAGTCATATCAGATGGGGCTTATGGGTTTCGACATTGTTTGTGACAGTACTGGGTCACTAGTTGTCAGTTCTTAGGAGATTTCAGCGAATTTGCTTCTCTTTAGTCTTCCTTTTCTGAAACCAGTTATTCTTTGGTGCATATGGTGGCTAGGGAACCTTTTATATTTCTCCACTTGTTGCATTACTTTAGTTTTCCATCTGTCTTCTAAGGGTTGTAAACCTGTTACTGTTTCTAGAGTCTCGACAGGTGTAGATTTCATAGCACCAGTGATGATATAGGCTTTTTTGTGCTCTGTTAATTTTTCTAAGCTGTGATTTGGAAGCTGTAGCCCAGGCTGTGACTCCATAACTCTAGGACTGGTCTTACTCTTCCTACGCATAGTCTTTTCAAGATATTGCTGTCTGCTCCCCAGTCCATTCCTGCCAATTTCTTCGTAATATCTGTTCATTTTCTTGTTCTTTTGTTTGCTTTGTCTATCCGATTTATCTATGTCGTAATGCGATCCTGGGTGACGCCAAGATATGTTGGGTTTTGGTCAATAGGAAGTGTATGGTCTTTTATCTTCAGTTTTACAGAGAGTGTGTTTCTTGATAGGTTGAAAATTGTGTATGTAGTTTTTTTCCGTTAATTGGTAGTTACAAGGTGTTCATCCATTTTTCAAGTTTTCCTATGGCATCTTGCATTTTGGAGCTAGCCACTGACATAGATTCTTCACGTGCCAATATCGCCAGGTCGTCTGCATACATTGCTGAGTGTATTCTGGGTGGATTGTCCATTACGATGTCATTTATGAAAATTAAAAAGAGTGTTGGGGATAGGACTCCATCTTGTGGGACACCTTGTTCGATTCTGGCTTTCTTACTTAGTTGTCCATGTACTTGTACTCTGGCCATTCTGTCTTGTAGGTATTGAGATATCGAATTTAATAAAGGGCCTTGGATGCCAAGTCTGAGAAGCTTGTTCTTTAATCCTTCTCTCCATACCATATCAAAAGCCTTGTCCATGTCGACCCACATTGTCAGTGTGTATTTCTTTTCTTGTAGAGCATCTTTATTTCCTGTGCAACGTAGGTGATGAGGTCTTCAGTTGATCTGTGCTGATGGAAACCACTTTGTTGTGGTATGATTTGTTGTTTTGTCTCCAAATGCCACATGAGTCTTCTGTTGACCAGCCTTTCCATGAGTTTGCTCAGGCAGCTCAGTAGGCTAATTGGTCTGTAGCTACTTGGGTCCAGTGGGTCTTTTCCATGTTTGAGGATGGGCACCATAATGGCTTCTTTCCAGGTTGTTGGCATTTGACCTCTCTTCCAGCTGGCATTTATTATCCTTAATGTTACATTTAAGTGGTAGTAATTATAACTGGTGACAAATCAAATAATAACATAGAGGTAGAAAACTCCAACATCAATGAGCTACTCTTCGCAGATGACCAATGCCTAATATATGAGGATGAAAACCTGCTACAACAGCATTTAACATCTCTAGATAAAAGCTGCACAAACTACAGTATGAAAATTAACACAGCAAAAACAGAGGCTATAAGAATAAGCAAATTGAGACACCCATTAAACATCAAGATCAAAGACAAAGAAATAAAACAAGTAGAGGAATTCAAGTATTTAGGCACAATGTTCACAGAAGATGGAAACTAGACAGAGAAATTGACATGAGAATACAAAAAGCAAATGCTGTCACATACCAGCTTTCACCATTGTTAAGACATCCAAACATTTCTATGCCAGCTAAACAACAAATGATAAATAGCATCTTCATACCAACTTTGTGCTATGAAAGTCAAACATGGACCCTTTCTAAATCCCATTTAAGAAAGATCAATACATGTGAGATGCGATGCTTGAGAAAAGTAACAAACAACACAAGAAGAGATAGAATACCAAATGAAACCATAAGAAAAATGGTAGGAACAAAACCCTGCCAAGAATATATAGAACAAGAACAACTTAAATGGTTCGGCCACCTGGTCAGAATGAATCCTCACCAATCACCATCAAGGACGTTCTTCTCGAGAATGCATGGGAAAAGACCAAGAGGAAGACCCAGAAGAAGATGGATAGATGCAGTGACAGAGACATGTAACAACAAAGGAAAATCACTAATTCAGACAATTCGAGCAGCACAAGAACGACAAATGATATAAATCACGACACCTTTTAGGTATCAGTGAAAGAGAAAAGAAGAAGAAGAAGAATTATAACTGGTATCTCTAAGTGGAGGACTACATATACATATCATAATCTAGGATTAAATAATATTGAGTCATCATCATCTGGTTTGTCCCTTCTGAAACTTGGCTCCTATTACAGCTACTCTGAAGTTTTCTCTGTCTTGTCTGAGATGTCCAGCTATTGCAACAGACTCTTTGTACGTTTCAGACTTTCTGTCAAGACCAAGAGGGTACATTTTTTAATCTCTACATGAGTTTATTCTCATTTTGACAGCTTTCAATTTTTTGTTACATACACACGGTTGAAGAGATTTTCTCAGGAACTGTCCATTTAATTCTCATGAAACCTGGCAAACTTGAACTCTGATGTATTTTGCATGTGGCTGTACAGAAACTTTGCTCATTGTACAAATTATTCTTCTCTATAGCTCGTTATTACCATGCCAACGCCCATAATTTGAGCAATGCTATTAAAAAATATGTAAAATCAACCGAACACATTTATAGCAAATTGTTTCTATGGTCTATTTGTTACACTCATTGTATAATAATGCAGTTATAAATCGTGTTGCTGTGATGTGTATTAATGCAATAAAATAAAATCCTAGAATATATGGCAGCTGTTTGTCTTAGTTACAGCTTTTTTTTAAATTTACAGTCAATATTAGTATTATTTCATATAAAAATAACGTTGGAAAAGAGATAGGGAGGGTGGCTGGGTTATCTAGAGGTATGATGTCAGCCTCAGGACAGAAAGGACTCTGGTTCAAAGTCCACCAGAAGCGGTGGTGATATTTTCAAAAAAAAGGAAAAATTAATCCGTGGTTTCTTTATAATGTTCATTAACCCAAAATTCATGTGCCGAAAGTCTGTAAAATTATGGTCTCTAACACCATATTCCCTTTACACCATGTGGTGTAAACAGGGTACTTTACTTTACTTTTTTTTTCTTTATGACGTTAGCCACGCCTGATCTCTTGGGTAGTGAGATTCCATGTCTAGTCCTCTCGAATTTTTTTTTTTTTTTTCTTCGTTCGCCAGCTTTTACCTTTGACGAAGTCCCTAGAGACTAGGAACTGAATTTTGCATGTTAATCCATTTTTCCCTGGCAGCCATGTGCACAGGGGTCCCTCGCTGCACAGGCAGATAACTCTGACTTAGGAGGTACTCATATTTTTTCAGTTGATGAGTAATTGACATTTCAAGCCCGGACTCGCTGCTGAGACCAGGGGTGGTTGCCACAGAGAGAAATCATAAATAAAAATCCCAACTGGTGCAGCCGGGATTTGAACCCACAACCTCTCTGTCTCGTGGCCGGCATCTTGCCTCGAGACCAACCAGTCCCCCACCCTCTCAAATAATGGCAATAAACAGGAGGTCCCATGTGCACTCATGCACATTAAAGATCGCTTGGCAGATAAAATTGAAAAAAGTAGGCCATAAATATGGCTACTGCTTGTGCTAAAGTGTCAGCAAAAGCCTACCCACATTGTGGATCCCATGTTGAGCTATGAAGTTTGTGCACGTAGGCCAAGATTTTTCTACAACTCTTGAGATTCTCAGAGCACCTGTGGATTCGTTCGCTGTGCAGTGTTGATGATCCTAACAACAAACAAACAAACAAAATTACTTAAGATGTTTAACACATTCCATACCACAAGCTAGGGAGCCGCGATAGCTCAGTGGTTAGTGAACTGGACTACAAAGGACAAGAGGTAGGGTTCGATCCCAACCGACGGCTTCCAGGTTCACCCAGCCTTTAATGGGTACCGTATTTTTTTCTGGGAAAGTAAGGCGGCACGGGCGTAATGCCGACCACATTACCTCAAAAATCATGTGCCGAAGGTCTGTAAAATGTATGGTCACTAACACCATATTCCCTATACGCCACTTGGCGTGACGGGGGTACTTTACTTTTTACTTACTTATACCACAAGCTGCAAAAACTAGCTGTAGTTACGGCTCTAGTTTTTGCGACTCTTATTTTGTTGACGTTTCAGCAGTCATTTTCACTAAAACACTGTAATTCTTTTATTTAACATTTTTTTCCAAAATTGTGTACCACTTGTCTGAACACACTGCATGTGTTAGATAAATTTTCATTTATGTTCCTGTTTTTATTTCAAATTTTAAAAATTGTGAAAAAGTTGCCGATTGGTTTATCTGTTAGTAAGGAATTTATTAATTATAGAAATAAATTTGTGCTGTATCACACTGCCTTGAGTCAGAAACAGGAAAAACAGCTGTTATTTATTGATTCATTGTTTGTTTCTCTGCTTATACTTGGTGCTGTTGAAACATATATGTGTTCAATTTCTACTCTTTTACTTATTTAATTATTTATTTTATTTGTAACAGTAATTATTACCTGTTAATATTTAAAATTGTGTTTTCAGTTCACTGATCACCCAGCTGAAGCGACTGCACTCTCTTGTTGGAAAAACAAAAATTCCTGCCCATACTTCAACTTGTGCTATGGTATGGATGTTAATTTTTCCTTCTTTATCTCTTTAGTCATTCTATGTAATGGCTTGCTTGATGTGTCTATGAATTCAAATGGCTCCGTCTGCTGAGGAAGGCACCATGACACTGAGACTTTCATGAAGTTTTAAAATATAGTTAAAATTGACATCAGGTAAAACTTAGAGGGAAAAAGAGGTGGGGGGATTTGCATAGTCTTGATATCGTACATAGGCTGTTAGAACAGACGGATTTTATGAGTAACAAAGGATTGTAAACATAATTATTTATGCTAGCCTTCATAGCAAATGATAAAATAACATCATAAGATATATATACTATTCTAAATAGTTTTATAAACCTTTTGAAATAATGCAATGTGGATTACATATAGAATAAAATATTTATTCAATTTAAATTCAAAATGTGGTTGCAATGCTATTTAAGATTTCTTTTTGTTACTAAGTGGGGCAATGAAAACACACCAAAAAAAATGAAATGCTGGGGGCATTTTGTTATTTGATTTACTAAATTTTTTATATTTAGACAATTCCATAAAAAAGATATTGAATAACATGCTTCAGAATATTGATTACTGATTATTAGTTTCAACCATGTTATGTCATTCTTTGTACATAAATGGAATGGTAGCTCCGTCATTTATGATAAGAAGTGAGGTTAAATCCTGACTGATGGCTTCCAGGTTCACCCAGCCTTAGAGAGAATGACAGTTTTCTGGGAAAGAGAGAGAGCACTAGCAAAATACTGATCGCATTGCTTAAGAAATATTGTGTTAAATTAACCTAAAATGGTATGGAGTAACTAAACTAATAGAAAGACAAGACAAACTACAACGCTTCGGCAAAAGCTTTCATCAGGTGTAACAAACTACACAAATTAAACACATAGATTCACGCCAGAATACATTAGTTTAGATGTTCCATACTATTTTATGTTTATTTTGTATGTTCTATGCAGCTGTGCTCGTGGCCCTGCATAGTATTTAATATTTTGTATATTTTAAATTTGTGCTTATCTTCAAGAAATATTGTGCCAAAGTCTATACAAAATATGGGCACTAACAACATATTTTCTATAATATGCCATCACATCTTATGACTGGACATTTTTTTTTAATTTGGTACATAAATATTGTAACACTAAGGAGTAAATGTATTTTAACATCAACCTATCTATCTATTGTCCTTTTGAGCTGAAGACAGTACATAGGGCAGAACCACAATCTCAAAAACAGAAATCGTGTGTACCAAAATGGCACATATTGCAGAGATCACTGCTTCTAAAATCTATGGCTCTGTTTCCATAACAACACTTTTTACAATGACAGCTTGTCAAGCCATCGATCAACCTCCTTAGTCACCTCTTACGGCATGCCTGGAAGGTCACAGTGTCACTATTCCTTACTTCCCTCAAAATGAGGTCCCGGAAACACATGGGCAACATATACATTCTTTACATATAACATCAACATATACATTGTGATATACATTAACAATTTTTTTTAAATAGTGCTGTTTTTTTATTGTTAATGTGCTGCTTATCAGAATAGATTAATTTGTATATAGAATAAAGTGGAGTGCAAATAATATACATAATCACATCAAGGTGGAATTTATTAATGGCATAATTTGAGAATATTTACAAATTAATAACATTAATTTAATAATGAGTTAATTTGTATTGAAAATTTGTTATGCGTTGTTTATAATTTTTGTTTCTTTTACTTGTAGGTTTTATTGCTGTCCTTTGCTCTGTTTATTGTGCCCACATTTAATCCTTTTGGTTCCTCTAATGACAACCATACTCCACTTGCTTCAGCAAATACAGCTATCAGAGGTCAGTTTGCTTTGTTTATTGACATCTTTTTGTGAACTATTTCATTGTATTGACTGTAATATTATACATTTTAACAATAATATCATCATCATCGAGTGCCATCTCCGCAATGAAGGTTGGCTACCAAGGAGCGCCATTCTGCTCTGTCTATTGCTTTGATGGTGCAGGTTGTCATAGGCTGATTTGTCCATCTTTTGATGTTACTCGTCCATGTTAGTCTTGGTCTGCCTCTGCCTCTTTTACCTCGTATTTTCCCCTCTAGGATTACTCCTAGCCTAGGCTGTTGTGTCTTTTAACACGGCCCAAAATCGTATTTGTCTTGTTTGAATTGTGTTTAGTAGTTCTCTTTTCATTTTTATTTTTAGTTGTTTTAAGACTTCATCGCTTGTTTTCTTTTCCTTCCATCCAATTCTAGCTATTCTTCTATATATCCAGATTTCAAAGGCTTCAATTCTCTGCTCTTTTTTCTTGTCTAATGTCCATGTTTCTGCACCATATAGGAATGTTGAGAAGACATAACATTTTGCTATTCTTAGTTTTAGCCCTGGTGTTATTTGTTTTGATGTTAGTATGTGCTTCATGACATTAAAATTACTTTTTGCCATTCTATTCTTTCGTTTATTTCACTTGTACATTTTCCATCACTGGTTATAGTATGTCCAAGGTAGTTGTAGTTCTGAACTGTCTCCAGGTCTATTCCTTCAATTTGTCACTATTCCTTACTTCCCTCATAATGAGGCCCCGGAAACACACGAGCAACATATATATTCTTTACATATAACATCAACATATACATCATGATATACATTTAAAAATTTTTTTTAAATAGTGCTGTTTTTTTTTATTGTTGATGTGCTGCTTATCAGAATAGATTAATTTGTATATAGAATAAAGTGGAGTGCAAATAATGTACATAATAACATCATGGTGGAATTTATTAATGGCATAATTTGAGCATATTTACAAATTAATAACATTAATTTAATAATGAGCTAATTTGTATTGAAAATTTGTTATGCGTTGTTTATAATTTTTGTTTCTTCTACTTGTAGGTTTTATTGCTGTCCTTTGCTCTGTTTATTGTGCCCACATTTAATCCTTTTGGTTCCTCTAATGACAACCGTACTCCACTTGTAGTATAACAATAATATATCTCGCTAAAAATGTGTTTTCCCTGCTTTGGAAGTTATTATAAATAATATCTATTAATAAAAAAATAAATAATTAAAAAATGGCTCATTACTATCATGTCATGTCATTCATCAGGTTGTATTTAATCTTTTCATTTGTAGTATAAGGGTGTCCGGTTAGCGCAATCGATAGGCGGTTGGCTTACCACGGCAACAGCCGGGGTTCGTAATCCTGGCGAGGACACCTGGGTTTTACTAATTCCCTAAAAATTAGTAGGAGCCGCGATAGCTCAGTGGTTAGTGAACTGGACTACTACGGACAAGGGGTAGGGTTCGATCCCAACCGACGGCTCCGGGTTCACCCAGCCTTAAATGGGTACCGGATTTTTTCTGGGAAAGTAAAAGCAGCACGGGCGTAATACCGACCACACTACCCCAAAAATCATGTGCTGAAGGTCTGTAAAATATAGGGTCACTAACACCATATTTCCCTATACGCCACTTGGCGTGACGGGGGGTACTTTACTTTACTTTTATTTGTAGTATAAAGAGTTACATTTTGAAATGTGATGTTACATTTAAAGACGATTAGAGGCCACAGAGATGGGATTTCTCAGAAGAATATTGAAAGTTTCAAGGACACTAAAAAGACCAACAAGGAAATTCTCAAAGACGCCAACACAAAAGGGAGCTCCTGAAAAACAGCAGAAAGAAACAATCAACATTTTTTGGGCACATCATGAAAAAGGAAAGTTGGAGTACTTCGTTATAATGATTACAACTGGCAAAATACAGGGAAAGAGATATCGCAGACAACATCCATCCCATTTTCCCAAAGAAAATCATTGGCAACCATTTTAAAAGGCTGAATATACCCTGTGTTGGTGTTAGAAAAATTCTTATCTGGAAATTGACCCAGGACCTACATGACTGCGTGCACCAACAAATTTGCTGCTGCAGTCTCTACTTTTATATAAACAAAGTCATAGATATTTTTTTTTCAGCCAATGTTAAAGGCTGCTTGTCTTTTTTTTTCTTTTCAACTCAGGAATTTTTAGGTTGATTTAGTCTGAGTTATCTGACATGCAATTAGTGAAGTACCTAATGTCTTCAAGTTCAGACCAGACTTCTGAATAATTTTTGTTCTTAGTTAAAGCTCATCAAAATACAGAGATGACATTGTACATCATGAAAATATCAGTAATGAGCTTTAATCTTATTTCAAGAAAATACTTCTGGGTTGTCAGGAACATTTTTTCTATGAAATAAAGAGTTACTTTATTTACAGGACCTAGAGCTGTGTCAAATTTTCTACTGTAATCCTATCTAATTCTACTCACTAGCACTTCTTCTACTTCTGATGCGCTTACCCGATGACTATTTCTTTTCATCATTCACTCATAAAAGACATTAACCTTAGATTACAATACCATACTAAAAATAACCGCCTCAAAATACATTTTTTTTAAATTTGATAGTTTGCCAAAGGTAAACATTTCCTCCCTCTCTATACCTTCCTAATTACTAACCTGGTGACCCCTGAGTGTTGGATTTTTTTCCCCCATACACTGTAGTAAAAATTACTACAATATCATAAAAACACTGCTGGTTTTGAAAAAAAAATTAATTTGGGCAATTTTCAAGAAGGAAATAAGCAAAATGAATACAATGTTGTGGAAAAGCTGGTAGCAGGGAACAAGTAGTGGGGTGTAACATACACTCATACAACGTATGGTGACAGCTTTACATAAAAGGACAATACAAAATATTTTATGTTTTGGCCTACATGTGTACTTCTTCAGAAAACAGGGACATCATAAACAGACAACGAAATGAAGATATACTCTAGTATATGTTCTCAGTTTTCAAGAAATTTGTTTTCATATTTTGTTTCATTTGACCAGGGAAATCTTCAGCCATCTGGCCGAATATCTCTTCTGCAGGCTGTTGGCGAGACATAAAATAAAAGCCTAACCCTAAGATAACAGGGAATGGAACAAATGGGAATGGAACATAGTACTAGCAATGAATAGGTCAACGTAAAAAGATAGCCAAAGCACAATGTGTTCAATGGGTAATAAATGTAATCAAAACTGAGAAATAATTACTGCAACCAGTACGGGTGCTGGGAGGTGCGTTTACCAGTGTACAGGTAAAATTAGCTCATACCATTTACATCTGCATTAACACTCGGGATAAAAAGAAAATTCTACCCAGGTGGGATTTCACTTAGGAAATCACAGATGAACTCATGAATGCACATTTGATTGTTGTTTGTTTGCGTTCACCCGATGACTAAAGGATCGCACCTCTTCATCATCTGTCTTTGAACGGACATTAAGTGGGCATGTCTGTGTCGTGTTATGGTTTGCAGTAAAACTGTGATATTTGCTCCTGACCCAACACATCTGACTTCAGGACAACATTTATGAGTACAGGGTTGTCTTCTTTTCTCAATCCCTAATCACTTGGCCAGGCTACTCAGATTAGTATGTTTCTGAGAATTCTGAGATGTTACGGAGAAGTGGAGCAGATTCTAGATAGATCTGGTTCACTGATCCTGGCACAAGCTATCAACTGTGGGTCACTTACAATTTCCAGCTCTGCTGCTGTGTGGTGCATTTGCCTCCACACATTTGATTGAAAGATATGACATTATGAGTTTACAGTGGATGTCAAAGCATCCATATGAATTTTGTCCTTCCTAAGTGTAATTGTTCCATGCTTTTACTTAAAAAATGTACAAGTAAATATCATTTTTGCAAATTACATACAGTTTTATTTAAGAAGTATTTTTTTACTAAGGTATCGTAAACACATGAGTCACAGATAGGTATCGTAATCTAGGGTTAAGTTGGTATAGATGTGTTGTATTGTAGTTTATAGCTGAGCTGTGGTATGTGCACCTTCTGCCCCATCACTTCTAACTTCAGCATGGCATACAAGGTTGCCTTCCCTATTTCGATTTGATCCATACTCGCTTGTCCAGACTAGTTATTTCCAGGAGCACAATTGAGAGGTGAAGTAAGTTCTGGATCAATTCCTTTGTTCCAACTTTGTTTCTTTTCTTGAGGCGAAGGCACGCCTCACAGCAGCAAGGTTGGAAGTTGTCAGTGACCCACAGCTGATGGCTTTCGCCAGGATCAGTGAACCAAAACCATCCCGTCCCTGCTTCACCTCTCTGTGGTGCCTCCAGTAACAGACTAACCTGTCTAGTCTGGCCAAGCAAGTAGGGATAGAAGAGGGAAGAAAACCCGGTACTCAAAAATGTCATGATTAAATTGGATGTCTTGGGCCGAAAGGCACAAATATCATTGTTATACTGCAAACCATAACACAACGCAGACACACCAACTTAACGTCCTTTTAAGGGCGGTTGATGAAGAATTGTACTACTTTAGTCATCAGGCAAACACAAGCTAGCAATTCCTTTGTTCACCAATCCTAATGCACGCAGTCGGCTGTGAGCCGCTAACTATTTTCAGCTCCTTTGCTGGGATATCTTGGGCCCACTAGTACAACAAACTGCATGTTTTTTTTTTCTTTTTCTGTTACACTCAGCTATTTTTAATTTGATTGGGCAAGCACTTTTAATGTTAAGTTTCTTTATAATTTGACAGTCAGCCATCACATTTATCTACTTACCACATCCAAATGGGATTTAGTAGTTTATCACATTTTAAAAAGATTATACTCTATATTTTATGTATTATTAACATTTTAATTCATTATCAGGTCACATGTCCTTTGCAGAACGTTACATTCACCACAGCCCATCTGAAAGAATCTCTGTCTTTAGCGAGATCTCTCACTATTTCTGTTGTCATGTTCAAGGTTTCCTTGAGGGTGTCCTTGAAATAATTTTTCAACCAAAATACATTTGGTTGAAAAATGGACAACCATTTTTAATGTTAAATTTATTTGAAATTGTGACAGCCACATGTCTTTTATCATTTCCCTTATCAAATGCTAATTAGATTTCTTTTATTTAATATTTATATATATATATTTTTTTTTTTGCTTCAGGTAAAGCACGAAGCCTTCTTGAACATGAAGGAGCTGGCATTACTGATGGTGATGATGATCCATATGGTGTCAGCCCTCGACCTAGTCCACCCTGGGAAAAACAAGCTGTTACACAAGCTTCATTTCTTAAAAGTGGAGAAAAATCAGCTCAAGATTCTATACCACTTGTTCGGGCAGAAAGCACATCAACTCATGCTGTGTCCGTAAAAGATGAAGAGAAGGCAGGGCTTCATTTGTTGTCGAGAGACATCAAAATAGAATTAGCTGGTGGGAATAAGGATTATACAGTCAAAGTTAATAGAAGCTATGCTGAAAATATTATTAGAGATCAAAATTACAGAGAAAGAAAATCAGAAACTGTGGCAGATGTATAAAGTAATAACAGAGATAAACATGACTAACAAGTACAGGTTTACTATTTTGTTTATATTGAATTGTATTTTACTTCTTTTAGAATTTAGTTATTTTGATATAATTATAACAAATAAAAAAGTTATTATGAATGAAATAAGAAATCCTGTGAGTGTACCTCAGGGCTCACCTTTAAGACAGCCCAGAATTGGATGAATGAATAACATAACATTAAAAATGTTCAAGGACTAGATTGGAATATGATAAAAAAAATTTAATTTTAAGGGTCATGACCATGCCACAGCCCCTGTAGTATATGTTTGTATTCGTTATCAAATCATGGGTAGAATAACATCATTGAAGAAAGTATCGTACATTCAACTTTATTCAGTTCAAAATGATATCCTTGTTTGCTTTGTTTAATAGCATTGAAAATGCTTTGAGCACCTGAGAATGACAAGCATTTTAAAATCTCAGCATCTTGTTTACTTTCGAGTTTTCATGATTCACTTGAAAGCTGGGAAAAATTATATGTTCTGACCACTAGAGAATGACGAACATGATAATTTATTAAACAACAGGTAAACTTTTACTATTTCAGAAAGATGAAACTGAATGCATGGGTAGTTTCTAACATCTTTAGCACACCATGTCTTTGTTAACATATTTCATTATATATATATTGTATGATGTCCTTGGATATACATTGTTCAAGCTAAATGACAAATTTTCAAAATTAAATTATCTTTGAGACATAATGTATATATATCTTATTAAAGAAAGAATGTTTAATTCTACTTTTTTCCACATTTATCAATTTTGTGCTCATCAATCATAATTAAATGCTATAGTTATCTTTCTTGCTCATGTTTATAGGACCATCATCATGTTATTCTATATGTGTTCCTTTATATGCCAGTTATTTTCTTTATCACACAGAAGTATCTCAGCACAGAGCACAAACTACTCAGTGCTGAGAAGAGACTCTATAATAAATATATGAAAGTTGGTTACTGTGATTTCACTATTGGTACCTTTTCTATGTAGGGAGCCATGATAGCTCAGTAGTTAGTGAACTGGACTACAAAGGACAAGTGGTAGGGTTCACAAAGCCATTAATGGGTACCGGATTTTTTTTCTGGGAAAGTAAAGCGGCACAGGCATAATAACCGGCCACATTACCCCAAAAATCATGTGCCGAAGGTCTGTAAAATATATGGTCACTTACACCATATTCCCTATACGCAACTTAGCGTGACGGGGGTACTTTACTTTTTTTTAACCTTTTCGATGTGTAGCCTGAGCTGTGGCATTCATCTTATTCTTTTAGATTTATAACTGTCAATGACTCATTTCTGTGCATGAAAACAAAACCTTTATTTTATTGTCCATCTACAATATGACTAAGCCTTATTCTTTCCTGTGAGGTCATAGGTTCCTTCAGAGCACTTCATATATTATTCAAGGGGGCTGGTTGGTCTCGAGGCAAGACCAGCTCGAGACAGAGAGGTTGTGGGTTCAAATCCCGGCTGCACCAGTTGGGATTTTTATTTATGATTTCTCTCTGTGGCAACCATCCCTGGTCTCAGCAGCGAGACCCAGCTTGAAATGTTAATTACTCATCGACTGAAAAAAATATGAGTACCTCCGAAGTCGGAGTTATCTGCCTGTGCGGTGAGAGACCCCTGTGAACACAGCTGCCTGGGAAAAATTAATTAACATGCAAAATTCAGTTCCTATTCTCTAGGAACTTCAACAGAGGTCAAAGCTAGCGAACGAAAAAAATATATATATATATTATTCTAATAAAGAGCTTCTGGGTATGAGATGAGCATGCAAAATTAAATGCTCAAGTGACAGTTTTAATTATCATGCAGGCAACTTTGTTATCATATATTATATTTATGTGTCCATCGATTAGCACACACAACCAACTTCAAATATTTCAGTTTCTGATGTGTAGAATTCAATATAAAATATATATCTCATGGATGTGGCAGTAAAAACATGGTCCCAAGTTTTTTAGTTTTATTTGAGTCTATTAAACATTTTGTATATTATCAATATTTTACTTTTATTGTCACAAGCATTAGTTATCAGTGTTTTTGTTGTTGTTTTATGAAGGCTCTGACTCATTTTTGTGAGGTGCCTCTGGTAGGTTTTGGCTAGTACCTTGCCGGTATCAAAGTTGGAGTCTAAGACTGGCACTGTTTTTTTTCTTTTTATGTTGTCCCCATTTAAGTTTTTTGTTAGGTTCAATAGTTTTTTGTGTGTCCTTCTCAAGGTTGAGTTTGGCTGTCTTTTTTTTGTGCCAGCTTTCTCTTATGCATTTCTGTTTCTCCCTGGTAAAGGTTGCCTTTATCTTGTGCAGGATGATGTTTTCTCTTGTGGGATTAAAATCCAATGTTTTCCTTGCAGCGGCTGAGCTCAGTGTGAAGTTCTTCTAGTTTTGGCGTCCAGAAGGGTTGGTAGTCTTTCCTTCTGGCTCTGGGGATACTTCCTCCTGTGGCATGGAGAATAATCTCATTGAAAGTGTTAGGAAGTTAGGGCTATTTTTCCTATTTTTATTTTTTGTCAAATCACAATAGATTTGTGAGGTAAAGAGGTTCCGATTTGTTTTCTTATAGTTCCAACTAGGGGGAAAAGGTTGATTTCTTGTGTGACTTTTGTGTCTTTTTAAAGTGATGAGAATGGGTCTGTGATCGTTACTTCCTAGTTGTTTGAGGACATTTCGACTTTGAGTCTTCTCTCCGTTGTCAGTTGTGATGGCAAGATCCATGCTGCTTTACTGGCTTACTGGTATGATCACAGTCTAATAACCAGATGTCAACATTTTGTGCTTATTTGTTTTAAATGGTCTTGCTTGTATTTGTATGTGCATAATTTTACAAAATAAAAAAGACATTATTGTCTGTTTTTATATGAGATATATTATTTGATCATGGTTTAACTACAATTATCATGTAATTAATTTAATGATATCTTGAATGTTGCATAGTAAGGCATCTACAATTAGGAAGAGAAGATGGACATATCTTGAGCATGTGTTGATAAGTGACAACAAAAGAATTTCAAAACAGGCTCTTATGTGAGAAACATCAGGATACAGAAAAAGAGGAAGACCTAAAGAGACACTTAAAAAAAACACTGATATGAGAAGTAAACTTAGTAGGCATAGGCTCTTTAAATAAGATTGAACATCTTGGCCAGAATTGAGATAGATGGTGAAAAATACTACAAGCTCTATATAACGTCTAGCAGCACTGGAAGGATCCAACTCAAGATAGTAAATCATAACCAAAAAAATGTGACAAAGTTGTTATTGCTTTAGGCAGGAACAGATTAATAATGAGATCACATGTAACAGCTTTACAAATGGTCTTGTAAGATCAAGTTGGTTTTATTGTATGTTAATAATGAGATTATATCAACTTATTTGTATTTTTATGTACAAGATTGAATAATGTTTTTTTTGTACTTTTATATATGAGTGAACAGATTCTATTATATAATAATGTACAAGATGAAACCAGGAGTAATTAGATTTTTCTGTACCATTATGTACAAAACTGTATTGCTTTTATTGCGTCCTCATGTACACGATTAGATCATTTTAATCATATCACCACGTATGTAAAAGTGATTTTGCTATTTAGTTTATTTGTATTAAAGATTCAACTGGTTTCACAGTACCTTATTACCCATATGTAAGCAATAACTTCAAATTTAACATCTGCCATTATCCTGCTGATAAAAGATCACTTGTTTTACATTCTAGTATTGATTGTAAGAGAGACATGGTTATTGTTGATCATGATGAGCAGCTAGCAAAGGGGACCTGAGTAACATCAAATTTCGAGAGATGAACTGAAGGAGATGGCCCAAAATAAATTGTGTAGATCTATTTGTGATTGTAAGCATGTCCCTAAAATATCAGCATTCTAACATTTATACAGTCAAGAAAGCAATATAGCCGCACCATTTGGTCAAGAATGTTCACACAATTTTGACTAGAATGAACAAGTAATCCAATTGTGAAAGTAGTTTAGATTTTTATCCATATTTTTATATTTTGAGAGCAATCAAAGTATATTTTCCCCCTGAATGGTTTAAAATAAAGGGTGTATGTCCCACTTTTTGGCATGCATGTACCAAATTTATTTTCCCGTTAACACTGGGCATATTTTGGGATGTGCTATCCAGTACCATGTCAGGCCACCCTAATGTAAGAAAAAAAAAAAGTAAAGAGCCCCCGTCACGCCAAGTGGTGTATAGGTAATATGGTGTTAGTGACCACAAATTTTACAGACCTTCGGCACATGATTTTTGGGGTAATGTGGTCGGTATTACTCCTGTGCCACTCTACTTTCCCAGAAAAAAAATCTGGTACCCATTTAAGGATGGGTGAACCCGGAAGCCGTCGGTTGGGATAGAACCCTACCCCTTGTCCTTTGTAGTCCAGTTCACTAACCACTGAGCTATCGCGGCTCCCTCCACCCTAATGTGAATGTCCATAATATATCCAACTTTGGTTACACTAATAAATCAGTACAAATTATAATTTCTTTTTTTTTGTTGCTACATATTCCTTAAAAGGAGTTAGCATAATTGCATTGAGTGGGCATAGTTGCTTTAAGTCATGGTTTACAACAAGACATTAAGCGAGTACAGTTGCATTTTGCTGTATTTTGCATCAATTTCCTACTGAAAGTGATCCTGGAGGGGAAAATACAAGGTAAAAGAGGCAGAGGCAGACCAAGATTAACATGGACGAGTAACATCAAAAGATGGACAAATCAACCGATGACAACCTGCACCATCAAAGCAAGAGATAGAGCAAAATGGCGCTCCATGGTAGCCAACCTTCATTGCGGAGACGGCACTCAATGATGATGATGATGGGCATAGTTGCTTTAAGTCATGGTTTACAACAAGACATTAAGCGAGTACAGTTGCATTTTGCTGTATTTTGCATCAATTTGCAATATGTGCACATTTCGACCTGATATTTCTGGCAAGAGCACAACATTTTCGGGTAACAGGTTGACCTTCTTCTCTAACCCTACTGGCCTAATAAGACTGTTTCATGTGTTCTCAAAGTCAATGCAGGGAGAGCAACTAGAATCAAGATCAGCTTTTGTTTAGTTATCCTAACACAAGCAGTCAGCTATGATTTGCTCGATACTTTCAACCCAGGTATCAACCAACTCAAAACTGGAGTTGCCAGTTACTGGACACTGCAGGACTTTCTGGGAAGGGGATCTGAGCACCTATGGGCATGTTCGGAGTGCAATGATGATGACCCCAAATATCTCAATAATTCAAGTATTGTCTAGAATCGTGGCCCTCACTTTTAATTTTAAAAAGCAGGCGTATATGTATTGATTTTACATACACATGTTACATGCTCTTCCAGGAGCATGCAAAAAAAAGTGTTATGTTCAACTATGAAATTGTTATTTTGATATTATCAGTTTTAGGTACTGGCACTGTCATACTTATTGGTTAACTGAGAACCACCATATTGAACTTTTTGTACAGAATTCAGTGCTTGAATATAGATTGTATTTTATTTTATCTTTCAGTTTTGCACATTTAAATATAGTTAGTTGCTATACAATTGTTGTGTCACAGATTAAAACTTTTTGTAAATATTTCCAGTTGTTTTATCACTATTTTTAGTCCTTTTTCATAACTGAAGTTTTGTTTTTGTTTGATTATTTTGATAACTACCATAATTTTGTTTTTGACTTGGCAGCTTATCTTCATCACAGTGTTTGTTCCATTTATTTGATGTGAAAATGTTACTTTATAATGTTTCTTTGCAACAATTCATTCAATTACTGTTGCTGTTACACAGATGATAATTATCATTGTTGCTTTGTTCCACATCTTTTTTACTGTGTCATTTCATAACTTTAATTTACTTTAGTTTCACTTTAACTCATATTGTCTGGCCTGCTCTAACAACGCAGATAGAGTGTCTTAAAAACAGCTAGCAACTTTTTAATTCAACCTCTAAATTTTTAGTTTAAATACAATTTTTGCTTATTTCACCTAATCCAATATATTTAATGTCATTGCTAGATGTTGAATTTCATAAATACATTGTTTCAAAACACTGTAATCAGTCGAAGTTTACTTTTTTAAAAATAAATCATGAAAATGGAAAAATAGGTTGATAAAAATAATGATGTTCTTCAAATGTCCTTGTGTGTGAACTAAGATGGGCTGTAGCACAAATGTTGAAAGTTTTCATCTAAAAAATATGCGATTAAAATTTTTATTATTATGTAATTGTTTTATCAAAATTTCACATAACAGATACGTTATTTCTGAGCAGAAATAATTGCAACTTTACCATTTTTTTTAAATATTGGATATATTTTGCAACATTGCCATTTCAGGTGTTTTTTTTTTTATTTTCACTTTTTAAAAAATTAGTTTTTTCATAAAATTCTTGCACTTTTCTTGCAAAAATAAGCTTGTGAGAAATTTTTTAAATGAAAATTTCTACAAATTTTGGTATATAATACATCAGATGTTTGAAGTTCTAAAGAATGGTAAGACATTATGTTTCTCATTCACGCCCTAATTTTTTGTTTTTGTTTCTCAACATGGCTGTGCAAAAAAGTTGTTTCTGGACACATACACCAAGAGTAAAACAACTGCTCTTATTCCCCATATTTTTATGCATCTGAATTTGTATGCCAAAAATTCTTGTACCTACTTGCTTTTATTGTACAAGATACAAGTTGTATAACTCTTGTCTAATTGTTTAATAAACATGATTTTTAAAAAAGAAAAAAGAAGAAGAGTTATCCATTTCTATGTGTTGCAAGTTAACTGAACTCAAGCAACTGTATTTATTAATTCTCATTCACCTATGAAGCTGTTGAATAAATATACAGCAAAGCTCTAAGACAATGGATTAAGTCACATCAGAGCTGCAACTCTAAGAGTCGAGTAAGTTATACCTGTCAGCCTGAAGATATAAATGTAAAGCTCATATTTTTGCATGACTTTTCCCGCATTTATTTTTGATGTAATCAGTATTATACTGGGCTTCCATACTTTCCCTGGAAACAGTTTGCGATAAAGGCACATGCACTGCCAGGGCCAGAGAGAGGAATAAAGAATCGTAGCGCCTTTGCTATTCCATCCAGCTATTACAATAGTTCCTGCAGTGGTGGTGTTTGTTAATATAGAAATCCTGTTATTACAATAGTTCCTGCAGTGGTGTTGTTTGTTAATATAGAAATCCTGCTATTACAATAGTTCCTGCAGTGGTGTTGTTTGTTAATATACTGAAGGGAGGTCAAAAAGTAATGCACACCAATTTTTTTCTCGGAAACTATTCGGGCAAAATGTGTGAAATTTTCACAGATTGTAGCTGAACATCCCATTACACTACCTATTTTTCAATATAATCTCCGTCCAAGCGTATTGCCTTACGCCAACGCGAAACTAGGTCATGAATGCCTCGTTTGTACCAAGTTTTGTCCTGCTCGCGTAGGCCATTTTTTAACTGCACGGATCACATCCTCATCATTGTCAAAGTGTTTCCCACGCAGGAATTTTTTGAGTGGTCCAAACAGATGAAAATCTGAGGGAGCCAGATCAGGGCTGTAAGGAGGATGGGGCAGTACAGTCCAACCAAATTTGTTGATTGCTTCCCGTGTTACCAGACTTGTGTGAGGGCGTGCATTGTCATGTTGAAGCAACAAATCTGCAGATGGCTTATTAGGCCGAACTCTGTGGAACCGATTTTTGAGTTTTGTCAGTGTATTGATGTAAGCTGTCGAGTTGATTGTCGACTGTAAGCTGCAATGCCAATTGCTGACTAGTGATACGCCTATCCTCACGAATAATGGCATCAGCCCGGTTTAACATGTCTGTGCTGGTAGCCGAGGCAACACGTCCAGAACGCGGTAAATCATGCAGCTCCACTCGTACACTTTCTGCAGCTTTAATTCTCTGAACCCAACGACTAACTGTGCTCCTATCGACTGCAGAACATTTGTACACTGCACACAGTCGTTTATGAATGTTTGCCACAGTTTCTTTTTCCGCAACCAGAAATTCTATGACAATTCGCTGTTTGTAACGGACATTGTTGACAAGCTCCATTTTAACGGTTCATAGATTGCGTAATATTTTTCAGAATGCTGTGCAATTTGGTACACATAATTGGAACATGTCATATTCCAAGTGTGCAAAATTTCATATTACTATCTTTATTATTAGCCGAGAAAAAATTGGTGTGCATTACTTTTTGACCTCCCTACGTAGAAATCCTGCTATTACAAAAGTTCCTGCAGTGGTGTTGTTTGTTAATATAGAAATCCTGTTATTACAATAGTTCCTGCAGTGGTGGTGTTTGTTAATATAGAAATCCTGCTATTACAATAGTTCCTGCAGTGGTGTTGTTTGTTAATATAGAAATCCTGCTATTACAATAGTTCCTGCAGTGGTGTTGTTTGTTAATATAGAAATCCTGTTATTATAATAGTTCTATGATGGCCCCAGCTTTTCAAGCAGAACTCAAGAAATCAAGAAAGTCGCCATGTCACCTTAATAACTGCTAACGTGTTTCTGAAAATGGGAGGAGGGATAAAAGCCCATATCTACACAGCACCAAGCAACCAGCAAGTGTCCATTACAAAAACGCATACTACTGTCACTCTTTCACTGGTCATTACTGATAGTTATGAGTTCGCTTCCTGGTAGGAGCAAGAATTTTATGTTTAGTCATGATGGGGTGAAATGCAAACTCTAATCTGTACACCATGTAATCAGCTGGTGTGCAGTACAAACAGCAGTCTTAATTTTCTTCTTTCATTCTGTGAAATTTATTAGTTATTCCAATGTCTAATAATAATGATGCATGTTACAAACAACCCAAAAATCATGTGACGAAGATCTGTCAAAAATTATGGTCTCAAACACCATATTCCCTATACGCCACTTGGCATGACGGGGCTCTTTACTTTACTTGACTTATGTTACAAACAACCTAATCAGAAAAATACTAACATGATACAAACATTCATTCATTGAGTGCCGTCTCCGCATTGAAGGTTGGCTACCATGGAGCGCAATTCCACTATATCTCTTGCTTTGATAGTGCAGGTTGTCATATGCTGACTTGTCCATCTTTTGATGTTACTCGTCCATGTTATTGTTAAGGATACGTTAAGGATCTTTATAATGATGAACGAACGGAAGTAAATATTAAGGATAATGGAGAAGGACCAGAAATACTAAGAGAAGAAGTGGAAGACGTCTTGCGCAATATGAAAGCAGGCAAAGCTCCTGGACCAGATAATATAACTAAAGAAGAGATTGAAGCCATGAGTGATTTTGGAATAGAAATAATAACAAAAATATTGAATGATATCTACAACAGCGGATATATACCAGACGACATGCTCAAATCAATATTCATAGCCCTACCAAAGAAATCGGGTGCGATTGAATGCGATGATCATCGCACAATAAGCCTTATGAGTCATATAACTAAGATATTACTAAGAATCATCATGCGAAGAGTGCGAAACAAAATTAGTCCAGAAATTAGCGATGAACAGTGTGGTTTTGTTAGAGATAACGGAACAAGCAATGCCATTTATATCATATGATCTTTAGTAGAAAGAGCCATAGAGGTGAAAACAGATCTATACCTATGTTTCATAGATTACACCAAGGCATTTGACAAAGTCGCCCGTGCGCTGCCGAGGCCCGAAAGGGGAGTAAAGAATAGCGGCGCTGTACCCTACCAGGCATGTTCGTAAGAGGCGAGAAAGGAGGGTTAGGCATGGGACTGGCTATCCCATACTGTAAAAAAAATTAGCCGAAAAAACTTCACAAACATGGACAAGTCAAAGAGAAATAAAGTTAATCCGTCAACCAGGAAAGAGAAGGGCTCTCTCTTTGTCTAAGAGACGTATGACGCATTCCGGAGAAAGCCGTAAGGAGTCCGGGTTGCCGACTCACCCCTTGTCTACAAGGAAATCCTCCAGAATTGGCACCTGGAATGTTTGTACCCTTAACGAACAGGGAAAAGCTGCACAAGTGGCAGCAGAAATGACAAACTACAAGATAGATATTCTGGGAATGTGTGAAACAAGATGGCTGGGAGCGGAGAGAATAAAACTGAATACAGGGGAGATGATTTTATCATCAGGACACCAGGAACCAGGAGCACAACATAGCGAAGGGGTAGCTATAATGCTATCAAAGAATGCACAGAAGGCACTAATAGAATGGGAGCCAGTGGGACCAAGACTGGTGAGAGCAACATTTAAAACACCAAAAACAAAATAAAATTACACATTATACAATGCTATGCACCAACCAACGATAAGGATGATTCAGTTAAAGATGATTTTTATAAACAGCTACAATGTCAGATGGATGCAAGACGAGCCAAGGATATTATAATCTTGATGGGAGACCTAAATGCTAAGGTAGGATCAGACAACAGAGGCTTCGAAGAGATTATGGGAAAACATGGACTTGGAGATATAAACGAGAATGGAGAGATATTTGTGAATTTCTGCGCCTTAATCAAATGAGCCTAGGAAGAATAATATTCCAACATAAAAGAATACACAAAGCTACATGGGTGTCACCAGATCATAGAACGGAAAATCAAATTGATCACATATGTATTAATAATAAGTTTAAGTCATCCTTACAGGATGTAAAAGTATATAGAGGGGCAGATGTAGCTTCTGATCATCATCTTGTGTTAGCCAAACTTAAAATTAAACTAAAAAGGTATACTACAACGAATAAGGGTAGAAAGTATTTCAATGTAGGGTTTCTTAAAGAACAAGGAATTAAAGATAAATTCGCAGTCACAATATCAAACAAATACCAAGTCCTCCAACAACTAGAAAATACAACAAATATAGAAGATCATTGGAAACATGTAAAAAATATATGGAAAGAGACATGCTAAGAAACATTGGGGAAAAGAGAGCGCCAGAATAAGGCATAGATGACAGCAGAGACCCTGGATAAAATTAAAGAAAGAAAGAACAAGAAAGCAGACATAAATAAAAGCAAAACAAGAAGTAATAAAGCCAAGACACAGGAAGCTTACACAGAGGTGAACAAAGAAGTGAGAAGATGCATTAAAAGGGATAAGAGGAAATATATAGATGAACTAGCTAAAGAGGCAGAAGAAGCAGCAAATAAAGGGAATATGAAAGAACTGTACAACAGCACAAAGAAATTAGGTGGAAAATACAAACAGATCAACGCCTTTATCAAAGATAAGAAAGGAAATCTGCTTAGTAATATAAGGGAACAAATGGTGAGATGGAAAGAGCACTTTGAAGAACTTTTGAACAGACCCAGCTCAAATAATCCTCCAGATATACTACCAGCAGAAGAAGAGTACAAACCAGTAGAAGAGATCGATCACTTTATCTATCTTGGAAGTCACATTGATCGAGAAGGGGATACGAGCAAAGAAATTAGTATCAGAATAGCTAAAGCAGCAATGTCTTTCAGAAACCTTGAAAAGTTGTGGAAATCAAAATTCATCAGCACAAACACAAAACTTAGGCTATTCAAATCAAATGTACTATCAACCCTTACGTATGCGTGTGAAAGCTGAAAAACAACAAGAGATATAGAAACAAAGTTGAACGCATTCGAAAATAAATGTCTAAGGAAAATACTTGGTATAGCATGGAACGAATTCAAAACAAACGAGGAAATTAGAGAAATCGCCAATCAACCACTAATATCTTCAGTAATAAAGAAAAGACGATGGTCATACGTTGGACATGTGATGAGAAGAGATAATAACCGAATAACAAAGCAAGCCCTCATATGGGAAACAACAGGTAAAAGAAAAAAAGAGGAAGACCCAGGGAGACACTGAGAAGAACATTGATGAGAGAGGCAAGAGCAGCAGGAATCGGCTCCCTCAATGAGATAGAACTGCTTGCACAGAACAGAGACAGATGGCGAGATTTGATAAAATATCTTTAAAAGAAAACTGCTAGAACAAAAAATTCATATAGGAGGTGTATCTTGGTCTACGCCCTATGGGCCGGTTACGGCTCGAAAGGTCAATAGATAGAAGAAGAGTTACACGTTAACTGTGGAAAACCAAACAAAGAAGAAATAATGAAAGCCATCAAACTATTAAAAAATGGTAAAGCCACAGGACCAGATGAAATTCCTTCGGAAGCCATCAAAGCAGATATTAACACCTCTACCAAGATGTTACATGATCTATTGGATAAAAATTGGGAGAGGGAAGAAATACCTAAAGACTGGAGAGAAGGTTATATGATCATACTACAAAAGAAAGGAAGTTTACAGGAGTGCACAAACTATAGGGGAATTATGCTACTATCAGTGCCAGGAAAAATATTAGGCAGAATCATTCTGGAGAGACTAAAGGAGGCTATAGAGAAACACTTGAGAGATGAACAAGCAGGTTTTAGGAAGAACAGATCATGTGCTGATCAAATAACTACTCTACGTATAATAGTTGAACAAAGTCTAGAACTAAAATCCCCACTTTATATTGGATTCATAGATTACGAAAAGGCATTTGATAGTTTAGACAGAAGAATGCTTTGGAAGTTGCTGAGTCATTACGGAATCCCCATAAAGTTTATTAACCTGATAAAAACAATGTATGAAGGAACGAAATGTAGTGTGGTGCATGAAGGACAGCTTACAGAAGCATTTGAAATAAGAACAGGAGTAAGGCAAGGATGCCTTCTATCCCCATTTCTCTTTCTACTGGCCATAGATTGGATTATGAAAATAACTCAAAACAACAGAAATGGGATCCAGTGGTCACTGACCAAACAACTTGATGATTTAGACTTTGCTGATGACATAGCTCTCCTATCACACAGCCATCAACAGATGCAGGATAAAATGAGTATATTAGATGAGAGATCACAACAGCTAGGACTAAAGATTAATAGAGATAAGACCAACATTATGAGAATTAATGCAGTTGGCAATAATCAAATAAAACTAGGAGAGATACCTCTACTAGACGTAGAATCTTACATATATCTGGGCAGTAATATAGATAAAGAGGGAGGAACAGAAAATGATACCAAAATAAGGATATCAAAAGCAAGAGGAGCTTTCATTGCACTGGGAAACATATGGAAATCCAAAGAAATTAGGTTAAATACAAAAATTAAAATTTTCAACTCAAATGTTAAGGCGGTCCTATTATATGGCTGTGAAACATGGAGAATAACAAAATTGACAACCACGAAGGTACAGACTTTCATTAATGGATGCTTACGCAGAATAAAGGGATGAAAATGGCAGGACAAAGTCACTAACGTGGAATTATGGAAATGTACCAGTCAAATACCAGTGGATAAATAGATACAGCGAAGACGATGGCGATGGATAGAACACACACTACGGAAGCCAACTGAAAGTATTACACAACAGGCCCTTTTTTGGAATCCCCAGGGGAAAAGACAAAGAGGAAGACCAAGGAATTCTTGGAGAAGACAGATCGAAGCAGAGATGAAGATGAGGGGAAGACATGGAATGATCTTAAAAGAATGGCAAAAAACAGAACGACTTGGAAAGTGTTTGTTGAAGACCTATGCTCCACTGGGAGCTAAAAGGTAGAAGAAGAAGAAGAATTTGACAAAGTAAAGCACCAAGAAATAATCAACATTTTAGAAAGCATAAACATAGACAGCAAAGATCTAAGAATAATAAAGAACATGTACTGGCAACAAACAGCGGCCATAAGAACTGGAAACCAATTGGGAATGTTTGAACAAATAAAACAGGGTGTTAGACAACAATGTTGTGTGCTGTCACCAGATTTGTTTAATATTTATAGTAAGATTATTTTAAGATCCATAAAGGGCATGCCTGGAATAACAATTGGAGGTCATAATATAAATAATCTAAGGTATGCTGATGAAACAGTATTAATCGCTAAGAGTGAAAATGAGTTACAAGAAATGTTGGACATTATAGTGAAAGAAATAAAAAATAAAGAACTCAGCCTTAATAGCAAAAAGAAGAGGTAACGGTAACAACAAAGAAAAAGACATCACCTCAGTGCAAAATAAAGACAAGTGGAACAATATTAAAACAGGTAAATGAATTTAAATATATGGGAACTTTGTTAACCTCAGATGGAAGATGTACAAAAGAGGTGAGATGCAGAATAGCTCAGGCAAAAGCAGCTTTCCAAAAAAAATGAGGAAAATACTATGCAATCCATTTTTGACAATAGAAACAAGAAAAAGAGTTCTTAAATGTTACGTAGAGCCAGTCTTAACATATGGATGCGAGTCATGGACAATAGGACAACAGACAAGAACATCACTGGAGTCTGTAGAAATGTGGTTTTACATAAGAATGTTGAGAATACCATGGACAGCTAAGAAGAGTAATGAAGAGGTTCTGAGAGATGTCAAAGCAAAAAGAGAGCTAATTTCCAATATTAGGAAGAGACAATCATCATGTTTTGGCCATGTAATGAGAAGAGAACAGCTGGAATATATTGTAACAACTCGAAAAATAGAGGGAAGAAAAGAGAAAAAATAACAGACAGCTTAAGAGAATGGCTTGGCAGAAGGTCAACAACAGAAGTGATAAATAGCTGCCGAGATCGAAAGTTGTGGAGAGACATGATCACCTACTCCACTAGGCCCAGTACTTGATGATGATGATGATGACGTCCATGTTAGTTTTGGTCTCTTTCTTCTACCTTGTATTTTCCCCTCCAAGATTACTTTTAGTGGGCTGCTGTGTCTTTTAACATGACCCAAAAATCGTTTGACGTTTGTATATTTTTCATGGCATTAAAATTATTTTTTGCCATTTCTGTTCTTTTGTTTATTTATGTTTTACATTTTCCATCACTAGTTATAGTATGTCCAAAGTAAATTAGCTCTGAACTGTTTCCAGGTCTATTCCTTCAACGTTGATATCCACTTGTAGGTTTTAAGTACTATCTTTGTTTATGATCATAGTTTTAGTCTTTTTGATATTCATATCTAATCCATATTTTTTGCTTGTCATGTTGAATTCATTAAGTAATTGTTGTAGATCTTTAGGATTTTCTGCTAGTAATACAGTATGATTTGCATTTCTTAGGTTATTGATTATCTTTCCATTAATGTTTAGACCTGGCATGTCTGTGATGTTTTTAAAGATTTGCTCAGTGTATAGATTGAACAAGCTTGATGATAGGATGCATCCCTGTATTACTCCTCCTTTTATATCAATGAGTGTAGAGTTATTTTTTATATTTTATTATTGCTCCCAGTATAAATTACACATTATCTTTTAGGCATTCTATAAGTTGTTTGTGGTGTACTCCATCAAAAGCTTTGGTGTTGTCTATGAAGCAGGCATATTTTGGTTTATTTACTTCTGTGTACTTTTTAATTAATATCTTCAAGCAGAATATGGCTTCTTTTGTCCCACTGTTTTTCCTAAATCCAAATTGTTGTTTGTCTAATTCAATATTGATTTTATTCTGAATCCTTCCTTGTATAACTTTCAGCAAAGATTTTTGTTACATGGCTCATCAGACTTATTGTTCTAAAGTCACTGCATTCAACTGCACCATTCTTTTTAAGCAATACAATGAAAGTTGATGTTTTTAGTTCATTTAGTATGTATCCTGTATAATATATAATGTTGCATATGTTAGTGAATGCTTCAATGCCAGAATCTTATAGTGCCTTTATTATCTATATCTTATTATGTCAGGTTCTGCAGCTTTTCCCTCTTTCATTGTTTGTACAACAGCGGGCATATACCAGACGACTTGCTAAAGTAAATATTCATAGCCCTACCCAAAAAATCTGGCACGATTGAATGCAATCGATGATCATCGCACAATAAGCCTTATGAGTCACATGACTAAGTTATTACTAAGAATCATTATGCAAAGAGTGCGAAACAAAATCAGTCCAGAAATTAGCGATGAACAGTGTAGTTTTGTTAGAGGTAGAAGAACGTGCAATGTCATATACATCATATGGTCTTTAGTATAAAGAGCCATAGAGGTGAAAACAGATCTATACCTATGTTTCATAGATTACACCAAGGCATTCGACAAAGTAAAGCTCCAAGAAATAATCACAATTTTAGAAGGCTTAAACGCATACAGCAAAGATCTAAGAATGATAAAGAACATATACTGGCAACAAACAGCGGCCATAAGAACTGGAAATCAATTGGGAATGTTTCAACAAATAAAACAGGGTATTAAGCAAGGTTGTGTGCTGTCACCAGAGTTTTTTAATATTTATAGTGAGATTATTTTAAGATCCATAAAGGGCATGCCTGGAATAACAATTGGAGGTCATAATATAAATAATCTAAGGTATGCTGATGATACAGTCTTAAACGATAAGAGTCAAAATGAGTTACAAGAAATGTTGGACATTATAGTGAAAGAAATAAAAAATAAAGGACTCAGCCTTAATAGCAAAAAGAAGAGGTAATGGTAACAACAAAGAAAAAGACATCACCTCAGTGCAAAATAAAGACAAGTGGAACAATATTAAAACAGGTAAATGAATTTAAATATTTGGGAACTTTGTTAACCTCAGATGGAAGATGTACAAAAGAGGTGAGATGCAGAATAGCTCAGGCAAAAGCAGTTTTCAAAAAAATGAGGAAAATACTATGCAATCCATTTTTGGCAATAGAAACAAGAAAAAGAGTTCTTAAATGTTACGTAGAGCCAGTCTTAACATATGGATGCGAGTCATGGACAATAGGACAACAGACAAGAACATCACTGGAGTCTGTAGAAATGTGGTTTTACAGAAGAATGTTGAGAATACCATGGACAGCTAAGAAGAGTAATGAAGAGGTTCTGAGAGATGTCAAAGCAAAAAGAGAGCTAATTTCCAATATTAGGAAGAGACAATCATCATGTTTTGGCCATGTAATGGGTAGAGAACAACTTGAATATATTGTAACAACTGGGAAAATTGAGGGACGAAGAGATAGAGGGAAGCAAAGAGAAAAAATAACAGACAGCTTAAGAGAATGGCTTGGCAGAAGGTCAACAACAGAAGTGATAAATAGCTGCCGAGATCGAAAGTTGTGGAGAGACATGATCACCTACGCCACTAGGCCCGGTACTTGATTATGATGATGATGACGTCCATGTTAGTTTTGGTCCTTCTCTTCTACCTTGTATTTTCCCCTCCAAGATTACTTTTAGTGGGCTGCTGTGTCTTTTAACATGACCTAAAAATCGTTTGACGTTTGTATATTTTTCATGGCATTAAAATTATTTTTTGCCATTTCTGTTCTTTTGTTTATTTATGTTTTACATTTTCCATCACTAGTTATAGTATGTCCAAAGTAAATTAGCTCTGAACTGTTTCCAGGTCTATTCCTTCAACGTTGATATCCACTTGTAGGTTTTGAGTACTATCTTTGTTTATGATCATAGTTTTAGTCTTTTTGATATTCATATCTAATCCATATTTTTTGCTTGTCATGTTGAATTCATTAAGTAATTGTTGTAGATCTTTAGGATTTTCTGCTAGTAATACAGTATGATTTGCATTTCTTAGGTTATTGATTATCTTTCCATTAATGTTTAGACCTGGCATGTCTGTGATGTTTTTAAAGATTTGCTCAGTGTATAGATTGAACAAGCTTGATGATAGGATGCATCCCTGTATTACTCCTCCTTTTATATCAATGAGTGTAGAGTTATTTTTTATATTTTATTATTGCTCCCAGTATAAATTACACATTATCTTTTAGGCATTCTATAAGTTGTTTGTGGTGTACTCCATCAAAAGCTTTGGTGTTGTCTATGAAGCAGGCATATTTTGGTTTATTTACTTCTGTGTACTTTTCAATTAATATCTTCAAGCAGAATATGGCTTCTTTTGTCCCACTGTTTTTCCTAAATCCAAATTGTTGTTTGTCTAATTCAATATTGATTTTATTCTGAATCCTTCCTTGTATAACTTTCAGCAAAGATTTTTGTTACATGGCTCATCAGACTTATTGTTCTAAAGTCACTGCATTCAACTGCACCATTCTTTTTAAGCAATACAATGAAAGTTGATGTTTTTAGTTCATTTAGTATGTATCCTGTATAATATATAACGTTGCATATGTTAGTGAATGCTTCAATGCCAGAATCTTATAGTGCCTTTATTATCTATATCTTATTATGTCAGGTTCTGCAGCTTTTCCCTCTTTCATTGTTTGTACAACAGCGGGCATATACCAGACGACTTGCTAAAGTAAATATTCATAGCCCTACCCAAAAAATCTGGCACGATTGAATGCAATCGATGATCATCGCACAATAAGCCTTATGAGTCACATGACTAAGTTATTACTAAGAATCATTATGCAAAGAGTGCGAAACAAAATCAGTCCAGAAATTAGCGATGAACAGTGTAGTTTTGTTAGAGGTAGAAGAACGTGCAATGTCATATACATCATATGGTCTTTAGTATAAAGAGCCATAGAGGTGAAAACAGATCTATACCTATGTTTCATAGATTATACCAAAGCATTCGACAAAGTAAAGCTCCAAGAAATAATCACAATTTTAGAAGGCTTAAACGCAGACAGCAAAGATCTAAGAATAATAAAGAACATATACTGGCAACAAATAGCGGCCATAAGAACTGGAAATCAATTGGGAATGTTTCAACAAATAAAACAGGGTATTAATCAAGGTTGTGTGCTGTCACCAGAGTTTTTTAATATTTATAGTGAGATTATTTTAAGATCCATAACGGGCATGCCTGGAATAACAATATAATAGGGGGAGGTCATAATATAAATAATCTAAGGTATGCTGATGATACAGTCTTAAACGATAAGAGTCAAAATGAGTTACAAGAAATGTTGGACATTATAGTGAAAGAAAGCAAAAATAAAGGACTCAGCCTTTTATAGCAAAAAGACAGAAGTAATGGTAACAACAAAGAAAAAACATCACCTCAGTGCAAAATAAAGACAGGTGGAACAATATTAAAACAGGTAAGTGAATCTAAATATTTGGGAACTTTGTTAACCCCAAACGGAAGATGTGCAAAAGAGGTGAGATGCAGAATGGCTCAGACAAAAGCAACTTTTAAAAAAATGAGGAAGATACTATGCAATCCATTTTTGACAATAGAAACAAGAAAAAGAGTTCTTAAATGTTATGTCGAGCCAGTCTTAACATATGGATGTGAATCATGGACAATAGGACAACAGAGAAGAAAATCATTGGAGTCTGTAGAAATGTGGTTTTACAGAAGAATTTGAGAATACCATGGACAGCTAATAAGAGTAATTAAGATGTTCTGAAAGATGCCAAAGCAAAAAGAGAGCTAATTTCCAATATTAGGAAGAAACAATCATCATTTTTTTTGACCACGTAATGAGAAGAGAAAAGCTGGAATATATTTTAACAACTGGGAAAATTGAGGGACAAAGAGATAGAGGGAAGCAAAGAGAAAAAATTACAGACAGCTTAAGAGAATGGCTTGGCAGAAGGTCAACAACAGATATGATAAATTGCTGCCGAGATCGAAAGTTGTGGAGAGACATGATCACCTACGCCAGCAGGCCCGGTACTTGATGATGATGATGGAACTTTTAACATTCTTCTGAGAAATCCCATCTCTGTGGCCTCTAATCGTCTTTTCATTTGTTTGTAAGTCCATTGTTCGCTTCCATAGGTCAAAATTGGTTCTATATATCACTGATTATATAAAAGCCATTCTGTTTTTTATTTCTGTGGTGCATCTCACATCTGATGTTATTATTATGCCCAGGTATTTCAAACGTTGCACTTGTTTCAGATTTGTCCTGTTTATTTTTATGCTGCACGATGGTGATGATTGTTTCTTCGATATGACCATTACTTCTGTTTTCTTACTATTCAGACTGAGACCTTTCTTGTTTAAGTAGGTGTTACATATTATGAGCCTGTTTTCTTCACAAAATTGTATTGATCTTTTTCCTCTTTAATTTTTTCCCCCTAAACCATGATTTCATATAATGGTCTTATATCTACCTTTTCCTATTTTAGCATTCATATTTATTCATATTACTTCCGTTTCCACTTGGTGGAATACGGTTCATGTTCTCTGAACCGCTGCAGAAATTGCATTTGGGGACTAATTAGTTTCGGCTCTTCGATGCAATTTTCTGCGTTAAAGTCAATCTGATGATCTACTTAACAAATTTCACCGATGATGCTGAGTCGTACACACCTCAATGCTCCTCTTTGTCAAGTTCAAGTTTGTGAATGCGACCTTCCCCTGTCTAGAGTTGATATGCGGTTTACGTCAACACATTGAGTGCTGTTCCAAGGCCTTCGTTGGAATTGTTTGATGCCAAGTATTTACATGTTACAGCTCATTAATATGGACTACTCTGCCAAGTCAATCGCAGTTTTCACTTTAGAGATTGTGCATCACCTTTTCGTGTGAATCGGCTGTGTTTATTAGAGTAATTGGCATTTTATGGGCGGAGTCATTGTTGTGTGTGCCAAGTCATCAGAATGGTTGATTGCATATCCTTAAAACGGCCGTACGCTAATAGTGAAAAGCGGAATGGAGTTTCGTATATGACTTTGCAGCTCCGGGGTGAGTCCCGAAGGTTCATGTTAGTCAGGAGGGATTCATAATTTCACAAATTTACATTGCAGGGAGATCTTACAGTCTGTTGTTTGATGTGCGACGGGGATAGTCAGATGACTAACTGTGTTTCATATGTTCGGATTTGGAGTCAAAATGATGTCCTAGCATCATCAAGTGTTATACATTAATAAAAAAAATATGGCGATCATCATTTTCAGGTGGTCGTGAACTTCCGGTCAATATGGTGGATAGGCGGCAGGAACCATTAAAGGCTATGTCTGAAAAGTGTTACTTGTTGCAGTTTCCTCACATTCCAAGTCCGACTTGTTGCAGGAGCTACTGAGTTAAGTGCTCTGTGCACACCGTGAGATGTGCGTTTCATCTATTTTGATCATGTTTCGATATTCCGATTGTTTACGATGAATGATGATATCGTATGGTGAAGAACAGATGGCTGTGTTCACTTTCTGTGCGGTTTCACCTTATGTCTTTTGGCGTGTGCTGAGACTGATATGATGGGGACTACAGCTACCTTTCTTTGTTTGGGAGATGAGATAGTAATTCGGATGATTCCACTGGCACGGGCGGTTGAGCAATTATGAATTTTAATTCGTTTGCAGTGATACCGGGGCCTTCCATAACCATAACCGTAATTTAAAATGATATAGACTTCTATGCCAGCCTCTTTCACCTTGGCAAATGCCAAGCAGATTATGATAAGAATTTTTAGATTAAAATATCTTAGTATTTCTTTCTTACATATAACTAAAACCTACATGCACTGTTGCAACCGATTTTGAGGTAGTGTACATCAGGGTACCCTTTGATCTCTTGATGGCTCAACCACATAAGCTCAGGATCAGTCCAGTCCTCTTTAACTGGATAGCAGTGCCCCTTTTCCAGCAGAATGTCGTTTCTAAACGCGGCCGTGGGCTTCGAACCAACGAGAACTACAACTATACACACACTGGGCTAACCCCTTGTCTCTAGTACTTTTCAATGCGTACAATATGAGAATAATAGCTGAGCTGAATAGGGAGGACACTGTCTTATGTCTGTCGAAGATTTGTGTCTGTGCTGCCAACTTAGGGATAGGGAGCAGATTTGATGGAGCTGTCAACTCAGGGATAGGGAGCAGATTGATGGAGCTACCAACTCAGGGATGGAGAGCAGATTGATGGAGCTGCCAACTCAGGGATAGGGAGCAGATTGATGGAGCTGTCAACTCAGGGATAGAGAGCAGATTGATGGAGCTGCCAACTCAGGGATAAGGAGCAGATTGATGGAGCTGTCAACTCAGGGATAGGGGGCAGATTGATGGAGCTGCCAACTCAGGGATAGGGAGCAGATTGATGGAGAACTCTAGACTGAAGTTGCCTGTTTAAACAGATGGCGCTGTGAGGCAAGAGCAGACCCTGCCCTGTTGTAACGTTGTTCTCTCTAAGCAACCATATTCTCAACATCGGCGAATCATCTCAGAGGAAAAGGTATGTTTAGAACAATCGGAACAAATAACAAATAATCAACAGCAGAAAAAAAACAAAGAACAATAGATGGTCCAAAGCAGGATGGAACCCGTACTCCTAGGCACAGCTCCTTACCACAAGAACTAAACGCTAGAGCACACGGCCAACTCAGCTACCAAAAAAAAAGATAGTTATCACTTGTGATGTCTTTCACGCATGTGTACTCGTGAATATAGTATAGAGTTACGAACACAACTCGGGAATAAATTCTATATCTTTACTTTCCTATTGTACATAGTATTTGTCTCCATATTGTAAACATATCTACTCCATTAGGGATCATTACGGTGGTTGGTATCACTAAAGAACTCAGGGCTGACTGGGATATGTTACATTTTCGCCGCTGGATAGTCGGACGTGAAACGAAATATAAACAAGCTGACAGCCTGGCTGGAACGGCTGCTGTGGATGGCGCACGCACAATTGATCGGGCTGGCGTTCTACAGTCAGGGATGTAGGGCGAGCTAATTATTCAGTCAATGATCATGAATGTCCAGACTACACTAGCATCAAGCTGTCAACACAGAACTGGAGTCGTCAATCTCCACACACTGAGGGACATGGGAGAGTACTCGTGGATGTTTCGAATGTGTAATGAGGATGATCAGTCTTTTCACCTGAAATAAACTATTTCTAGAACAAAACAACATTATGGATAATTGAAAGGAAATGAACAACCAAAATAAAATTGGCAGAGTTACTCGTTGCGTGCTGATGAACGTTTTGCTTTCGTACATAGATATCATGTTCCACTTCAAGGGAAAGCCAGGGTCTGGTATGGCTTTCGCCTGCAGTGAGAATTCACGCGCGCTGGAGCCACAGCCATGTTGATTTTTGTGGTCTGGTGAATGCGACAAGACTACCACTGTCTTTGCAAACGAAAATCTATACAAGAAGAACCATTTGGAACACACTGCAGCAAAAATGCCACCAGTTCCAAATCTGATTTGACTACGCTGCTATCTTTGCCCGCCGCACGAGCCAAGAATCCGTGTTGATATTATTGTGCCCAAGAATTTAACCTTCTGCTCTTGTTTCAGATTTTTTTTCCCGCTTATTTTTATATTGCACAGTGGTGATGGTTGTTTCTTCGATATGACAATTACTACTGTTTTTTTACTTTTTAAGCTGAGACCTTTCTTGTTGCTTTCTATCACTCTTATGGCTATTATTTCTTGTAGTTCATTTTCCGTCTCTGCTATTAAAACTGTCTCATTCGCATGTGGCACATTGTTTATGTTGTGACCGTTTCCTTAAATTCCGTATTTGTCTACTTTTCTTCTTCTTCTTCTATTACTACTTCTACCTTTCAGCTCCCTGTGGAGCATAGGTCTTCAACAAACACTTTCCAAGCCGTTATGTTTCGTGCCATTCTTTTAAGATCATTCCATGTCTTCCCCATCATCTTCATCTCTGCTTCCATCTGTCTTCTCCAAGAATTCCTTGGTCTTCCTCATTGCTCTTTTCCCTGGGGATTTTTTAAAAAAAGGGCATGTTGTGTAATACTCTCAGTTGGCTTGCGCAGTGTGTGTCCTATCCAGCGTCATCGTCTTCGCTGCATCTCTTTATCCACTGGTATTTGACTGGTACATTTCCATAATTCTATGTTAGTGATTTTGTCCTGCCATTTCCATCCTTTTATTCTGCGCAAGCATCCATTAATGAAAGTCTGTATCTGCATGTCCACTTTTGATCTCATACTTTCGCTGCAAAGTGAGAACAAATCCAGCGACAAAAACAACTTTGTCTAACTCATTATTTTATATATTGGAAATGTTAAAGTTCTTATGGCTGCTGTTTGTTGTCAATACGTGTTTCTTTATGATTCTCAGATTCTTGCAATCAATATTTAGTTTCTCCAACATATTGATTATTTCCACATGCTTTACTTTGCAAAATGCGTTGGTGTAGTTTATGAAGGGCATATATAGATCTTTCTTTACATCTATAGCTCTTTCTAGAAGTGCAAATCTATGTCAATAGAAGTGAGAAAGAGGGTTCATCGGTGCTATATAGAGCCAGTTCTGACCTACGGAAACGAGTTGTGGACAGTAAACAGACAAATGAAAAGATGATTAGAGGTCTTCAGAGATGGGATTTCTCAGAAGAATGTTGAAAGTTCCCTGGAAAGCTAACGCGACCAACGAAGACATTCTCAAAGAGGCCAATACAAAAAGGGAGCCCCTATGCTAAGAAACATCAGAAACAAACAATCAACATTTTTCTGGCACATCATGAGAAGTGGAAAGTTGGAATACTTGGTTACAACTGGCAAAATACAGGGAGAGAGAGATCGCGGAAAACAAAGAGAGAAAATTCTAGATAGCTTAGTGTCATGGCATGGAAAACAGTCAACAACAGAATTTATACGATGCACGGTGGATACAAGATTGTGGAAATACGTGATTGTCTACGCCATCCGGTATGGAACATGATCATGATGATATTGTATATGTAATTGAGTAATTTTGCTATGACCTGTACTCCCAGCTCTCTTAATGCACATATCGTTTCGATTGTTATATTGTCGGCACTTGGAGCTTTGCCTCTTTTCATGTGTTGAGTTGCCTCCTCAATTTTACTCCTCTTTATTGGTAATCCTGTGCCCTTGTTTGAATTGTTTAGCTCAGATCTTTCATCGTTACAAGCTGACTAATATACTCCGTCCAGGAGGCGAAGGCGCGCCTCCCAGCACCAGAGCTGGAAGTTATCAGTGACTCATAGCTGATGGCTTGCGCCAGGATCGGTGAACCAAAACCATCCAGACCCTGCTCCACCTCTCGCGGTGCCTCCAGTAAACAGACTAACCTGTCTAGTCTTGCCAAGCGAGCAGGGATCGAAGAAGGAAGACAACCCGGTACTCAAAAACGTCGTGCTGAAGTCGGATGTGTTGGGCCGAAAGGCGCAGATATCACAGTGTTACACTGCAAACTGCAACACAACGCAATCAAGTCCACTTAACGTCCGTATAAGGGCGGATGACAAAGAGGAAGTCTAAAGACTACGAATACTCTAGAATACTTTAGTCATCGGGCGAACGCATCCATCCATCCATATACTCCGTCCATCTTATCTTTCCATTATCTTTTCTCCTCCCATTATTATATTTCTTTATTGTGATTTACACGTCCTGAAACGTTGACTACTTTTCTTCCTGTTAATTCGTATTATTGTGCAATCATTTTCTGTCCTTCCAAGTCCCCAAATTTCTTCACATTTCTAATTTAGCCAGTTTTCCGTTGCTTCTCTCTACATGAAATCTACGAACATGAATTAAACAGCAAAAACTAAAATAAAAACATCACCGCCAGAAACGTAAGGCCAAGATAAATTTATTGATCCCTTGCCAACACGTGTGTAGCGTTATTTTAATTTCACGAGGTTGAATAAAAATAATTTTAAAAATTGGTATGCAGGCAACCGGTGTTTAATTTTCCAATGTACACAGTGATAAAATGTCATGGTAGCAACAGCAATAGCGTAAATATTGATTATTGATTGAGCTAGAACACACCTGGAGCTCACTGCGTCCTAGTCACGCCAATAGATGCTTTGTTAGATTGTTAAATAGATTCTGAATGAAGTGTATGTTCTGTGACTATATATATATATATATATATATATATATATATATATATATATATATATATATATATATATAACATTTCCTTTCATACAACCTGTTCACCTTGCTTAATGAATATTAGATTGCGTTGTTCTGATCTGTTAACCTCACAGTCAAGAGCAACCGTTTTCAGCACTGATTTGTTAACTTTACTGTCGAGAGCGACCGTTTTCAGCACGCATTTGTTTGGGACTCCTCTTTCAGCGTTTGGTATCCTTAATCCTCCTATAAAATTATTGATGCCTCTTCTTCTACTTCTTTTCTTTCATGAGGGATATAGTTTACGGTCTTTTGCTCTTCTATTGGTCTCTCCTGTTGTTTCGAAGTGATTTTAATATTCCATAAATCCATCTTTTTGTGATCGGCCCCTAAGTCTGGTCTTCTCATAGCTTTTGTTGAATGCTCATTACGTCGTAATCTGATACTTCTTTTTTTTTTTTTATCACGCAGCTAAAACGTTTTATCTTGTGTTTCATTACGTATTCAATCATCATCGTTGATGATGACGTAGGCGATCATGTCCTTCCACAAGCTCCATTTTTGTGTTGGCCTCTTTCAAAATGTCCTCTAAAGTCTTTTTAGCTCTCCATCATCATCATCATCGAGTGCCGTCTCCGCAACGAAGGTTGGCTACCATGGAGCGCCATTCTGCTCTGTCTCTTGCTTTGATGGTGCAGGTTGTCATAGGCTGATTTGTCCATCTTTTGATGTTATTCGTCCATGTTAGTCTTGGTCTGCCTCTGCCTCTTTTACATTGTATTTTCCCCTTGGTTTACCTCTGCCTCTTTTACCTAGTATGTTAGCTGTCCAGGGAACTTTTAACACTCTTCTGAGAAATCCCGTCTATGTGGTCTCAAATCGTATTTCCATTTATTTGTCTACTGTCCATGATTCGCTTACATAGGTCATAATTGGCTCTATATAGTACCGATGAATTCTCTTTCTCAATTCTTTTGAGGTATTCAATGACGGGAATTAATTCTAGCTTTCAATTTTTAACGTTCTTAACTTCTAATCTTATCTCTCAAGCTACTTTCTGCCATGCGTCTTGCAGATTTCATTTCGCTAGTAGTTACTTTTTTTTCTTATTGTTCTTTAGTCTAACATGCAGCAAACGTCTGTGCCAGATGGTGGTGGTACAACGTTAGAATAAAGATTGTGTTGTAGAACGTCCATTAGCCTCTACTGCTATTTTCTTATGGACAATAATGGGGGAAATACCTAGGAAGTCTAGTGACAAACGATTATTTACAAGAAGCAGAAATAGTTGTCTGAGTTATATTTTTTCTAGGAAAGCAGCCTTACCAGGTTAAAGAACCACACAACCAGGCTTTGGATTAAGTTTTTCTTCTGCTAAATGCTTTATCCCTGTTGAGCGACAAGCTCTTCAAATAAGATATTGCACTGGTTTTTATTCTTCATGGACTTTCTTTACTGCAACAAAATTCGCGCTTTTTGTCTGCGCATTTGTTATTTGTTAACTGTAAGCGATTTAATGTATCCTTATCTAAGAAGAATCCATACTGCTTTACTATAATTGGCCATTTTTGCTCATAAGTTCCCGCCCTTAAAATGTCATTTATTTTGGTGTGCGTGTAAATGTAAAAAATACACGAGATTCACTCAACTAAATAAAGTGTTGTTCTTTCTTTTATTCCTGCGTTCACCCGATGACTTCTGAAGGAATAGATAGTCCTCTATATTGCCAGTCCTTAAATTGGCGTTAAGTTCGCGTAGATGCGTTGTGTTTTTTTTTTATTTGCATTATTTCAGCCCAAAACATTTGACTTCAGCACGAAGCATTCTTGAGTGCCGAGTTGCCTTCCCTCTTCGATCCCCACTCGATTGGCCAGGATTAATTAGTTAATCTGTTACTGAAGGCACCGCCAAGTTAGAAAGGCACGGTCTGTAATGTTCTGGCTCACCGATCCTGGCACAAGTCATTGGCAGCTTCCAGTCCAGTTGCAGTCAGGCGTCTTGCCTCCAAATAAGATCTAATAACTTACCATTGCATTCCTCTAATGTCTCTATGAGTAAATGTGGCCATTTCGATGGGTAGTTACTAGACGCTGAGATAGTGATGTCTGCGTCTGTTTTTGGACTGTAGTGGAAGGGTATCACGTCCCGTCTTTGCCCTTGGACGGGATGTGTGATCTGTGTTTGACTGCATATTTTCCACAACCTAGACTACGGTCAGATCGAGTGTTTCACCGAAGTGGAGGCCTGACTTCATTTTTTGGGACAGCGATTCTTGAAGCACGCTCACTGATCATGAAGTCTACATCGGAATTGATGCGAGGCGCATGGAGATTATACTACCCGTGGCGGCCTTTACGGTGAACCGAAAGTGTCTATTTTGAGCTGCGCGCCATCTATACAGAATACAGTACGTTCAATAAAACAGTATGAATATAAAAACGTGTCATTTTTACAGAAAGCAACAGGTTCAATAGAACACCATAAACGACCAGGATGAACACTCTGTTAGTTGCTAAAACGGAACCGAGCTGATGTGGAAATGCCCAGCCTGCAGTGATGCCATTCCGCTCTAAAGACAAAAAGACGGAACGTTTGATTGCCCTTACATAACTCCGTCTGTCCCGACAGGAGTTGTATACCATTTGTATTCATTAAAGAGTAAGACAATACAAACAAAATTTAGTTAAATATGCTGAGTTTACCTATTATTCACCAGTACTATAATACTTGGGAGCCGCGATAGCTCAGTGGTTAGTGAACTAGACTACAAAGGATAAGAGGTAGGGTTCGATCCCAACCGACGGCTTCCGATTCACCTAGCCTTTAATGGGTACCGGAGTTTTTTTTCTGGGAAAGTAAAGCGGCACGGGCGTATTACCGACCACATTACCCCAAAAATGATGTGCCGAAGGTCTGTAAAATGTAAGGTCACTAACACCATATTTCCTATACGCCACTTGGTGTGACGGGGGTACTTTACTCTTTTTTACTATAATACTTATTATATTATTAAGTAGATAGAGGTAAAAAAAAGTAAAGTAAGTACCCCCGTCACACCAAATGGCGTATAGTGACCATACATTTTACAGACCTTCGGCACATGATTTTTGGGTTAATGTGGTCGGTATTACGCTATTATTTTAATAGTTATATATGCAATTTGTACATACACTAATTTTATCCAAATAATAAATTAAATGATCTTGTTGATCTTTCAAAATTTTATCTTCACACTTCTCCTACACCCCATGCCACAATTGTTGTCTTACAACTAACAAAGTCCTCATTGTTTGAACATTTGACCATACGCGGTTCATAATAGAAAATATCTCAAATGGACGTTGCTTTCTGGTTTTTGAAGACTAAACTCTACAATAGGCTATTTACACATGTCTTTAAAGTCCGAGTGTTGTTCGTTTATTTTAGAAACAAATTTGTACATATCTATTGTATGTTCTCTTTCTTCTTTCTTTACTTTAAATATAAAGTGGGCCAGAAATTATATTTGTATTCAATATTTAAATCATCTGTGAATGAATATCTGATGGCTTGCGCCAGGTTCGGTGAACCAAAACCATCCAGACCCTGCTCCACCTCTCCGCGGTGCCTCTAGTAACAGACTAACCTGTCTAGTCTGACCAAGCGAGCAGGGATCGAAGAGGGAAGACAACCCGGTACTAAAAATGTCGTGCTGTAGTCGGATGTGTTGGGCCGAAAGGTGCAAATATAACAGTTATACTGCAAACCACAACACAACACAGACACGCCCACTTAACGTCCTTTTAAGGGCGGATGACGAAGAGGAATTCTACTGTTTACGAATACTCTAGAATACTTTAGTCATCGGGCGAACGTAAGCAAGCAGGAGAATGAAGATATCTTTAGTGTAGAACATTTTTCTTCATTATTAAATTAATCTTTTATGGAAGTGTTTCAATATGTGACATCGACACCAAAAAAGTAAGATTTTCAACTAAAGGCAATATCTATATGTGGATTATATTTCATCACTTAATGCTCGTAACAAGGAGATTAAAGAGTGGCAAATTTGAGAATTTAAGGGAATGTTATAATCAATTTTTAACCACCAAAGTTTTTAGATGTTATGACACAGCTTGTTCTAATCACTTTGAGTGTAAAATGGAAGAAGCACGTGTATTTAATTTCCTGGAGAACACAAATTAGCAAATCAGCTAAAGTATCAAAGACAAAGAAACTGTGCACTCCTTCTGAAGTCTCTGCTTTGCAGTTTTTATTTTTGATTAAATTTGTAAAAAAAATTAATCTGTCTACCTGTAAGCGCCGTGTTTATCTCCTCTTGATTTCACCTCTTGAGCAACTCTTCATTTATTATTTACTTGCTTTACTTTATAATTTGTGATCCTGTTTTCAAACTGTATTAATAATTCTACTAAGATTCACCGTTATGTTATCATACATCACAACTTCTTAGCATTTTAAATTTCTTCTTACTGATAAGTAGCCGATGGGTCTATGCCCTTTTTTGAGAAATGTAGTCCTATAACTTGGAGCAAATGTGAATATGTTCCTGCTGACGCGCTTCTTTCACATTTCAACTTCACAAATGGAGTATATATGGTTGGTATGTGCAAACGAATTGAGAATTGTGCAAGGTTTATATTTTGCATTAAAGTAATATGTGACCATACCAGACAGCTTAAGAGAATGGCTTGGCAGAAGGTCAACAACAGAAATGATAAATAACTGTCGAGATCGAAAGTTGTAGAGTGACATGATCACATACGCCAGCAGGCATGGTACTTGATGATGATGAATATATGACCAGGCAGCAGTACATTGTACTTTTATCGTTTGTAAGCTCAATTTGAATACGGAATTGGAAGTCTACAATTCTTCCGTCCGTCTCCAGTAGGACGAAGCACTCGTTCTTACTAACTTTAACACCAATGATAACTGGGAATGTGAAAAGGAAAAAAAAAGGGGGGGGGGACGATCGCTGCACACTTTACATACAAATATAAACGAGCACCTCATCCCATCTGCACATTAACGACTTAGCCTATAATAGCTCTTAAGAGTTACAGGTTTGGAAACAAGTGTAGATTAAGCTTCAACGTAAAATATCTATTTATATTTCTTTTAAAAAAGAAATCGAACCTAAGGTCATATTTTTAAACTGTCACCGCCACACATGACCTGCCGTGTTTTCTGTATCAGTGGATCTCAAAAATATTTTCACTGTGGCTACAAACTACAACACTTTTATAAATAGATTTGAAATACATTCCAATATTTTTTACTAAAATGACACATCTACTAACTGGATAGAGATTTTTACAATTAAGTATTTAGAGGATATATAAATCACCTACAACTGTGACCAGATGTGTGTTGCACCATAGTTTGGAACCACTCATTCCTGGATCAATATCAAAAGGGGGAAAACAAACATGGCGCCCATCAGATACCCCTGTGGAAGAATCGTAGTACTACTTCATGCAAACTGTAAGTGTTGAGCATGTTTTCGGAGGAACAAGAGCATGAACGCCGAGCAACTAATGGACAAAAGGATGGGAGCCATCAGAGCTTTATTCGTCATAGAATACGTAAGAGAAAGAACAATGTTATAGATTCTAGTAGTTGGTAGTTAGTTAGTAGTTAGTTAACCGCGTACCGTAACGAGTAACGGTAACGACTTGTGAGACTTGTCTTAATCTATCACAACATTGTATGTGTATGTAATGAATGTAATGTTTCAAATTGAAATATTTCTTTTTAAATGTTGGTTGGAATGTTTTGCTGCACATCACAGTTTTGTAACCGGTAGTAACGAGTGTCTGACACACATTGAACATAATTATTATGATAATAACTTATTAATTAATAACATTACACAGCATTTACAATTTACTACTACAACAGCTTTAAACTAAATTGAGTTTACACTTAAACTTAAAATATTATATAATAATAATAATAAGTTATTATAAGACTTAAAACTTAAGACATAACAATTTAGCCACGATCAGACTGTTGCTCACTCAGACTCACTGTGTGACACTGTGTCAACTATACTAATTAAAATTAATACTAATATATATAATATAAGACCATCATAAGCATTATAATTATAAGGGTAGTAAGACTATTAACATTTAATAAATAATTATAATAATGAACATTTTTAGAGTAAATTAGAGATAGTTTAAGTTTAGCGTCTTTCTGTTCGGAGTAACGTCCCCTTGCATTTTTTCGATGTTCTCTAATTTGTTAATTGGGCCCCTGGGTTAGGGTTTGCAATAATTTTATAATAATATACCCTAAACCTTCTTGTTGAAAAAGTAAATTTAAATCCACAAAAACTAGGAGTTGATACATTCAAATACATGTAGTCAGTCAGGGGAGATCACTCATTTAGCACAAAGACGCTAAACTAGGACTTTACTCATTTGGATTCAGAACGGTCATAACACTTAATACTTAATAATAATATCTATAATCTAAAAGATTTGTATGACTGTTGTCAAAGAGTTAAGTTAACATTACAACATATAATTTCACATACTGTAGAGCGTAGTCTATAATGTGTGACTTGCACATATCATCATATAATTAATAACTGATGTAACATCATAATCATGGCAGTCAGAACCAATAAGCAGGACATGCTGAGGAAGGGATCTGAGCACCTATGGACATGTTCGAAGTGCAGTGATGATGACCTGCAAATAACTCACTAACCAATAAGACAATCATCATCAAGTACCATGCCTTCTGGCGTAGGTGATCACGTCTCTCCACAACTTTAGCTCTTGACAGTTATTTATCATTTCTATTGTTGACCTTCTGCCAAGCCATTTTCTTAAGCTGTCTGGTATCTTTTTTCTATGCTTCCCTCTATCTCTTCGTCCCTCAATTTTCCCAGTTGTTACAATATATTCCAGTTGTTCTCTTCTCACTCCGTGGCCAAAAAATTATGATTGTTTCTTCCTTATATTGGAAATTAGCTCTCTTTTTTAATAAGACAATACAGAAATGAAATAGTAATGAACATAAATATAGTATGACTCTTATAACAAACGATAAACATAACAATTAACGGTAGAAAATGAAAGCAAAGCTAAAACTAAACAAGTGGATAAATTGAAAGATATATAGTATATTACAGAATAAATAGATACAGTAATGCGTGAAGAACAGGCTGGGTTTAGAAAAGGGAGAAGCTGTCTTGACCACATTTTCACTCTACGACTTATATTGGAGGAACACATTGAAAAGCAAAAACCTTTTGTACTTAACTTCATCGACTTCAAAAAGCATTTGATAGTATTCATAGAGATTCTTTGTGGAAAATTCTGAAGCAATATGGCTTACCATCAAAAATCATAAATATTATCAAAGACATGTATGATGGTTACACATGTGCAGTTCGAACAGAGGAAGGACTGAGCGAATGTTTCCCAATAGAAACTGGGGTTAAACAAGGATGTATTTTATCGCCCTTGTTATTTGGAATTGTTATGGACTTCATAATGAAGAAATGCTGCACTGGTAATAAAGGCATCGAATGGATACAAGGAGACCATTTGGAGGACCTGGACTTTGCTGATGACATAGTTCTCATCAGCAATCAGATAAAACGATGCAGGAAAACACAAATGAACTATCATCAATAGCCAGCAAAATTGGGCTTGAGGTCAATCATGAAAAGACTAAAGTCATGAAAAGTTTAATTCCAACAAGTGACAAAATATACATGGAAAACAAACCAGTAGAAGAGATCGATCACTTCATCTATCTTGGAAGTCACATTGATCGAGAAGGGGATACGAGCAAAGAAATTAGAATCAGACTGGCTAAAGCAGCAATGTCTTTCAGAAGCCTTGAAAAGTTGTGGAAATCAAAACTCATTAGCACAAACACAAAACTTAGGCTATTCAAATCAAATGTACTATCAACCCTTACGTATGCGTGTGAAAGCTGGAAAACAACAAGAGATATAGAAACAAAGTTGAACGCATTCGAAAATAAATGTCTAAGGAAAATACTTGGTATAGAATGGAACGAATTCAAAACAAACGAGGAAATTAGAGAAATCGCCAATCAACCACTAATATCTTCAGTAATAAAGAAAAGACGATGGTCATACGTTGGACATGTGATGAGAAGAGATAATAATCGAATAGCAAAGCAAGCCCTCATATGGGAAACAACAGGTAAAAGAAAAAGAGGAAGACCCAGGGAGACACTGAGAAGAACATTGATGAGAGAGGCAAGAGCAGCAGGAATCGGCTCCCTCAATGAGATAGAACTGCTTGCACAGAACAGAGACAGATGGCGAGATTTGATAAAATATCTTTAAAAGAAAACTGCTAGAACAAAAATTCATATAGGAGAAGGTGTATCTTGGTCTACGCCTATGGGCCGGTTACGGCTCGAAAGGTCAATAGATAGATAGAGATAGATAGTATATTGTCAGTGATGACAACTGATGCTGTTTGAATATGATGCTGCAATGTGTAATACCTTGTTTCTCATTCCACCAGCATACAGACTGTTAGGTCGGCGATCATTAGGGGCCAAGAGACTGGTAGTTTCAAGCAAAGTGCTCCTTCCAGCAATCCCTACACAGAACTGTGATGTGGTTCTTACCTTTCCAGCAAACACAGAAGATGCTACACTTATGTGGCTGCTGGCACGGCTCAGGTCACGGGCCCCTGCTCTCACTGTCCATGTCAGGCATCACAGCCATACAGGAATTTATGGATTTTACCTGACAGCCTTGTATGAGAAGTAAGTCAAGTAATGATGAAATGCAGTAGTAAGCGAAGTAATCAATGAATTAAATACTTGATTTATGTTTGATAATTTTATATCAGCATTGTAATATGCGGGGAGGGGGGCAGTTAAATTAATAGATGAACACTCATTTTCCCTCTTCTGCTTAATATTTTGACCTATGATTGCAAACAGCAATATCATTTTATTCTTCTGTGTACACCTCTAGACATCAATCTTAAAAGTTCAAAGAAAGCTTTAGAATACATTTACTACTGGACTGTATCACTCCTAACACCCTAAGAATGAAAATCTAATCCATAGATATAACCCATCACAACAAACTATTAGGAAATTAGTGAAGACCTCAAATGCACAATCCTATTCTTGGTATGATGGAGGAGAATATTGAATGCACCAGAATTCTGTTTTTGTGTATATTGTCACTCTTTTATAGTCAGTGTTTCAGCTGCTTACTCCAGTAATCTGCTCGTAATAAATACATGGAGAAGTGTTTATGTCACTGTCATATCTGTAATTGAAACCATAGGTTAAAGCAGTTACCAGAAAAATTCTCAGCTCATTAAATGAAGTAAATAATTATTCTCTTTATATGGTAAGAGGTGAATACAAAATGTCTTGATTGTCGCTTCCTCTGAAAATATTTGTCTAGTGAATGAAAGTCCTCTCTTTCCAGCTTTCTTTGTCCTCTGTCTTTTCTGGTGTTGCTATGATTTCCATTTCTTCCATTCCAGTTATGTGTTCAAGGATGTTTTATTCAGTATAAACAAAGAATGGAATGTCTGCCCTATCTGCTGTTTTTGGCTTGAAAGGATAATAGATATATAGATCCACAAAGAAACCAGAGTAAAACCAATGACTATAGTGAAGTACTTTGCCTTCATAATAGTGGTTCTTATCCATGCTATCTTGGTTTTGTGAATGGTTGTGTATTGTTAAAGAGCTTGCACATTTGTGTTTGTAAATTTGTATATTTAAAAAAAAAAATTAAAATTAATTTACTTTCTCATAATTATATTTTACTTTTAGCATTGAATTTATTATTTGGATAAAATTAGTTTATGTACAAATTGCACATATAACTATTAAAATATAGTTAATATACATATACAATATGGTTAAAGGAAGTAAATACAAGCAAGTCTCTAGTGGAAAAGCTACTAGATTTGACCTGTTAAAATATATTTTCTTCCTGATTGTGTGATGAGACCATTTGGTATATTTTACTGGATGCAGTGAGTAACATTACTTTTTGCAGCCTTTTGCAAGGAGCAGAAGAGCTGGGAATTCTCAAGCCTCTGAAGTCAGATTATGGAGGAGGAATGAAAGAATTTGTGTGTGAAGACCAAGACTGTTTTGCTGGAGTAGAAGATGAGGCTTCGTTTCTGACCAGTCATGAGAGGCAGAGTATTGTTCTTCATCTCCTACATGAACTTCGAGCTACTGGAGATGACTGCCTTGAAGGAATTACATTTATTGAGGGTCAGCCTATAGGTAATGCTTGCATGTAGTCTTTGTTTTGACTGTATATACATATTCAAGCAAAGGTAATTTTATTGTTTGTAATATTTGTCTTCTTTCGTTGGTGATGCATTGTCAAATAAATCAGTCAATAATTGGTATGCAGTGTGTTGTCTTGTACAACAGATATCCTCTACTTTGTGTGGTCCATGGTCGTGCCCCTTCTTTTGTCCTCACTTTTCATCTTTGTTTTTACTATCCTTCACTAGGTTGACCTTAGTTTGCCTCTCTTTTGCCATTACCTTCTTCCGGAGTTCACTGCATAGCAGTTTTTTTTATTTATTTTAAGCACATGGCCTACCCACCTGCCATTGATATCACTGTGTGCACCTCCTCTTCATCTTCTCAGCAATTTTTGGTTGCTGATTTTGTTTGACCAAAATATTCTTGGAATTTATCTCTGGTTGTGTGAAATAATTATAGTTTTGGTGTTCCCATTTCCATTCTATTCTTTTCTATTCTATTCTATTCTATTCTATTCTATTCTATTCTATTCTATTCTATTCTATTCTATTCTATTCTATTCTATTCTATTCTATTCTGTTCTATTCTATTCTATTCTATGCTGTTCTATTATGTTATGTTCTATTCTATTCTGTTCTGTTCGATTCTATTCATGAAATCAGTTTTATTGCTGCCAGGGCATCCCCATATCCACTCTACCTACTGTGCCAGCTCAACATGTATGCAGACTGACTATTCCTGTAAGGTTTAGATTATAGATATGCTTTTCTCACTATGTACTCCAGACTGATCAGACCCCTTTTCCACCTTCAGACTCATCAATCTTTTAATATATACATCCTTGTTCCATTCATCCTTTTCCTCTTCTCTTAAGAAATAAGAAAACAAACTTGGTGATGTCATCTTAGTCCAGAGTCAGGCCACACTCAGTGCCAGAGCTGTCAACAAGCTTATCGCTCATTGCCGTATGCCCTGGACAGTACACCCAGGTTTTAACATTCACTTTAGAGTCATCCAGGAGCTGCATTCATTCTTAGCACAGAGAGTGCCTGTCAGACTTCCCTAGTATACTTTGCAAGTCCATCACCCAGACTGTGTGATCCACATTCAGATTCCTTTTCTGTTGCTCTCTGGCATTCTTATTCCTTATAGAAATACTGACAGTACACAACTCTCATTGAAAACTCAAGCTAGAAGCTGACAGATTTTATAGAAAAAGAGAATACACAGTGAAAGAAAAGAAAAAAATAACATTTCCTAAGGGCCAACTATGACTGATGGAGGCTACTACAATTCTCATGCATCATCATATTTATGCAATTTTATTTTGATTTCTTTCACAAACACATCAGCAAAATATTTTGTCTACACCATGTGCAATTTCTTAATTTTTAATTTGCATAACTTGTACGTTTCATTAACATTTTTTTTACGATAGCAGCTTGTTAAACCTCTGATCAACGGTTCTATACCAAGCCGAAGAAAAATAATTCCTCCATTTTGGAAACAACCGGAAGCCCTTACGTATGCGTGCGAAAGCTGGAAAACAACAAGAGATATAGAAACAAAAATGAACGCATTCAAAAATAAATGTCTAAGAAAGATACTTGGTATAGCGTGGAACGAATTCAAAACAAACAAGCAAATTAGAGAAATCGCCAATCAACCACTAATATCTTCAGTAATAAAGAAAAGACGATGGTCACATGTTGGACATGTGATGAGAAGAGATAATAACCGAATAGCAAAGCAAGCCCTCGTGTGGGAAACAACAGGTAAGAGAAAAAGAGGAAGACCCAGTGAGACACTGAGAAGAACATTGATGAGAGAGGCAAGAGCAGCAGGATTCAGCTCCCTCAATGAGATAGAGCTGCTTGCACAGAACAGAGACAAATGGTGAGATTTGATAAAATATCTTTAGAAGAATTGAAAACTGCTAGAACAAAAATTCAGATAAGAGAAGGAGTATCTTGGTCTACGCCCTATGGGCCGGCTACGGCTCGAAAGGTCAATAGATAGATAACTTGTACAAATTAATAGCATTTTATTAATACATTCATTTCTTCAAAGATTTTTTTCTTCTTTGTTATTCACCATAACAATGACATATGTTACAATGTATTATAGTATAGAGCCTAAGATTTGATATCCTGCACCTTTAAGCCCAACATGTGTGGCTGACTTCATCCTGATCTTTTTTAGTATTGGGCTTGCTTTTTTCATTTATTAATCCTAGCGAGCTTACTTGTCCATGATGAATAGACACAACATGTATTGATTTTTTTTTTTTTTGGTAGGGGGAGGGGGGTGGATTTTAAAAACATTCAATTGATGTTAAACAAATTTTTTTCATGTTAAATTTAAGTGCCTAAATATTTTGCTTATTTGTTTCTATTTAGTTTTCACTATTCTGCATACTCTAGACGTCAGTATGAATAAGTTCAAAGAAAACTTTCATCAGCTCAAGGCTGGTCATATCACCGTACAGTTTGTCTTGTATTTTCATTATTAAAAATAATTTCTTTCTAAAATGTATATGCCAGTTTCATAATCAATTAAAATATTTTGACCTTTGTATGTATTTTTCGTGCTCCTCTTTTCCTATTTTGATGCAGGTACCTATAAAAGATAAAAGGATAATTTTTGTCTTTTGTTGCTATTTCAGTGCCACTGCTGATAACAAAGAAAGTGATATCACAAGTCTTCCCACTCCACAACCATGCTGATATCAAACAACTTAACCAGACTTGGGTGCAGGCAATCTTCTCACGCCAGCCATTAGGTCTGTCAAGTGTACAGCATTCAGTTTTAGCCTTTTGATCCATTTTAGCTGGATTTTCATGAGGAAGAAGGAATTCTCAACAACTAAAATGGCTACATTTCAAGGGTGAATTTAAAAACTAAAACTGTTTATCAGTTTTATATATACAAACAGTAACTGAGAAATCATGAATTCTATATGAGGCTTTTATCCAGATAGGTACAAACAATTGTAGAACAGAAGAACAATCAATAATTAAGTATCGTTAGAGTTCACAATAACAAAATGTTATCTTTTCAAAAGTTATTTTAAAAACTACATACATATTTGTTTTTTTCATCCATTTTCATAAGGACACTAAAGGAACAAACTCAAAGTTTCTGCCAAAGCCATTTTCATAAGGACACTAAAGGAACAAACTCAAAGTTTCTGCCAAAGACCAATATGAACATTAGGATAAATGAAACTAAACACAAGAATCTTGGTTGTAAACCACAAATTAAAAAATCAAAATAACAATATGGGATTAAGTAGCTAGAACAAAATTAAGGGACAAAGAACAGTAATGTTTATTTAGTTTAACATCTTAAATCTTCATCCGGGGGACTGGCTGGTCTCGAGGCAAGATGCCAGTCTTGAGACAGAGAGGTTGTGAGACCAAATCCTGCTTGAACCAGGTAGGATTTTTATTTGTGATTTCTCTCTGTGGCAACCGCCCCTGGTCTCTGCAGTGAGATCCGGCTTGAGATGTCAATTACTCACAAGTGGAAAATATAGGAGTACCTCTGAAGTGAGACTAAACTGCCTGTGCTGTGAGAGACCCCTGTGCACATGGCTGCCAAAGAAAAACTGATTAACACACAAAAATTCAGTTCCTAGACTCTAGGGACTTTGCCACAAGTGAAAGTTGGTGAATTTAAAAAAACCTTCATCTTTTTCAGCATTTACTCATTAAATGGGCGTGGATGCATTGTGGCACTAGTTTTTGACAAGCCACAATATCTGCACTTTTTAGTCTAACACATCCATTTGATTCATTGGTAGATTTTTTATTGATAGCTATATTTGGCCTAGGGAGCCGCGATAGCTCAGTGGTTAGTGAACTGGACTACAAGTGGTAGGGTTCGATCCCAACCGACGGCCTCCGGATTCACCCAGCCTTAAATGGGTACCGGATTTTTTTTTGGGAAAGTGAAGCGGCACGGGCGTAATACTGACCACATTACCCCAAAAATCACGCGCTGAAGGTCTGTAAAATTTATGGTCACTAACACTATATTCCCTATATGCCACTTGGTGTGACGGGGATACTTTACTTTTTTTTTTATATTTGGCCTAATTACTTATTTTTAACTGTCCAAGGCTCTTTAACCCAAGATTACAATACAAACATATGACTCATGTTTTTGAGATTCCATTGTAAAAATTACTACCACTTAAATATAACATTTTGAGTTTTGAAAATCAAGCTTTCTCTGAACTTTTGCTACACAGCCTTGTGTTTACCCAACATAAAACGGGGATTGGATTCGGTAATTTCCTGATTTACGGTCAATTTTTATCCTAAAACTCCTGGCTAATTGGAGGTGTTAACATTTTCTATTCACACGGAGACCGTCTGGTATTAGTTCAGCCTGTATGTTCCACGGCATTAAAAAAAAAAAAAATAAAGTACCCCCGTCACACCAAGTGGCGTATAGGGAATATGGTGTTAGTGATCATACATTTTACAGACCTTCGGCACATGATTTTTGGGGTAATGTAATCGGTATTACGCCCGTGCCACTTTACTTTCCCAGAAAAAAATCCGGTACCCATTAAAGGCTGGGTGAACTGGAAGCCGTCAGTTGGGATCGAACACTACCCCTTGTCCTTTGTAGTCCAGTTCACTAATCACTGAGTTATCGCGGCTCCCCATGTTCCATGACATACTTAACTTTATTCACTGACTATCCAGCCAGTGTTACAAAGTTTTCTTTTTATGTCATGGCAACGGCCAGAAGATATCCCCATCATGAGGAATAAAAAGGGAAAAAAATAATGAATTTCTTGAAATTTTAACTACATTAATTAAAAAAAAAATCCAACATCAAAGGAAATAAATAAAACACTTAAGAGTCATCAAAAGTGATAATTAGGAAGTTGGGGGAGGGTGGGGGGGGGGTGTGTATTCCCATGGGAAACTCAAATTCCAAAAGAATTTATTATGAGGTGGTATTTTAAACTATGGAATCATAATTAAGGGTTAACATTCCTAAGGTGCTTATGGGACATCCTGTTTTTTTTTGCCATTATCTGAGGAGACTAGACATCATATCTCACTATCCAGAGAACTGGAGAGGGTAAAACCTCATAGAAACCACAGAATCAAATGAAAAATGATCACCAGCTTTATCAGGATTCAAACCTAGTATTTTCTTGTCCAGAAGCTGACTTCTTACCTCTAGACCCTCCAGCCTTCACATTCTAAGTGAAAAAAAGTCTTAAAGGTAACAAGAAGTAAATTAAAAGATACATTGTGTCCCATAACATGTCATAGAGGGAGTTAAGTACTATACTTCACCATAGATGAGGACGCAAACAGCATTCAGTAATGTTATACTTGTGTTAAAGGTTTACCTAAGCTATTTCTTTATTTAATGTTATACTTGTGTTAAAGGTTTACCTCAGCTATTTCTTTATTTAATGTTATACTTGTGTTAAAGGTTTACCTAAGCTATTTCTTTATTTAATTTTGTGATAAGTAGAACCAAATTTACTTATTTTGTTCCAAGAACCTGGTTACTCAAAACATGTAATATTTAAATACTGGAACATCTTACATATTCTTGTGCACTACAGTTAGCTACACTCTTAAAATATGTATATTAGCCATTACAATTTGCCATCTCCTAAGGTTCCTGTACTCAAAAATATGGTTTATACTTTCTCTGGTGTTTATTGGCTACAGTGCCAAGAAAAGAAGGAATTTTTACTCGTAGTATTTGTTTTAAAACAAAGGGAAATGGATGGCCTATTAGATTACATAATTTGTTTCCTTGTCAAATGAATGTCAGTTCGATTCCCAGTAGGGTCATGGGATGGTAAATTAAAACCATAATGTGGTAACTGCACTGTGCATGCTGTCTTTGTTCTCAACCCCTCAGTAAATTCCCTTGTTGATCCAAAAGTGAGAAAATGCTGCAGTAAATAGTTTTTTTTTTTAATTATTTTGTTTTTAAAAGATAAAAGGTTCCTTTGGTGCTTTGATGAGAGTATGGTAACTGTGATGTTATGGGTAATATTTTTCCATGACCACGTTTGGAGAATGTGATATTGTTGTTCATATTTTTTCATAACTACATACGGGGAATGTGGTGTTAGTGACCATATTTTTCCTTCATGTGCAACACATTTTTGGGTATTTTTGTTGCTATCATGCCAGGTCACCCTTACTTCCCAGAAAGAAAAAAAAAACTCTAGTACCCATTTTTAATGGCTGGGTGAACCCCCAGCAACTTATTGCTCTAAAAAAAATTCACCATTTCCTGATATCAAAGTCAAACTCACTTGGTGATCAGGAGCAAGGAGACTAATCTCTCAGACACCAAGGCTTATTTTATGCTTAAACACTAGCTTACATTACAAGAGAAAGAAAGCCATACATTAATATGTCCACATTAGCACATTAATATGTGTTCTTCATATGATTCTTTACTAGATTCCATCTGTAGGATTGGCAAAAATCGTGACCCAAAACCCTTTAGTCACTTCTTATGACATGCACGGAAGGTAACAGTGGCTCTATCTTTTCTCCCCTGACCATAGGGTACCGGGCACCACACGAATGTCACCTGTAAATGATTGAAGTGACCAAGTGATTCTTTCTTTCCAGTTTATCCCTAAGCGTAGGAAAGATGAGATTTAGTGCCTATCAGGTACAAATGACAAAGTATATTTCCTATGTTTAAGTTGAGTATGTAAAGGAGCCTTAGTGGTTAATGTGCTCACATCCTGGTCAGAAGGATCTGGGTTTGATCCCCGGAAGTAATTAATTTTTTTTGACCACCAAGACTCAGTTGTTAACCCAGCCTCTATAAATGAGTACCAGAGATTTTTCTGGGAACTAAAGGCAGACTGGCATGATATTGACCACATCACCCAAAAATGTTTGTGGTCACGGAAAAATATGGTCACTAACACCATATTCCCCAAACGTCTAGTATGGCTTGGAGGGAACATTTACTTACTTTAGTTAATATTTTGTAGCATGTTATATATTTGTGGATGTGTAAATTATTTTAAAAAATCTTGTTAAGATATTTGTGATCAATTTATTGTTTACTTCTTATCTAGATGATGTGTGTCGCTATTTTGGTGTGAAAATCGCACTGTATTTCGCATATTTGGGCCACTACACCACATGGCTGATACTTCCTGCCCTTGTTGGACTTGTCATATTTCTGCTTCAAGATAGCCAGGTTTGTCATTGTTTAGTCATGACAAAATATTAAAACTAACCTTAGCCATCAAGTTTGAAATAAATTGTTTTTTTTTTTTTCTGTTTTCAGTCAGCATTGAAATAACGATAGAAATAAGTAGCCATTATGCACTCTAAAAAATACACAACAACCAATATAGATTAACAACATTTTTCCCTATGAGTTGTCTTCGGCTCATAGGGACAATTATAGATAGAAGTAATATTGTTGTTGTTGTTATGGATCCAGTGACCTTTGAGCTGATGCCCTTTGGCCCTATGCTATGTAGTAGTATCTGCAGGTATTTTTAAGTTCTGCAGATAGAATTAATAAAGAGCCATAACTGATAATTTCTGTTTGTAGCCTGCGGGTATATGATGTTAGCACCATATTTTTTAATGATCAGTGACATATATTTTAGTGCATAGCACACCGGGCCACCTTACTTTTCAAGAAAAATTCTCTGGTACCTATTTTCAAAGTTTTATGAACCCTGAAGTCTGAAAAAAAATTCACTTCATCTGAGAATTGAACCTGAAACTTTCTAGTCATTAGTTTCTGCACTAGCAACCCAAACCACCATGACTTCCTTCTCGTACATTAGTCTTGTCAGTTCTTGCATCATTCTTATACTTGATCATTGTGCATTATTACTTTATTCTGTTTCATGGTCATATAGAAAGATTTGAACATAGTGCATAAACTACGTGCTGCTAACATTGAACTTAAAGGTAATTTCAAAATGTTTGTTAATATCATTTCAGTGAGAGTGAGAATAATTTTACTTCATAGCAACATGCAGCCTGCTCAATCTTTTACTGTTTCTTTTTTTCATGCTCAACTTGAACACAGGGCATATACTTTATCATTGGCGTCTGTAAGACAATAAATCTTACCTTTCCTAAAATTAAGGATAAACTAGAAAGAAAGAAACACTTGATCACTTCTATCATTTATGTTATTTAAAAATGTTCAAACTCTCAACGATAACAATGAAAGTGCCTCTGAAGTCGGAGAATATCTGCCTGAATGGTGATGGACACCAGAGAACACAGCTGTTGATAGGGAAAAAAAATAGGAGAAACTGATGTTCATGCAAAATTCAGTGCCTCTGGACTTCGTTAGAGATTTAAAGCTGGTGAGCACAAACATCTTTATTATATTAATTTAAAAAAAAAATCATGTTTTAATTAACCATGATTACTGCATTCCCAGGCCGTGTTACGGTTTGTGTACATGGCTCAGGGTTCTCTTTGGATTTTTTCCATATTTTCTAAAGGAGGATATCAGAGCACCCAGAGATTCATCTGGTGATCCTACCAACACCAACAACTGCTTTCAAATAGTATTATTTTTCCAGACTTTGATTGTACTTGAATTTTGATGATGTCTTGAAGAGTGTTGTACTTTACTAAGAAATCTCTAAAACTGACAGGAGTGCTATGTATTGAAAAGACACCCTTCACTTCCTAATGTTTTGGCCTGTTATGGTAATTTAATAAGACAAATATGTCACAGGACATTATTTTTACCATTCTGAGTTTCAAAATAAGTGAATATTAAGATATGACACCTGGTTGTAACCATCTGCTTTTATGTGACGTGTTTATCCATCAGTGGTCTGAGGATGTGTGCTATGTCAGCTTTGCTCTATTTAATACTGTCTGGGCTACACTGTATCTAAAGTTCTGGAAAAGACGTTCCACAGAGTTCTGCTACAGATGGGGCACATTGGAGCAGAAAGATGACATGCTCAAAGACCCAAGACCTCTGTTCAAAGTGAGATGTGCATTTGTTTAAATCTGTATTATCATCAGGTATCATGCCCACTGGCGTAGGTGATCATGTCTCTCCACAACTTTTGATCTCAACAGTTATTTATCATTTCTGTTGTTGACATTCTGCCAAGCCATTCTCTTAAGCTGTCTCGTATCTTTTCTCTTTGCTTCCCTCTATCTCTTTGTCCCTCAATTTTCCCAGTTGTCACAATATATTCCAGCTGTTCCCTTCTCATTGCATGGCCAAAAAAATGATGATTGTTTCTTTCTAATTTTGGAAATTAGCTCTCTTTTTGCTTTGGCCTCATTCAGAACATTTTCATTACTCTTCTTAGCTGTCTAGGATATTCTCAACATTCTTCAGTAAAACCACATTTCTGCAGCCACCATAGATTTCCTTGTCTGTTGTCCTATTGTCCATGATTTACATCCATATGTTAAGACTGGCTCTACATAACATTTAAGAACTCTTTTTCTTGTTTCTATTGTCAAAAATAGATTGCACAGTTTCTTTCTCATTTTTTTTAAAGCTGCTTTTGCCTGATCCATTCTGCATTTCACCTCTGTTGTACATCTACCATCTGAGGTTAACATTTTTCCTAGATATTTAAATTCAATTACCTGTTTTAATATTGTTCCTTTACTTTTGCTGTCCTTCACTATAATGTCTAACATTTCTTGTAACTTATTTTCACTCATAGCGATTAAAACTATCATCAGCATACCTTAGATTATCTGTATTATGACCTCCAATTGTTTTATTCCAGGCATGCCCCTTATGGATCTTAAAATAACCTCAGTATATATATATTAAACAAATCTGGTAACAGCACACAACCTTGCCTAATACCCTGTTTTATTTGTTGAAACATTCCCAATTGGTTTCCAGTTCTTATGGCCGCTGTTTGTTGCCAGTACATGTTCATTATTATTCTTAGATTTTTGCTGTTTATGCCTTCTAAATTTTGATTATTCTAAACGTGTATACAAATATGCAATTTTACTGCCCTGTGATGCTTGTTCATCTAATTGAAAAGTGTCTGACATTTTTAATAGAAAATGTTTAACTCAAATGTTTTAAAATAAGTTTAAGTGTTTTGGGTGTATAATAGTAATGATAAAATCCTATGGTCATACATGAGGGTAATGTTGAAAATAAATTTAGATAGTATGATTTTATAACCACAGCATGATTTTATAACCACCACAGAAATGAAGTGTGTCAGACACATGACAGGAAACATCAAGAGAGATAAGATCAGAAATGAAAAGTTACGAAAAAGTCTAGGAATGGTACAAGCTATAGTATACATAAAGCAACAATGGATCAAGTGGTTCATCATCATGTTATAAGACATAAAGAACTAAATATAATACAACGAGTTATCAACAAAAGATACGAGAACAAGAGGCCAACCAAGTAAAAAGGTGGATAAACGGAATACTAGAAACACTTGGAGGTATAACAGTAGAAGAGGCAATAGAATAGCAAGAAACCACGAACCATATCTCTCCTCTACGCCAAAAGGCAAATGAGGAAGGAAAGAAAGAAAGAAAAATTATATATTAAGAGAGTAGTATGAAGAAATAGACACCAAAAATGTGCAAGTTTACCAGTAAGATGGATGAAATTACATTCTGTTAAAATGTTGCAAAAAGACTAGAATAAAGAGATAGACCAAACAGCGTTCTGTTAGAATGTAACAAATAGACTAGTAGAAAGAGTTCAACCAAATAGCATTCTGTTAGAATGTAACAAATAGACTAGTAGAAAGAGTTCAACCAAACAGCATTCTATTAGAATGTAACAAATAGACTAGTAGAAAGAGATAGACCAAATAGCATTCTGTTAGAATATACCAAATAGACTAGAATCAAGGGATAAACCAAATGCTATTCTGTTAGAGCATTCTAAAGAGACCATAATTAACTCTCAGTGTACTTGCCTGAAAAATCACATTTCACAAATTAATGAAATATGGAGTCTGTTTGGCCAAAAATAATTGATTATGTTTATGAGTTGAGGAACCCATTTTTCTCATCTAGAACATTCACTTGAAAAAAAACCCTGATCCATTGTTGATTAAAACTGAAAAAAAAAACCTGATCCATGGTTGATTAAAACTGAAAAAAAAACTTCAAAAGGTTACAACAATTCAACATGTGTTATGAAGCTAAACATCCAGAAATTATTTTTAAGGTATTGGATTGGATGATATACCTAAGGATTTTATTTCAACTCCAAAAGTAGAGACTGGATTGTAAAGTACCACAAAAGTTATGTTATGTTAGGATCATCGCAGCACTTGTCTAACCCATAAGTGCTCCGATTTCTCCCTTGAAATATTAAGAAACTCAGAGGAGAACCCTGACACTCGTGCATGAACAGTGTAGCACAGTGTGAGATCAGTAGGTGTGGGTAGATTTTTTTTCTCTTTTTTTTTTTGCTGATAAGTTTTGCTTGGGCAGTGACCATTTTTTTGGCTTACTCTTTTCGGTTTAACTTGCCAAGGGTTTTTTAACGTGTGTGACTGCACACAGGGCCTCCTGTTTTTTACTGTTATTCGAGAGGGCTAGACATTTGATCTCACTCCCTAGAGACCAGGGGAAGGTAAAGCCACAAAAAAAGCCACGGATTCAATTTTTCTTTATTTTTGAAAAATATTTTCACTGGTGAAATTGAACCTGGGACCTTATGGTTATGGAAGGCCCTTGTATCACTGCAAATGAATTAAAATCCATAATTGCTCAACCGCCTGTGCCAATAGAATCATCAGAATTACTATCTCATTTCCCAAACAAAGAAAGGTAGCTGTAGTCCCCATCATAGCAGTCTCAGCACACGCCAAAAGACATAAGGTGAAACTGCACAGAAAGTGAACACAGCCATCTGTTCTCCATCATACGATATCATCATTCATCGTAAATAATCGGAATATCGAATCACGATCAAAACAGATGAAATGCACAGCTCACAGTGTGCACAGAGCACTTAACTCAGTAGTTCCTGCAACAAGCCAGACTTGGAATATGAGGAAACTGCAACAAGTAACACTTTTCAGACATAGCCGTTAATGGTTTCTGCCGCCTATCCACCATATTGACTAAAAATTCACGTCCTTCTGAAAATGATGATCGTCATATTTTTTTTAAAATGTATAGCACTTGATGATGCTAGGACATCACCTTGATTCCAAATCCGAACATATGAAACACAGTCATCAGACTATCCTCATCGCACATCAAACAACAGACTGTAAGATCTCCCTGCAATGTGAATTTGTGAAATTATAAATCCCTCCTGACAAACATGAACCTTCGGTGGTCACCTCGGTGCTGCAAAGTCATATACGAAACTCCATTCCGCCTTTCACTATTAGTGTACGGCCGTTTTAGGGATATACAATCAGCCTTTTGATGATGTAGCACACACAACAATGGCTGTACCCATAAAATCCCAATTACTCTAATAAATGCAGCCAACAACGCACAAATAGATGATGCACAATCTCTAAAGTGAAAACTGCAATTGACTTGGCAGAGTAGTCCATATTAATGAGTTATGACATGTAAATACTTGGCATCAAACAATTCCAACAATGGCCTTGGAACAGCATTCAATGTGTTGATGTAAACTGCATATCAAACCTGGGACCTTCCTGTTCAGAGGCCGATGTCTTACCTCCAGACTCCCCGCTCCCCAACTAAAGTTAAAGTCGTTAGCCTTTATTTTAACACCCTATCTTCATTATTAAAATGGTGAGCCAAACAGTTCGATTTAAGTGATGAACCAAATAGTATTCTTTTTGATTGTACTGAAGAGAGAAGCATAAAATGATTGACCCTGTATAGTATTTTGTTAGTGTGTATCAAAGAGAATATCATCAATAGATGGACCAATTGCTCTTTATTAGATTGTATTAAAAGGAATAACATCAAGAGATGGATTAATGGGTTGGTTTTTTTTTTTTTTTTTTTTAAGTTTACAAGCAATGAGATATAAACTATTAGAGATCCATTGTAAAAAAAATTTGATTTAAAGACAACACCCAATGCTATCAATAACAACAGATATAGTTACATGTTTAATTGTAGTTATTATTAAGTCAACATTTGTCATACATATAATATATTGGCTTGTTTCAGGGTGATCTTGTCAAAAGTCCCATAACAGGACGTTTGGAATTGGCTTACCCAGCATGGAAGCGTCTTCTATTTCGTTACTTCATCACATTTCCCATCATTGCTGTTTGCCTTGTTTTTGTATTCATCATTATGCTTTTGTGCTTCGAACTTCAGGTAATGTTGATGCAATGGAATTTGAAAATATATGAGCTCTTTTTATATTCTAATAACTAGCGTTCATCATCATTAAGTGCCTTCTCCACATCAAAGGTTGCTACCATGGAGCGCCATTCCGCTCTGTCTCTTGCTTTGATGGTGCAGGTTGTCATAGATTGACTTATCCATCTTTTGATGTTACCTCATCCATGTTAGTCTCAGTCTGCCTCTGCCTCTTTTACTTTCCAAGATTACTTTTAGTAGGCTGCTTTGTCTTTTAACATGCCCCAAAAATCTCATTTGTCTTGTATGAATTACATTTAGTAGTTCTCTTTTAATTTGTAGTTGTTTTAAGACTTCATCATTTGTTTTCTTTTCTTTCCATCCAATTCTTCTATAAATTCACATTTCAAAGGCTTGAATTTTCTGTTCTGTTTTTGTTGTCTAATGTCTATGTTCTTGCATAATACAGGAATGTCTAGAAGATATAACATTTTGCTGTGCTTAGTTTTAGCTCTGGTGTTATTTGCTTTGATGTTAGTATATTTTTCATGGCATTAAAATTACTTATTGCCATTCCTGTTCTCTTGTTTAAAGAGATTCTTTACAAAAGCCATATTACTGTGAAAAAAGTAAAGAGCTCCATCATGCCAAGTGGCTAATAGGGAATCAGGGGTTGGTGACCATAATTTTTATAGACCTTCATGATTTTTGTAATAATGTGGTCGGTATTACCCCCATGCCACTTTACTTTCCCCCCAAAAAATCTGGTACCCATTTAAGACTAGATGAACCTAGAAACCATCGACCAGGATCGAACCCGACCTCTTGTCCTTTGTTGTTCAGTTCACTAACCACTGAGCTATCGCTGCTATATTCTTGTGACCCCCATCAATATTCTTGACTGTTGTCCAGGATTCACATCCAAACGTCAAGTATTGCTCCATATAAGGAACTTTTTTTTTCTTCTATCCTTTGACAAAACCTGGTTGTATAATATCTTTGTTATTTGCATTGAATTATCATTTTTGGTATGGTTACCTTTAATGTTGTGTCTGTCCAAAAAAGAAAATAAAACTGGAAATTGAACCCGCAACTTTCTGGTCAGTGGTGAGCGCTCTAATCTCCCAGTCATCAAGACTTTACATAGATTATACCATAACAACATTTTTTTTTTCGTTCGCTCTTGGAGAGATCAGAACCATGTATTTACAATCATCATCATAATGTGCCATACCAGTTGGCGTAGGCGACCATGTCCTTCCACAATCTTCTATCTGCAGTGCATCATATCAGTTCTATTGTTGACTGTTTTCCATACCATGACACCAAGCTTTCTAGTATTTTCTCTTTGTCATTGCAATCTCTCTTTCCCTGTATTTTGCAAGTTGTAACCAAGTATTCCGACTTTCCTCTTCTCATGATATGCCCGAAAAATGTTGTTGTTTCTGTCTGATGTTTCTTAGGAGCTCCCTTTTTGTGCTGGCCTTTTTGAGAATTTCCTCGTTGGTCTTTTTAGCTGTCCAGGGACCTTTTATCATTCTTCTGTGAAATCCCATCTCTGTGGCCTCTAATTGTCATTTCAATTGTTTGTTTACAGTCCATGATTCGCTTCAATAGGTAGTGTATTTACAATGGTGGAATTATTAATATTATAGGAATTTAATAAGGAGATTAGCAGCTGGTTCTTGGATTATCTGCAGGTGAGATCTGCTACTGTGTGACTACTACATGGTCTAATCAAACAGACAATTGATAATTATCAAACTTTGATCTGGGAAGACAATGGAAAGATGCACGGTATATATCAGTCTATGATGATGAAAGACCAGAATTAAACAATTCAAATGAAGACACAGGACCACCAAAAATGCAGAGTGAAGTGGAGGACGCAATTCAACACATGAAAAGAGGCAAAGCTCCAGGTCCTGACAATATAACAATCGAAGAGATAAATGCATTAGGAGAGCTGGGAGTACAAGTCATAACAAAACTACTCAATGACATATGTAACACTGGACACATACCTGAAGGTCTACTAAAATCTATCTTTGTAGCCATACCGAAGAAGTCAGGCACCACTGATTATGAAGACCATCGCACTATTAGTCTCATGAGCCATATGACTAAAATATTACTAAGAATCATCATGAGACGTGTAAGGAACAAAATAAAACCAGAAATAAGCGAGGAACAATGTGGATTTGTGGAAGGAAAGGGCACCAATAATGCAATATACATCTTAAGAACATTGATAGAAAGATCTAAAGAGGGAAAGAAAGATCTATGTATGTGCTTTATAGACTACACGAAAGCATTTGACAGAGTAAAGCATGTGGAAATAATCAATATGCTGGAGAAATTAAACATTGATGGCAAGGATCTGCGAATCATAAAAAACATGTACTGGCAACAAACAGCAGCTATACGAATTAACAACCAAACAGGCCAATTCCAATATATAAAACAAGGAGTCAGACAAGGCTGTGTTCTGTCACCGGATTTGTTTTCACTTTGCAGCGAGCATATTATGAGATCAATAGTAGACAAAAAAGGAATTGAAGTCAACAGTCACAACATAAATAATTTACGATATGCGGATGACACAGTCCTAATAGCAGAGACAGAGAATGAGCTACAAGAAATGATAGATATAATAGTAAAAGAAAGCAACAAGAAAGGTCTCAGTCTGAATAGTAAGAAAACAGAAGTAATGGTTATATCGAAGAAACAATCATCACCATCATGCAGCATACAAATAAACAAGACAAATCTGAAACAAGTGCAGCGTTTGAAATACTTGGGCACAGTGATAAAATCAGATGGAAGATGCAACACAGAAATAAAAAGCAGAATAGCTCAGGCCAAAATAGCATTTCAGAAAATGAAAAATATCTTATGCAACAAATCTGTTTCAATAGAAATGAGAAAGAGAGTTCATTGATGCTATATAGAACCAATTCTGACCTATGAAAGCGAATCTTGGACAATAGACAAACAAATGAAAAGACGATTATAGGCCACAGAGATGGGATTTCTCAGAAGAATGTTGAAAGTTCCCTGGACAGCTAAAAAGACCAATGAGAAAGTTCTCAAAGAGGCCAACACAAAAAGGGGAGCTCTTAAAAAACATCAGAAAGAAGCAACCAACATTTTTTGGGCACATCATGAGAAGAAGAAAGTCGGAATACTTGGTTACAACTAGCAAAATAAAAGGAAAGAGAGATCGCGGACGCCAAAGAGAGAAAATACTGGATAGCTTGGTGTCATGGAAAACAGTCAACAACAGAACTGATACGATGTACTGTGGATAGAAGATTGTGGAAGGACATGATCGCCAACGCCAACTGGTATGGCACAGGATGATGATGATGATCTGGGACACGGGAGTCAAGATACTCAGCAGCATCTGTGTTGAAAGTTGTCAGTAATTAATAGCTGACTGCTTATGTCAGAATCAGCAGTAACAGCAGGTCAAGATCTTACGTCACCTCCCAACTGTTCCTAGGGAAACATACTAACCATTCTAGGCAAGCAAATATCGAAGGCAAACCAATGCACAAAAATACCTATCTGAAGCAGGATATCTTGTTTCATTGTATATAGTAAGAGACTGAATGTAGCCGTGCACTTTCATATGTTGTGCCCTGCAACATACATGTGTCATTTTTATGGTCTAATTCTATAATATGGGGTTAATTGCTTTAGGTAATTGATGCATGAACTGAAAATATGTTCTAAATATGAAATGTTATGCTTGAAAGTTTTAATCCTTTACATTCCAGGAATGGGTGAATGAGTTGATTGCTGAAGAAGAACTTCCATATTTATTTAGTTTTGTCCCCAAAGTATTACTAGCCATAGTTGTGTCAATATTTGATGAGATCTACAAACAGATTGCAATATGGCTTACATACAAAGGTTAGTTCTTTGCTTTTATACCTGTCTCATCATAACAAGCCTCCAAAAATAAAAGAAACCTTGACACATAAATTGTAAAAGCTCATACAAGAAATAATAAAAAAAAAAAAAATAAACCATATATGTTTCCGGTACAGCAAAAATATACAATTGAGGAATTAAAGGATAACTCATAAGTATATCTATTTATCCTGCAGGTTATTCTATTAGGTTTTTGTTTTTCTAGACATAGAGAAATATGTAAAAAAAAAATTGTATGTTGCCTATTTGCTTAATTGAAATCATCATGATCAAGTACCATACCTGCTAGCATAGGTGATCATGTCTCTCCACAACTTTCAATCTCGACAGTTATTTATCTTTTCTGTTGTTGACCTTCTGCCAAGCCGTTCTCTTAAGCTATCTATTATCTTTTCCCTTTGCTTCACTCTATCTCTTCGTCCCTCAATTTTCCCAGTTGTTACAATATATTCCAGCTGTTCTCATTACGTGGCCAAAAAATGATGATTGTTTCTTCCTAATATTGGATATTAGTTCATTATTCTTATTGCTAATAAGAGTGTCCATGGTATTCTCAATATTCTTCTGTAAAACCACATTTTTACAGACTCCAATGATTTTCTTCTCTGTTGTCCGATTGTCCATGATTCACATCCATATATTAAGTCTGGATCTACATGATATTCTATTGTCAAAAATGGATTGCACAGTATCTTCCTCATTTTTTGGAAAGCTGCTTTTGCCTGAGCCATTATTCAGAATTGACATACACAGTAGAAATTTGGTTATCTGAACTAATTGTAACCAAGTGTAGTTTGGATTACAAAAAATCTGGATAATCAGCTTATCCTACATGAGTGCGCACACTTGTGTTTGTGTGTGAGAGAGAGAGAGAGAGAATGGTGATTTGCAAAAATGTATGTAAGGAGCCCAGGCATATAAATGTAAGGAATCCAGGCATATAAATGTATGTAAGGAGTCCAGGCATATAGATGTATGTAAGGAATCCAGGCATATAGATGTATGTAAGGAATCCAGGCATATAAATGTATGTAAGGAATCCAGGCATATAAATGTATGTAAGGAATCCAGGCATATAAATGTATGTAAGGAGTCCAGGCATATAAATGTATGTAAGGAGTCCAGGCATATAAATGTATGTAAGGAGTCCAGGCATATAAATGTATGTAAGGAGTCTAGGTATATAATTGCATCAAAATGCGAAGTTGCAGTTATGCTGATTATAAAGGAGAAATGAAAAAAATAGTAGGAGAAAAAATGGTGTAGTTACAGCTTTACTTAAGTAATGAACAACACAAAATCAAACAATAATGTATATTCAGCTTTACAGTATAAAGTATAGGTAAAAGCATTACAAATTATAGTAAATCTTCAAATATTGACATATGTTGACATACATTGAATTTTGTTCTCCCTATTTGTTCCCCTCAGAAAATTATAGACTTCAAGAATCTCATGAAACAAGTTTGGTTATCAAGTTGGTGATGGTATGTATTTAACAATTAACAACATACACTTTCACAGCTTGCAACAGAGGGTTGACTCCTGGGACCACGACAATACCTTCCATATATTCGTGATTGAACTTGTACACCAGACCAAAAAAATTTTTATAAATGGGGAAAAAAACTACATGTCAATTTTAAGTGTTAATTTATAATAATAAATATTATCAACTCTTTCAGGACTATTATCCGACACCTCGGTTCTATGAAACTGATGATTTCCAACTATTCACCGATACGACGGATATTTCAGGTGTCGCTGAATATTTTATTCATTTTCACTGATTTTTGCTTTTATTTCAACCAATACTTGATTTCCAGGAGTAGGAGAGTTCTCATTTTTACTTTCTGCTGATACTGGCATGGTCTGAGCTTTGAACGTTGGAAAATTTTTAATTTATATTCATTGTTTATTTCTCAAATTTCTGTCACATAATGGCCACGCCCACTGCTGGTACTTCTTGCAGTCGACTAAAACGATATAGTGCAGAACAAGCTAAATCTATGTTCGAAACCTTGTTATTGAGTGATTCAGAAATAGAGTATTCCTATTATTAATTTAGACTCAGACAATAATTGTTGTTGTTGTGATAAAGGGCCGTAATATTAGTAAAAGTTATGCTAAAAAGGCAAGACGATCTGGCTTAGGTTTAGCTAGTAGATACCTTCTATTCCAGCACTATCAGGGTCTCAGAGGAATTGAGTGGTAGTGATTCTGATAGAGGAAGACCCAGGGAGACACTGAGAAGAACATTGATGAGAGAGGCAAGAGCAGCAGGAATCGGCTCCCTCAATGAGATAGAACTGCTTGCACAGAACAGAGACAGATGGCGAGATTTGATAAAATATCTTTAAAATAAAACTGCTAGAACAAAAAATTCATATAGGAAAAGGTGTATCTTGGTCTATGCCCTATGGGCCGGTTACGGCTCGAAAGGTCAATAGATAGATAGATTCTGATAACGAAACTGGTACCTTTAGGGGTTTATCACACAAAATAAGTCCAGTTGTGTAAATAAAAAACTTAACTTGTAAATAATATTGTTCTGATGTCTCATAAATTTATAATATTTTTCATTCTGGGATCATTTACAAAAATGTACATAATTTTGTTATTTGTAGACATAAATTAATCAAATAAACTGTATTTTGGAGTAATTTGGATTATGTTATATAATATTCCAAAACAAATGGATAGCAACACTTATACAAATTGAAAAAGGTAAGTGAATTACAATATTTTGAATTAAAAATTCTATCTATCTATTGTCCTTTCGAGCCAAAGACGGCACATAGGGCAGAACCACAATCTTAAAAACAGAAACCTTGCATTCCAAAATGTCACATATTGCAGAGATCACTGCTTCCAAAATCTATGGCTCTGTTTCCATAACAATACTTTTTACAATGACAGCTTAATAAGCCATCGATCAGCCTCCTTAGTCGCCTCTTACGACATGCCTGGAAGGTCACAGTGTTACTATTCTTTACTCCCTCATAATGAGGTCCCAGTAACACACGGGAAGAATAAAAAATTACCTACCTTGAATATTTTATATTTTAAAAAATATAATTATTCCTACAAATAATCACATATTATAAATATATTGCTATTTTTATTTTCTGTATCCATTTTCCTTTCCAGTGATGTATAACACATATCACATTTATCTAAATTATTGTGTGAAGTAAGTAGAGTGTAAAAAAGCAAAGTACCCCAGTCACGCCAAGTGGCGGCGTATAGGGAATATGGTGTTAGTGACCATAAATTTTACAGACCTTCAGCACATGATTTTTGGGGTAATGTGGTCGGTATTATGCCTGTGCCGCTTTACTTTCCCAGAAAAAAATCCGGTACCCATTTAAGGCTGGGTGAACCCGGAAGCCGTCGGTTGGAATTGAACCCTACCCCTTGTCCTTTGTAGTCCAGTTCACTAACCACTGAGCTATCGCAGCTCCCTATTTGTGTGAAGTAGTTAAATGAAAAAGGTATATGGTGAAATTTTTTGAAACAGGAAAATTAATCTGGTCCAAAACCTAAAATAACGTGTTTCCTGTTCTGGTCCTGAAAGAGTTAATTATATTAATAATTAGATTATACTGAAAATAATTATTAATTGATGGTGTATGCAAGAAGTTGCTACCTAAAAATGCAGAGCTATTATAAAAATGATTTATTGCTATTGACAGAAGCAAGCGGTTTGGTGCCTTGCTTTCTTTGCAGAGATCCGGAGATGCTCCACTTCCTGAAACTTAAAAATTATTATTATTATTTTCATGCGAAGTAGTAGACAGATCACTCAAATTTTGTAATAAATAAATATAAATTTAAAATGTTAATAACAATGTTGAGAGCTACTCTGTTTTTAAAGAAAGTGTTTCAGTTTAATTGAAATAATTTAATTGACACTTAAACACAGAGCTGCCCACAGCAATTTCATTAAATTTATAATTTATTAATAAATGAAATCAGTGAATGAATGGGTATTGAATTAAAAAATGAATTCATTGTTTGTTTTTTTTTAAACTCTCCGAACTCTGCATTAGTAAATTAATAATATAAAAAATATTTGTAAAGATCCGCTCAGTTTTAGCCCATGTCATCTAGGTTACGTTAGACCACAATTTCCATCCAAAAATGAAAAAGAAAACTACTTTGGGATGTTTGTAACCCGGTGAATTGTGCTGTGAGCGAAGTTGTTTTCTTGACCTTTCACCTAATGTATATATAGTAACACTAATCGTGATCATCATCATGTGCCATTCCAGTTGGCATAGGCGGTCGTGTCCTCTCACAATTTTCTATCCACAGTGCATTGTCTCAACTCTGTTGTTGACTGTTTGCCAGGACACCAAGCTATCCAATATCTTTTCTCTTTGTCGTCTGCTATCTCTTTTTTCCTGTATTTTGCCAGCTGGAACACATATATTCCAACTTTCCATTTCTTGTGATGTGCCAGAAAAATATCAATTGTGTTTCTTTCTGATGTTTTTTTAGGAGCTCCCTTTTTTATTGGCCTCTTTAAGAATATCCTTTGTCTGTCTTTGAGCTGTCTCAGAACATTCATCTGAGAAACCCCATCTCTGTGGCATCTAATCGTCTTTTCATTTCTTTGTTTTCTGTCCATGATTCACTTGAATGAGTCATGTAATTTCTCTAGTTAAATATGTTAAAATGTGAGTCCTTTTGGCTGTTCATGATAACTTGTTTTGGCTTCTCTCCACTTTTGGAATTAGCCGGTGTACAGTTTTTGAAAATGTTATATGTAGAGTAATTTTAAGAAGAAACAAAATATAGGATTTAACAAAAATAAATTATCTTTTTCTTGTATTAATTCAGAGTACAGGCTGTATTTAAAATAAAAAAAACCACATAAAAATCTTATTAAATATGGGAAAAACTTATCATGTGGAAGGTATGCATGTCTCTGTCTTGGAGTCAAGAAGCTAAAACACTTAACAGGGGATTCCTTCTGTTGCAAAGCTCTCTAGAGTTTCCTATTACTTTATCTCCACTTCATAATTGCAATGTTTGGAACACCACATCTTGTTATTAAACTGCAGGTTATATATGATTCATATTGATAATGTGTTGGAGAGGATTACTCGATTGATACAGATATCTGAAATCTAAATACTGAAGATTTATTTGCCTGCATGTTTGGCATTAATTGAATGCTACTGAAACAAATTATATTTTAATGATTAAATCCCTCACATCTTTTTCACTTTTAAAATGATGTTTTTTATGGGTTGCTTTTCCTAATACGGGTGAACTTATTGGAATAAGGTTAATTGTTCTCTCAATTAAATTAACTTGAATACATTTTAAATGTTTTGTTTTAAAGATTATTCAGCTTTCAACAGCGTCCTCAAACATACAATATTGTTACTTTGTAGGTTGTTTTAAATTTAAAGTCATAAAGTGTTTGTTTCAATGAGCTTTTATCAAAGTGCATCTAAATATAATGTTTTCATGGCGTGATTCAATGTGCATTGCATCATTGCTATGTATGAATAAAAATATTCATAAAATATTTTAGGAGAAATTGCACGTTTTTTGTTTATTTAGCTAATTTAATTAATTTATTTGTTGATCCTTTCATAGTTTCTTTTTATTGTTTGCAGTTTCAGTTTGTTAATTCCTTTCTCTCGTTGTTCTACATTGGATTTTACCTTGGCGACATGAATCGTCTTAGGGATGTAAGTACTAACCAAGGTGATGTTTTGATATTTGAGAAACTTTACCTTGATCATGCTAAACATCAGAAGGCAACAAAAGCAAAGAACATTTACATATATTTAACAGGTGTCAGAACACCAGATGACGAAGCACAGATATCAGAAGGGGCACAGATGAGGCTTGAGGGTTATTTGTAAATCTAGACAACATTTGCAACTCAAGATGCAACAAAGCTTATCAAATCATTGGACAGCTATTACCACTATGGTACAACAAGGAAATAAAACTAGAGACAAACCGGGCACTATACTATGCAACCTTCATTCCAATGTTGTGCTACCAATGCCAGACCTGAACTCTAGATGAAAAAAATAACCTCTACTGGAATGAAATGTGTTAGACAAATGACAGGAAACAGCCTGAGAAATAAGAAAGAAATGAAGAACTGAGAAATAAAACTAGGAATAATCCCCACATAGAATATATAGAGAAACAACAGATAAAAAAAAAATGGGAGCCGAAATAGCTCAGTGGTTAGTGAACTGGACTACAAAATACAAGAGATCAGGTTCAATCCTGATCGATGGCTTCCTGGTTCACCCAGCCTGAAATGGGTGCCGGATTTTTTCTGGGAAAGTAAAGTGGCACGAGCATAATACTGACCACACCCAAAAAAAAATAATGTGCCAAAGGCCTGTAAAAATTATGGTCACTAACACCATGTTCCCAATATGCCACTTGGCGTGACGGAGCTATTTACTTAACTTACAAATGAAATAGTTTGGCCACATGATAAAGCACAAAGATCAAAACACAACACAACGAGCCTTCAATAAACATTGCAAGAACACCAGACCAAAGGGCCGACCATGAAAAAGATGGATTGATGGAATATTAGAAACACTAGGAAACATAATAGCAGAGGCAAATAGAAGAGCAAAAAACCTCAAATTATATCTCCTCTCGCCACTGAAAGGCTAATTATGAAGGAAAGAGGAAGACAGAGTTTTGAGATCTACCCAGTTGATTAGGTGTCAAGCTATGGGTGTGTGATAGATGCTTGCTTTTGTGTGGATCTGAGTGTTGGAGATTAGGTGTCAAGCTATGAGTGTGTGATAGATGCTTGCTTTTGTGTGGATCTGAGTGTTGGAGATTAGGTGTCAAGCTATGAGTGTGTGATAGATGCTTGCTTTTGTATGGATCTGAGTGTTGGAGATTAGGTGTCAAGCTATGAGTGTGTGATAGATGCTTGCTTTTGTATGGATCTGAGTGTTGGAGATTAGGTGTCAAGCTATGGGTGTGTGATAGATGCTTGCTTTTGTGTGGATCTGAGTGTTGGAGATTAGGTGTCAAGCTATGGGTGTGTGATAGATGCTTGCTTTTGTATGGATCTGAGTGTTGGAGATTAGGTGTCAAGCTATGGGTGTGTGATAGATGCTTGCTTTTGTGTGGATCTGAGTGTTGGAGATTAGGTGTCAAGCTATGAGTGTGTGATAGATGCTTGCTTTTGTGTGGATCTGAGTGTTGGAGATTAGGTGTCAAGCTATGGGTGTGTGATAGATGCTTGCTTTTGTGTGGATCTGAGTGTTGGAGATTAGGTGTCAAGCTATGAGTGTGTGATAGATGCTTGCTTTTGTGTGGATCTGAGTGTTGGAGATTAGGTGTCAAGCTATGAGTGTGTGATAGATGCTTGCTTTTGTATGGATCTGAGTGTTGGAGATTAGGTGTCAAGCTATGAGTGTGTGATAGATGCTTGCTTTTGTATGGATCTGAGTGTTGGAGATTAGGTGTCAAGCTATGAGTGTGTGATAGATGCTTGCTTTTGTGTGGATCTGAGTGTTGGAGATTAGGTGTCAAGCTATGGGTGTGTGATAGATGCTTGCTTTTGTGTGGATCTGAGTGTTGGAGATTAGGTGTCAAGCTATGGGTGTGTGATAGATGCTTGCTTTTGTATGGATCTGAGTGTTGGAGATTAGGTGTCAAGCTATGAGTGTGTGATAGATGCTTGCTTTTGTATGGATCTGAGTGTTGGAGATTAGGTGTCAAGCTATGGGTGTGTGATAGATGCTTGCTTTTGTATGGATCTGAGTGTTGGAGATTAGGTGTCAAGCTATGAGTGTGTGATAGATGCTTGCTTTTGTATGGATCTGAGTGTTGGAGATTAGGTGTCAAGCTATGGGTGTGTGATAGATGCTTGCTTTTGTATGGATCTGAGTGTTGGAGATTAGGTGTCAAGCTATGGGTGTGTGATAGATGCTTGCTTTTGTATGGATCTGAGTGTTGGAGATTAGGTGTCAAGCTATGGGTGTGTGATAGATGCTTGCTTTTGTGTGGATCTGAGTGTTGGAGATTAGGTGTCAAGCTATGGGTGTGTGATAGATGCTTGCTTTTGTATGGATCTGAGTGTTGGAGATTAGGTGTCAAGCTATGGGTGTGTGATAGATGCTTGCTTTTGTGTGGATCTGAGTGTTGGAGATTAGGTGTCAAGCTATGAGTGTGTGATAGATGCTTGCTTTTGTGTGGATCTGAGTGTTGGAGATTAGGTGTCAAGCTATGGGTGTGTGATAGATGCTTGCTTTTGTGTGGATCTGAGTGTTGGAGATTAGGTGTCAAGCTATGAGTGTGTGATAGATGCTTGCTTTTGTGTGGATCTGAGTGTTGGAGATTAGGTGTCAAGCTATGAGTGTGTGATAGATGCTTGCTTTTGTATGGATCTGAGTGTTGGAGATTAGGTGTCAAGCTATGAGTGTGTGATAGATGCTTGCTTTTGTATGGATCTGAGTGTTGGAGATTAGGTGTCAAGCTATGAGTGTGTGATAGATGCTTGCTTTTGTGTGGATCTGAGTGTTGGAGATTAGGTGTCAAGCTATGGGTGTGTGATAGATGCTTGCTTTTGTGTGGATCTGAGTGTTGGAGATTAGGTGTCAAGCTATGGGTGTGTGATAGATGCTTGCTTTTGTATGGATCTGAGTGTTGGAGATTAGGTGTCAAGCTATGAGTGTGTGATAGATGCTTGCTTTTGTGTGGATCTGAGTGTTGGAGATTAGGTGTCAAGCTATGGGTGTGTGATAGATGCTTGCTTTTGTATGGATCTGAGTGTTGGAGATTAGGTGTCAAGCTATGAGTGTGTGATAGATGCTTGCTTTTGTATGGATCTGAGTGTTGGATATTAGGTGTCAAGCTATGGGTGTGTGATAGATGCTTGCTTTTGTATGGATCTGAGTGTTGGAGATTAGGTGTCAAGCTATGAGTGTGTGATAGATGCTTGCTTTTGTATGGATCTGAGTGTTGGAGATTAGGTGTCAAGCTATGAGTGTGTGATAGATGCTTGCTTTTGTATGGATCTGAGTGTTGGAGATTAGGTGTCAAGCTATGAGTGTGTGATAGATGCTTGCTTTTGTATGGATCTGAGTGTTGGAGATTAGGTGTCAAGCTATGGGTGTGTGATAGATGCTTGCTTTTGTATGGATCTGAGTGTTGGAGATTAGGTGTCAAGCTATGAGTGTGTGATAGATGCTTGCTTTTGTGTGGATCTGAGTGTTGGAGATTAGGTGTCAAGCTATGGGTGTGTGATAGATGCTTGCTTTTGTGTGGATCTGAGTGTTGGAGATTAGGTGTCAAGCTATGGGTGTGTGGTAGATGCTTGCTTTTGTATGGATCTGAGTGTTGGAGATTAGGTGTCAAGCTATGAGTGTGTGATAGATGCTTGCTTTTGTATGGATCTGAGTGTTGGAGATTAGGTGTCAAGCTATGGGTGTGTGATAGATGCTTGCTTTTGTATGGATCTGAGTGTTGGAGATTAGGTGTCAAGCTATGAGTGTGTGATAGATGCTTGCTTTTGTATGGATCTGAGTGTTGGAGATTAGGTGTCAAGCTATGAGTGTGTGATAGATGCTTGCTTTTGTGTGGATCTGAGTGTTGGAGATTAGGTGTCAAGCTATGGGTGTGTGATAGATGCTTGCTTTTGTATGGATCTGAGTGTTGGAGATTAGGTGTCAAGCTATGAGTGTGTGATAGATGCTTGCTTTTGTATGGATCTGAGTGTTGGAGATTAGGTGTCAAGCTATGAGTGTGTGATAGATGCTTGCTTTTGTATGGATCTGAGTGTTGGAGATTAGGTGTCAAGCTATGAGTGTGTGATAGATGCTTGCTTTTGTATGGATCTGAGTGTTGGAGATTAGGTGTCAAGCTATGGGTGTGTGATAGATGCTTGCTTTTGTGTGGATCTGAGTGTTGGAGATTAGGTGTCAAGCTATGGGTGTGTGATAGATGCTTGCTTTTGTGTGGATCTGAGTGTTGGAGATTAGGTGTCAAGCTATGGGTGTGTGATAGATGCTTGCTTTTGTGTGGATCTGAGTGTTGGAGATTAGGTGTCAAGCTATGGGTGTGTGATAGATGCTTGCTTTTGTGTGGATCTGAGTGTTGGAGATTAGGTGTCAAGCTATGGGTGTGTGATAGATGCTTGCTTTTGTGTGGATCTGAGTGTTGGAGATTAGGTGTCAAGCTATGGGTGTGTGATAGATGCTTGCTTTTGTGTGGATCTGAGTGTTGGAGATTAGGTGTCAAGCTATGGGTGTGTGATAGATGCTTGCTTTTGTGTGGATCTGAGTGTTGGAGATTAGGTGTCAAGCTATGGGTGTGTGATAGATGCTTGCTTTTGTGTGGATCTGAGTGTTGGAGATTAGGTGTCAAGCTATGGGTGTGTGATAGATGCTTGCTTTTGTGTGGATCTGAGTGTTGGAGATTAGGTGTCAAGCTATGGGTGTGTGATAGATGCTTGCTTTTGTGTGGATCTGAGTGTTGGAGATTAGGTGTCAAGCTATGGGTGTGTGATAGATGCTTGCTTTTGTGTGGATCTGAGTGTTGGAGATTAGGTGTCAAGCTATGGGTGTGTGATAGATGCTTGCTTTTGTATGGATCTGAGTGTTGGAGATTAGGTGTCAAGCTATGAGTGTGTGATAGATGCTTGCTTTTGTATGGATCTGAGTGTTGGAGATTAGGTGTCAAGCTATGGGTGTGTGATAGATGCTTGCTTTTGTATGGATCTGAGTGTTGGAGATTAGGTGTCAAGCTATGAGTGTGTGATAGATGCTTGCTTTTGTATGGATCTGAGTGTTGGAGATTAGGTGTCAAGCTATGAGTGTGTGATAGATGCTTGCTTTTGTGTGGATCTGAGTGTTGGAGATTAGGTGTCAAGCTATGGGTGTGTGATAGATGCTTGCTTTTGTATGGATCTGAGTGTTGGAGATTAGGTGTCAAGCTATGAGTGTGTGATAGATGCTTGCTTTTGTATGGATCTGAGTGTTGGAGATTAGGTGTCAAGCTATGAGTGTGTGATAGATGCTTGCTTTTGTATGGATCTGAGTGTTGGAGATTAGGTGTCAAGCTATGGGTGTGTGATAGATGCTTGCTTTTGTGTGGATCTGAGTGTTGGAGATTAGGTGTCAAGCTATGGGTGTGTGATAGATGCTTGCTTTTGTGTGGATCTGAGTGTTGGAGATTAGGTGTCAAGCTATGGGTGTGTGATAGATGCTTGCTTTTGTGTGGATCTGAGTGTTGGAGATTAGGTGTCAAGCTATGGGTGTGTGATAGATGCTTGCTTTTGTGTGGATCTGAGTGTTGGAGATTAGGTGTCAAGCTATGGGTGTGTGATAGATGCTTGCTTTTGTGTGGATCTGAGTGTTGGAGATTAGGTGTCAAGCTATGGGTGTGTGATAGATGCTTGCTTTTGTGTGGATCTGAGTGTTGGAGATTAGGTGTCAAGCTATGGGTGTGTGATAGATGCTTGCTTTTGTGTGGATCTGAGTGTTGGAGATTAGGTGTCAAGCTATGGGTGTGTGATAGATGCTTGCTTTTGTGTGGATCTGAGTGTTGGAGATTAGGTGTCAAGCTATGGGTGTGTGATAGATGCTTGCTTTTGTGTGGATCTGAGTGTTGGAGATTAGGTGTCAAGCTATGGGTGTGTGATAGATGCTTGCTTTTGTGTGGATCTGAGTGTTGGAGATTAGGTGTCAAGCTATGGGTGTGTGATAGATGCTTGCTTTTGTGTGGATCTGAGTGTTGGAGATTAGGTGTCAAGCTATGGGTGTGTGATAGATGCTTGCTTTTGTGTGGATCTGAGTGTTGGAGATTAGGTGTCAAGCTATGGGTGTGTGATAGATGCTTGCTTTTGTGTGGATCTGAGTGTTGGAGATTAGGTGTCAAGCTATGGGTGTGTGATAGATGCTTGCTTTTGTGTGGATCTGAGTGTTGGAGATTAGGTGTCAAGCTATGGGTGTGTGATAGATGCTTGCTTTTGTGTGGATCTGAGTGTTGGAGATTAGGTGTCAAGCTATGGGTGTGTGATAGATGCTTGCTTTTGTGTGGATCTGAGTGTTGGAGATTAGGTGTCAAGCTATGGGTGTGTGATAGATGCTTGCTTTTGTGTGGATCTGAGTGTTGGAGATTAGGTGTCAAGCTATGGGTGTGTGATAGATGCTTGCTTTTGTGTGGATCTGAGTGTTGGAGATTAGGTGTCAAGCTATGGGTGTGTGATAGATGCTTGCTTTTGTGTGGATCTGAGTGTTGGAGATTAGGTGTCAAGCTATGGGTGTGTGATAGATGCTTGCTTTTGTGTGGATCTGAGTGTTGGAGATTAGGTGTCAAGCTATGGGTGTGTGATAGATGCTTGCTTTTGTGTGGATCTGAGTGTTGGAGATTAGGTGTCAAGCTATGGGTGTGTGATAGATGCTTGCTTTTGTGTGGATCTGAGTGTTGGAGATTAGGTGTCAAGCTATGGGTGTGTGATAGATGCTTGCTTTTGTGTGGATCTGAGTGTTGGAGATTAGGTGTCAAGCTATGGGTGTGTGATAGATGCTTGCTTTTGTGTGGATCTGAGTGTTGGAGATTAGGTGTCAAGCTATGGGTGTGTGATAGATGCTTGCTTTTGTATGGATCTGAGTGTTGGAGATTAGGTGTCAAGCTATGAGTGTGTGATAGATGCTTGCTTTTGTATGGATCTGAGTGTTGGAGATTAGGTGTCAAGCTATGAGTGTGTGATAGATGCTTGCTTTTGTGTGGATCTGAGTGTTGGAGATTAGGTGTCAAGCTATGGGTGTGTGATAGATGCTTGCTTTTGTATGGATCTGAGTGTTGGAGATTAGGTGTCAAGCTATGAGTGTGTGATAGATGCTTGCTTTTGTATGGATCTGAGTGTTGGAGATTAGGTGTCAAGCTATGAGTGTGTGATAGATGCTTGCTTTTGTATGGATCTGAGTGTTGGAGATTAGGTGTCAAGCTATGAGTGTGTGATAGATGCTTGCTTTTGTATGGATCTGAGTGTTGGAGATTAGGTGTCAAGCTATGGGTGTGTGATAGATGCTTGCTTTTGTGTGGATCTGAGTGTTGGAGATTAGGTGTCAAGCTATGGGTGTGTGATAGATGCTTGCTTTTGTGTGGATCTGAGTGTTGGAGATTAGGTGTCAAGCTATGGGTGTGTGATAGATGCTTGCTTTTGTGTGGATCTGAGTGTTGGAGATTAGGTGTCAAGCTATGGGTGTGTGATAGATGCTTGCTTTTGTGTGGATCTGAGTGTTGGAGATTAGGTGTCAAGCTATGGGTGTGTGATAGATGCTTGCTTTTGTGTGGATCTGAGTGTTGGAGATTAGGTGTCAAGCTATGGGTGTGTGATAGATGCTTGCTTTTGTGTGGATCTGAGTGTTGGAGATTAGGTGTCAAGCTATGGGTGTGTGATAGATGCTTGCTTTTGTGTGGATCTGAGTGTTGGAGATTAGGTGTCAAGCTATGGGTGTGTGATAGATGCTTGCTTTTGTGTGGATCTGAGTGTTGGAGATTAGGTGTCAAGCTATGGGTGTGTGATAGATGCTTGCTTTTGTGTGGATCTGAGTGTTGGAGATTAGGTGTCAAGCTATGGGTGTGTGATAGATGCTTGCTTTTGTGTGGATCTGAGTGTTGGAGATTAGGTGTCAAGCTATGGGTGTGTGATAGATGCTTGCTTTTGTGTGGATCTGAGTGTTGGAGATTAGGTGTCAAGCTATGGGTGTGTGATAGATGCTTGCTTTTGTATGGATCTGAGTGTTGGAGATTAGGTGTCAAGCTATGAGTGTGTGATAGATGCTTGCTTTTGTATGGATCTGAGTGTTGGAGATTAGGTGTCAAGCTATGGGTGTGTGATAGATGCTTGCTTTTGTATGGATCTGAGTGTTGGAGATTAGGTGTCAAGCTATGAGTGTGTGATAGATGCTTGCTTTTGTATGGATCTGAGTGTTGGAGATTAGGTGTCAAGCTATGAGTGTGTGATAGATGCTTGCTTTTGTGTGGATCTGAGTGTTGGAGATTAGGTGTCAAGCTATGGGTGTGTGATAGATGCTTGCTTTTGTATGGATCTGAGTGTTGGAGATTAGGTGTCAAGCTATGAGTGTGTGATAGATGCTTGCTTTTGTATGGATCTGAGTGTTGGAGATTAGGTGTCAAGCTATGAGTGTGTGATAGATGCTTGCTTTTGTATGGATCTGAGTGTTGGAGATTAGGTGTCAAGCTATGGGTGTGTGATAGATGCTTGCTTTTGTGTGGATCTGAGTGTTGGAGATTAGGTGTCAAGCTATGGGTGTGTGATAGATGCTTGCTTTTGTGTGGATCTGAGTGTTGGAGATTAGGTGTCAAGCTATGGGTGTGTGATAGATGCTTGCTTTTGTGTGGATCTGAGTGTTGGAGATTAGGTGTCAAGCTATGGGTGTGTGATAGATGCTTGCTTTTGTGTGGATCTGAGTGTTGGAGATTAGGTGTCAAGCTATGGGTGTGTGATAGATGCTTGCTTTTGTGTGGATCTGAGTGTTGGAGATTAGGTGTCAAGCTATGGGTGTGTGATAGATGCTTGCTTTTGTGTGGATCTGAGTGTTGGAGATTAGGTGTCAAGCTATGGGTGTGTGATAGATGCTTGCTTTTGTGTGGATCTGAGTGTTGGAGATTAGGTGTCAAGCTATGGGTGTGTGATAGATGCTTGCTTTTGTGTGGATCTGAGTGTTGGAGATTAGGTGTCAAGCTATGGGTGTGTGATAGATGCTTGCTTTTGTGTGGATCTGAGTGTTGGAGATTAGGTGTCAAGCTATGGGTGTGTGATAGATGCTTGCTTTTGTGTGGATCTGAGTGTTGGAGATTAGGTGTCAAGCTATGGGTGTGTGATAGATGCTTGCTTTTGTGTGGATCTGAGTGTTGGAGATTAGGTGTCAAGCTATGGGTGTGTGATAGATGCTTGCTTTTGTGTGGATCTGAGTGTTGGAGATTAGGTGTCAAGCTATGGGTGTGTGATAGATGCTTGCTTTTGTGTGGATCTGAGTGTTGGAGATTAGGTGTCAAGCTATGGGTGTGTGATAGATGCTTGCTTTTGTGTGGATCTGAGTGTTGGAGATTAGGTGTCAAGCTATGGGTGTGTGATAGATGCTTGCTTTTGTGTGGATCTGAGTGTTGGAGATTAGGTGTCAAGCTATGGGTGTGTGATAGATGCTTGCTTTTGTGTGGATCTGAGTGTTGGAGATTAGGTGTCAAGCTATGGGTGTGTGATAGATGCTTGCTTTTGTGTGGATCTGAGTGTTGGAGATTAGGTGTCAAGCTATGGGTGTGTGATAGATGCTTGCTTTTGTGTGGATCTGAGTGTTGGAGATTAGGTGTCAAGCTATGGGTGTGTGATAGATGCTTGCTTTTGTGTGGATCTGAGTGTTGGAGATTAGGTGTCAAGCTATGGGTGTGTGATAGATGCTTGCTTTTGTGTGGATCTGAGTGTTGGAGATTAGGTGTCAAGCTATGGGTGTGTGATAGATGCTTGCTTTTGTGTGGATCTGAGTGTTGGAGATTAGGTGTCAAGCTATGGGTGTGTGATAGATGCTTGCTTTTGTGTGGATCTGAGTGTTGGAGATTAGGTGTCAAGCTATGGGTGTGTGATAGATGCTTGCTTTTGTATGGATCTGAGTGTTGGAGATTAGGTGTCAAGCTATGAGTGTGTGATAGATGCTTGCTTTTGTATGGATCTGAGTGTTGGAGATTAGGTGTCAAGCTATGAGTGTGTGATAGATGCTTGCTTTTGTATGGATCTGAGTGTTGGAGATTAGGTGTCAAGCTATGAGTGTGTGATAGATGCTTGCTTTTGTATGGATCTGAGTGTTGGAGATTAGGTGTCAAGCTATGGGTGTGTGATAGATGCTTGCTTTTGTGTGGATCTGAGTGTTGGAGATTAGGTGTCAAGCTATGGGTGTGTGATAGATGCTTGCTTTTGTGTGGATCTGAGTGTTGGAGATTAGGTGTCAAGCTATGGGTGTGTGATAGATGCTTGCTTTTGTGTGGATCTGAGTGTTGGAGATTAGGTGTCAAGCTATGGGTGTGTGATAGATGCTTGCTTTTGTGTGGATCTGAGTGTTGGAGATTAGGTGTCAAGCTATGGGTGTGTGATAGATGCTTGCTTTTGTGTGGATCTGAGTGTTGGAGATTAGGTGTCAAGCTATGGGTGTGTGATAGATGCTTGCTTTTGTGTGGATCTGAGTGTTGGAGATTAGGTGTCAAGCTATGGGTGTGTGATAGATGCTTGCTTTTGTGTGGATCTGAGTGTTGGAGATTAGGTGTCAAGCTATGGGTGTGTGATAGATGCTTGCTTTTGTGTGGATCTGAGTGTTGGAGATTAGGTGTCAAGCTATGGGTGTGTGATAGATGCTTGCTTTTGTGTGGATCTGAGTGTTGGAGATTAGGTGTCAAGCTATGGGTGTGTGATAGATGCTTGCTTTTGTGTGGATCTGAGTGTTGGAGATTAGGTGTCAAGCTATGGGTGTGTGATAGATGCTTGCTTTTGTGTGGATCTGAGTGTTGGAGATTAGGTGTCAAGCTATGGGTGTGTGATAGATGCTTGCTTTTGTATGGATCTGAGTGTTGGAGATTAGGTGTCAAGCTATGAGTGTGTGATAGATGCTTGCTTTTGTATGGATCTGAGTGTTGGAGATTAGGTGTCAAGCTATGGGTGTGTGATAGATGCTTGCTTTTGTATGGATCTGAGTGTTGGAGATTAGGTGTCAAGCTATGAGTGTGTGATAGATGCTTGCTTTTGTATGGATCTGAGTGTTGGAGATTAGGTGTCAAGCTATGAGTGTGTGATAGATGCTTGCTTTTGTGTGGATCTGAGTGTTGGAGATTAGGTGTCAAGCTATGGGTGTGTGATAGATGCTTGCTTTTGTATGGATCTGAGTGTTGGAGATTAGGTGTCAAGCTATGAGTGTGTGATAGATGCTTGCTTTTGTATGGATCTGAGTGTTGGAGATTAGGTGTCAAGCTATGAGTGTGTGATAGATGCTTGCTTTTGTATGGATCTGAGTGTTGGAGATTAGGTGTCAAGCTATGGGTGTGTGATAGATGCTTGCTTTTGTGTGGATCTGAGTGTTGGAGATTAGGTGTCAAGCTATGGGTGTGTGATAGATGCTTGCTTTTGTGTGGATCTGAGTGTTGGAGATTAGGTGTCAAGCTATGGGTGTGTGATAGATGCTTGCTTTTGTGTGGATCTGAGTGTTGGAGATTAGGTGTCAAGCTATGGGTGTGTGATAGATGCTTGCTTTTGTGTGGATCTGAGTGTTGGAGATTAGGTGTCAAGCTATGGGTGTGTGATAGATGCTTGCTTTTGTGTGGATCTGAGTGTTGGAGATTAGGTGTCAAGCTATGGGTGTGTGATAGATGCTTGCTTTTGTGTGGATCTGAGTGTTGGAGATTAGGTGTCAAGCTATGGGTGTGTGATAGATGCTTGCTTTTGTGTGGATCTGAGTGTTGGAGATTAGGTGTCAAGCTATGGGTGTGTGATAGATGCTTGCTTTTGTGTGGATCTGAGTGTTGGAGATTAGGTGTCAAGCTATGGGTGTGTGATAGATGCTTGCTTTTGTGTGGATCTGAGTGTTGGAGATTAGGTGTCAAGCTATGGGTGTGTGATAGATGCTTGCTTTTGTGTGGATCTGAGTGTTGGAGATTAGGTGTCAAGCTATGGGTGTGTGATAGATGCTTGCTTTTGTGTGGATCTGAGTGTTGGAGATTAGGTGTCAAGCTATGGGTGTGTGATAGATGCTTGCTTTTGTGTGGATCTGAGTGTTGGAGATTAGGTGTCAAGCTATGGGTGTGTGATAGATGCTTGCTTTTGTGTGGATCTGAGTGTTGGAGATTAGGTGTCAAGCTATGGGTGTGTGATAGATGCTTGCTTTTGTGTGGATCTGAGTGTTGGAGATTAGGTGTCAAGCTATGGGTGTGTGATAGATGCTTGCTTTTGTGTGGATCTGAGTGTTGGAGATTAGGTGTCAAGCTATGGGTGTGTGATAGATGCTTGCTTTTGTGTGGATCTGAGTGTTGGAGATTAGGTGTCAAGCTATGGGTGTGTGATAGATGCTTGCTTTTGTGTGGATCTGAGTGTTGGAGATTAGGTGTCAAGCTATGGGTGTGTGATAGATGCTTGCTTTTGTGTGGATCTGAGTGTTGGAGATTAGGTGTCAAGCTATGGGTGTGTGATAGATGCTTGCTTTTGTGTGGATCTGAGTGTTGGAGATTAGGTGTCAAGCTATGGGTGTGTGATAGATGCTTGCTTTTGTGTGGATCTGAGTGTTGGAGATTAGGTGTCAAGCTATGGGTGTGTGATAGATGCTTGCTTTTGTGTGGATCTGAGTGTTGGAGATTAGGTGTCAAGCTATGGGTGTGTGATAGATGCTTGCTTTTGTGTGGATCTGAGTGTTGGAGATTAGGTGTCAAGCTATGGGTGTGTGATAGATGCTTGCTTTTGTGTGGATCTGAGTGTTGGAGATTAGGTGTCAAGCTATGGGTGTGTGATAGATGCTTGCTTTTGTGTGGATCTGAGTGTTGGAGATTAGGTGTCAAGCTATGGGTGTGTGATAGATGCTTGCTTTTGTGTGGATCTGAGTGTTGGAGATTAGGTGTCAAGCTATGGGTGTGTGATAGATGCTTGCTTTTGTGTGGATCTGAGTGTTGGAGATTAGGTGTCAAGCTATGGGTGTGTGATAGATGCTTGCTTTTGTGTGGATCTGAGTGTTGGAGATTAGGTGTCAAGCTATGGGTGTGTGATAGATGCTTGCTTTTGTGTGGATCTGAGTGTTGGAGATTAGGTGTCAAGCTATGGGTGTGTGATAGATGCTTGCTTTTGTGTGGATCTGAGTGTTGGAGATTAGGTGTCAAGCTATGGGTGTGTGATAGATGCTTGCTTTTGTGTGGATCTGAGTGTTGGAGATTAGGTGTCAAGCTATGGGTGTGTGATAGATGCTTGCTTTTGTGTGGATCTGAGTGTTGGAGATTAGGTGTCAAGCTATGGGTGTGTGATAGATGCTTGCTTTTGTGTGGATCTGAGTGTTGGAGATTAGGTGTCAAGCTATGGGTGTGTGATAGATGCTTGCTTTTGTGTGGATCTGAGTGTTGGAGATTAGGTGTCAAGCTATGGGTGTGTGATAGATGCTTGCTTTTGTGTGGATCTGAGTGTTGGAGATTAGGTGTCAAGCTATGGGTGTGTGATAGATGCTTGCTTTTGTGTGGATCTGAGTGTTGGAGATTAGGTGTCAAGCTATGGGTGTGTGATAGATGCTTGCTTTTGTGTGGATCTGAGTGTTGGAGATTAGGTGTCAAGCTATGGGTGTGTGATAGATGCTTGCTTTTGTGTGGATCTGAGTGTTGGAGATTAGGTGTCAAGCTATGGGTGTGTGATAGATGCTTGCTTTTGTGTGGATCTGAGTGTTGGAGATTAGGTGTCAAGCTATGGGTGTGTGATAGATGCTTGCTTTTGTGTGGATCTGAGTGTTGGAGATTAGGTGTCAAGCTATGAGTGTGTGATAGATGCTTGCTTTTGTGTGGATCTGAGTGTTGGAGATTAGGTGTCAAGCTATGGGTGTGTGATAGATGCTTGCTTTTGTGTGGATCTGAGTGTTGGAGATTAGGTGTCAAGCTATGAGTGTGTGATAGATGCTTGCTTTTGTGTGGATCTGAGTGTTGGAGATTAGGTGTCAAGCTATGGGTGTGTGATAGATGCTTGCTTTTGTGTGGATCTGAGTGTTGGAGATTAGGTGTCAAGCTATGAGTGTGTGATAGATGCTTGCTTTTGTGTGGATCTGAGTGTTGGAGATTAGGTGTCAAGCTATGAGTGTGTGATAGATGCTTGCTTTTGTGTGGATCTGAGTGTTGGAGATTAGGTGTCAAGCTATGAGTGTGTGATAGATGCTTGCTTTTGTGTGGATCTGAGTGTTGGAGATTAGGTGTCAAGCTATGAGTGTGTGATAGATGCTTGCTTTTGTGTGGATCTGAGTGTTGGAGATTAGGTGTCAAGCTATGAGTGTGTGATAGATGCTTGCTTTTGTGTGGATCTGAGTGTTGGAGATTAGGTGTCAAGCTATGAGTGTGTGATAGATGCTTGCTTTTGTGTGGATCTGAGTGTTGGAGATTAGGTGTCAAGCTATGAGTGTGTGATAGATGCTTGCTTTTGTGTGGATCTGAGTGTTGGAGATTAGGTGTCAAGCTATGAGTGTGTGATAGATGCTTGCTTTTGTGTGGATCTGAGTGTTGGAGATTAGGTGTCAAGCTATGAGTGTGTGATAGATGCTTGCTTTTGTGTGGATCTGAGTGTTGGAGATTAGGTGTCAAGCTATGAGTGTGTGATAGATGCTTGCTTTTGTGTGGATCTGAGTGTTGGAGATTAGGTGTCAAGCTATGGGTGTGTGATAGATGCTTGCTTTTGTGTGGATCTGAGTGTTGGAGATTAGGTGTCAAGCTATGGGTGTGTGATAGATGCTTGCTTTTGTGTGGATCTGAGTGTTGGAGATTAGGTGTCAAGCTATGGGTGTGTGATAGATGCTTGCTTTTGTGTGGATCTGAGTGTTGGAGATTAGGTGTCAAGCTATGGGTGTGTGATAGATGCTTGCTTTTGTGTGGATCTGAGTGTTGGAGATTAGGTGTCAAGCTATGAGTGTGTGATAGATGCTTGCTTTTGTGTGGATCTGAGTGTTGGAGATTAGGTGTCAAGCTATGGGTGTGTGATAGATGCTTGCTTTTGTGTGGATCTGAGTGTTGGAGATTAGGTGTCAAGCTATGGGTGTGTGATAGATGCTTGCTTTTGTGTGGATCTGAGTGTTGGAGATTAGGTGTCAAGCTATGGGTGTGTGATAGATGCTTGCTTTTGTGTGGATCTGAGTGTTGGAGATTAGGTGTCAAGCTATGGGTGTGTGATAGATGCTTGCTTTTGTGTGGATCTGAGTGTTGGAGATTAGGTGTCAAGCTATGGGTGTGTGATAGATGCTTGCTTTTGTGTGGATCTGAGTGTTGGAGATTAGGTGTCAAGCTATGGGTGTGTGATAGATGCTTGCTTTTGTGTGGATCTGAGTGTTGGAGATTAGGTGTCAAGCTATGAGTGTGTGATAGATGCTTGCTTTTGTGTGGATCTGAGTGTTGGAGATTAGGTGTCAAGCTATGAGTGTGTGATAGATGCTTGCTTTTGTGTGGATCTGAGTGTTGGAGATTAGGTGTCAAGCTATGGGTGTGTGATAGATGCTTGCTTTTGTGTGGATCTGAGTGTTGGAGATTAGGTGTCAAGCTATGGGTGTGTGATAGATGCTTGCTTTTGTGTGGATCTGAGTGTTGGAGATTAGGTGTCAAGCTATGGGTGTGTGATAGATGCTTGCTTTTGTGTGGATCTGAGTGTTGGAGATTAGGTGTCAAGCTATGGGTGTGTGATAGATGCTTGCTTTTGTGTGGATCTGAGTGTTGGAGATTAGGTGTCAAGCTATGGGTGTGTGATAGATGCTTGCTTTTGTGTGGATCTGAGTGTTGGAGATTAGGTGTCAAGCTATGGGTGTGTGATAGATGCTTGCTTTTGTGTGGATCTGAGTGTTGGAGATTAGGTGTCAAGCTATGGGTGTGTGATAGATGCTTGCTTTTGTGTGGATCTGAGTGTTGGAGATTAGGTGTCAAGCTATGGGTGTGTGATAGATGCTTGCTTTTGTGTGGATCTGAGTGTTGGAGATTAGGTGTCAAGCTATGGGTGTGTGATAGATGCTTGCTTTTGTGTGGATCTGAGTGTTGGAGATTAGGTGTCAAGCTATGGGTGTGTGATAGATGCTTGCTTTTGTGTGGATCTGAGTGTTGGAGATTAGGTGTCAAGCTATGGGTGTGTGATAGATGCTTGCTTTTGTGTGGATCTGAGTGTTGGAGATTAGGTGTCAAGCTATGGGTGTGTGATAGATGCTTGCTTTTGTGTGGATCTGAGTGTTGGAGATTAGGTGTCAAGCTATGAGTGTGTGATAGATGCTTGCTTTTGTGTGGATCTGAGTGTTGGAGATTAGGTGTCAAGCTATGGGTGTGTGATAGATGCTTGCTTTTGTGTGGATCTGAGTGTTGGAGATTAGGTGTCAAGCTATGAGTGTGTGATAGATGCTTGCTTTTGTGTGGATCTGAGTGTTGGAGATTAGGTGTCAAGCTATGGGTGTGTGATAGATGCTTGCTTTTGTGTGGATCTGAGTGTTGGAGATTAGGTGTCAAGCTATGAGTGTGTGATAGATGCTTGCTTTTGTGTGGATCTGAGTGTTGGAGATTAGGTGTCAAGCTATGAGTGTGTGATAGATGCTTGCTTTTGTGTGGATCTGAGTGTTGGAGATTAGGTGTCAAGCTATGAGTGTGTGATAGATGCTTGCTTTTGTGTGGATCTGAGTGTTGGAGATTAGGTGTCAAGCTATGAGTGTGTGATAGATGCTTGCTTTTGTGTGGATCTGAGTGTTGGAGATTAGGTGTCAAGCTATGAGTGTGTGATAGATGCTTGCTTTTGTGTGGATCTGAGTGTTGGAGATTAGGTGTCAAGCTATGAGTGTGTGATAGATGCTTGCTTTTGTGTGGATCTGAGTGTTGGAGATTAGGTGTCAAGCTATGAGTGTGTGATAGATGCTTGCTTTTGTGTGGATCTGAGTGTTGGAGATTAGGTGTCAAGCTATGAGTGTGTGATAGATGCTTGCTTTTGTGTGGATCTGAGTGTTGGAGATTAGGTGTCAAGCTATGAGTGTGTGATAGATGCTTGCTTTTGTGTGGATCTGAGTGTTGGAGATTAGGTGTCAAGCTATGAGTGTGTGATAGATGCTTGCTTTTGTGTGGATCTGAGTGTTGGAGATTAGGTGTCAAGCTATGGGTGTGTGATAGATGCTTGCTTTTGTGTGGATCTGAGTGTTGGAGATTAGGTGTCAAGCTATGGGTGTGTGATAGAGGCTTGCTTTTGTGTCGATCTGAGTGTTGGAGATTAGGTGTCAAGCTATGGGTGTGTGATAGATGCTTGCTTTTGTGTGGATCTGAGTGTTGGAGATTAGGTGTCAAGCTATGGGTGTGTGATAGATGCTTGCTTTTGTGTGGATCTGAGTGTTGGAGATTAGGTGTCAAGCTATGAGTGTGTGATAGATGCTTGCTTTTGTGTGGATCTGAGTGTTGGAGATTAGGTGTCAAGCTATGGGTGTGTGATAGATGCTTGCTTTTGTGTGGATCTGAGTGTTGGAGATTAGGTGTCAAGCTATGGGTGTGTGATAGATGCTTGCTTTTGTGTGGATCTGAGTGTTGGAGATTAGGTGTCAAGCTATGGGTGTGTGATAGATGCTTGCTTTTGTGTGGATCTGAGTGTTGGAGATTAGGTGTCAAGCTATGAGTGTGTGATAGATGCTTGCTTTTGTGTGGATCTGAGTGTTGGAGATTAGGTGTCAAGCTATGGGTGTGTGATAGATGCTTGCTTTTGTGTGGATCTGAGTGTTGGAGATTAGGTGTCAAGCTATGAGTGTGTGATAGATGCTTGCTTTTGTGTGGATCTGAGTGTTGGAGATTAGGTGTCAAGCTATGAGTGTGTGATAGATGCTTGCTTTTGTGTGGATCTGAGTGTTGGAGATTAGGTGTCAAGCTATGAGTGTGTGATAGATGCTTGCTTTTGTGTGGATCTGAGTGTTGGAGATTAGGTGTCAAGCTATGAGTGTGTGATAGATGCTTGCTTTTGTGTGGATCTGAGTGTTGGAGATTAGGTGTCAAGCTATGAGTGTGTGATAGATGCTTGCTTTTGTGTGGATCTGAGTGTTGGAGATTAGGTGTCAAGCTATGAGTGTGTGATAGATGCTTGCTTTTGTGTGGATCTGAGTGTTGGAGATTAGGTGTCAAGTTATGAGTGTGTGATAGATGCTTGCTTTTGTGTGGATCTGAGTGTTGGAGATTAGGTGTCAAGCTATGGGTGTGTGATAGATGCTTGCTTTTGTGTGGATCTGAGTGTTGGAGATTAGGTGTCAAGCTATGGGTGTGTGATAGAGGCTTGCTTTTGTGTGGATCTGAGTGTTGGAGATTAGGTGTCAAGCTATGGGTGTGTGATAGATGCTTGCTTTTGTGTGGATCTGAGTGTTGGAGATTAGGTGTCAAGCTATGGGTGTGTGATAGATGCTTGCTTTTGTGTGGATCTGAGTGTTGGAGATTAGGTGTCAAGCTATGAGTGTGTGATAGATGCTTGCTTTTGTGTCGATCTGAGTGTTGGAGATTAGGTGTCAAGCTATGGGTGTGTGATAGATGCTTGCTTTTGTGTGGATCTGAGTGTTGGAGATTAGGTGTCAAGCTATGGGTGTGTGATAGATGCTTGCTTTTGTGTGGATCTGAGTGTTGGAGATTAGGTGTCAAGCTATGGGTGTGTGATAGATGCTTGCTTTTGTGTGGATCTGAGTGTTGGAGATTAGGTGTCAAGCTATGGGTGTGTGATAGATGCTTGCTTTTGTGTGGATCTGAGTGTTGGAGATTAGGTGTCAAGCTATGGGTGTGTGATAGATGCTTGCTTTTGTGTGGATCTGAGTGTTGGAGATTAGGTGTCAAGCTATGGGTGTGTGATAGATGCTTGCTTTTGTGTGGATCTGAGTGTTGGAGATTAGGTGTCAAGCTATGAGTGTGTGATAGATGCTTGCTTTTGTGTGGATCTGAGTGTTGGAGATTAGGTGTCAAGCTATGAGTGTGTGATAGATGCTTGCTTTTGTGTGGATCTGAGTGTTGGAGATTAGGTGTCAAGCTATGGGTGTGTGATAGATGCTTGCTTTTGTGTGGATCTGAGTGTTGGAGATTAGGTGTCAAGCTATGGGTGTGTGATAGATGCTTGCTTTTGTGTGGATCTGAGTGTTGGAGATTAGGTGTCAAGCTATGGGTGTGTGATAGATGCTTGCTTTTGTGTGGATCTGAGTGTTGGAGATTAGGTGTCAAGCTATGGGTGTGTGATAGATGCTTGCTTTTGTGTGGATCTGAGTGTTGGAGATTAGGTGTCAAGCTATGGGTGTGTGATAGATGCTTGCTTTTGTGTGGATCTGAGTGTTGGAGATTAGGTGTCAAGCTATGGGTGTGTGATAGATGCTTGCTTTTGTGTGGATCTGAGTGTTGGAGATTAGGTGTCAAGCTATGGGTGTGTGATAGATGCTTGCTTTTGTGTGGATCTGAGTGTTGGAGATTAGGTGTCAAGCTATGGGTGTGTGATAGATGCTTGCTTTTGTGTGGATCTGAGTGTTGGAGATTAGGTGTCAAGCTATGGGTGTGTGATAGATGCTTGCTTTTGTGTGGATCTGAGTGTTGGAGATTAGGTGTCAAGCTATGGGTGTGTGATAGATGCTTGCTTTTGTGTGGATCTGAGTGTTGGAGATTAGGTGTCAAGCTATGGGTGTGTGATAGATGCTTGCTTTTGTGTGGATCTGAGTGTTGGAGATTAGGTGTCAAGCTATGAGTGTGTGATAGATGCTTGCTTTTGTGTGGATCTGAGTGTTGGAGATTAGGTGTCAAGCTATGGGTGTGTGATAGATGCTTGCTTTTGTGTGGATCTGAGTGTTGGAGATTAGGTGTCAAGCTATGAGTGTGTGATAGATGCTTGCTTTTGTGTGGATCTGAGTGTTGGAGATTAGGTGTCAAGCTATGGGTGTGTGATAGATGCTTGCTTTTGTGTGGATCTGAGTGTTGGAGATTAGGTGTCAAGCTATGAGTGTGTGATAGATGCTTGCTTTTGTGTGGATCTGAGTGTTGGAGATTAGGTGTCAAGCTATGAGTGTGTGATAGATGCTTGCTTTTGTGTGGATCTGAGTGTTGGAGATTAGGTGTCAAGCTATGAGTGTGTGATAGATGCTTGCTTTTGTGTGGATCTGATTGTTGGAGATTAGGTGTCAAGCTATGAGTGTGTGATAGATGCTTGCTTTTGTGTGGATCTGAGTGTTGGAGATTAGGTGTCAAGCTATGAGTGTGTGATAGATGCTTGCTTTTGTGTGGATCTGAGTGTTGGAGATTAGGTGTCAAGCTATGAGTGTGTGATAGATGCTTGCTTTTGTGTGGATCTGAGTGTTGGAGATTAGGTGTCAAGCTATGAGTGTGTGATAGATGCTTGCTTTTGTGTGGATCTGAGTGTTGGAGATTAGGTGTCAAGCTATGAGTGTGTGATAGATGCTTGCTTTTGTGTGGATCTGAGTGTTGGAGATTAGGTGTCAAGCTATGAGTGTGTGATAGATGCTTGCTTTTGTGTGGATCTGAGTGTTGGAGATTAGGTGTCAAGCTATGAGTGTGTGATAGATGCTTGCTTTTGTGTGGATCTGAGTGTTGGAGATTAGGTGTCAAGCTATGAGTGTGTGATAGATGCTTGCTTTTGTGTGGATCTGAGTGTTGGAGATTAGGTGTCAAGCTATGGGTGTGTGATAGATGCTTGCTTTTGTGTGGATCTGAGTGTTGGAGATTAGGTGTCAAGCTATGGGTGTGTGATAGAGGCTTGCTTTTGTGTCGATCTGAGTGTTGGAGATTAGGTGTCAAGCTATGGGTGTGTGATAGATGCTTGCTTTTGTGTGGATCTGAGTGTTGGAGATTAGGTGTCAAGCTATGGGTGTGTGATAGATGCTTGCTTTTGTGTGGATCTGAGTGTTGGAGATTAGGTGTCAAGCTATGGGTGTGTGATAGATGCTTGCTTTTGTGTGGATCTGAGTGTTGGAGATTAGGTGTCAAGCTATGGGTGTGTGATAGATGCTTGCTTTTGTGTGGATCTGAGTGTTGGAGATTAGGTGTCAAGCTATGGGTGTGTGATAGATGCTTGCTTTTGTGTGGATCTGAGTGTTGGAGATTAGGTGTCAAGCTATGGGTGTGTGATAGATGCTTGCTTTTGTGTGGATCTGAGTGTTGGAGATTAGGTGTTAAGCTATGGGTGTGTGATAGATGCTTGCTTTTGTGTGGATCTGAGTGTTGGAGATTAGGTGTCAAGCTATGGGTGTGTGATAGATGCTTGCTTTTGTGTGGATCTGAGTGTTGGAGATTAGGTGTCAAGCTATGAGTGTGTGATAGATGCTTGCTTTTGTGTGGATCTGAGTGTTGGAGATTAGGTGTCAAGCTATGAGTGTGTGATAGATGCTTGCTTTTGTGTGGATCTGAGTGTTGGAGATTAGGTGTCAAGCTATGAGTGTGTGATAGATGCTTGCTTTTGTGTGGATCTGAGTGTTGGAGATTAGGTGTCAAGCTATGGGTGTGTGATAGATGCTTGCTTTTGTGTGGATCTGAGTGTTGGAGATTAGGTGTCAAGCTATGGGTGTGTGATAGATGCTTGCTTTTGTGTGGATCTGAGTGTTGGAGATTAGGTGTCAAGCTATGGGTGTGTGGTAGATGCTTGCTTTTGTGTGGATCTGAGTGTTGGAGATTAGGTGTCAAGCTATGAGTGTGTGATAGATGCTTGCTTTTGTGTGGATCTGAGTGTTGGAGATTAGGTGTCAAGCTATGGGTGTGTGATAGATGCTTGCTTTTGTGTGGATCTGAGTGTTGGAGATTAGGTGTCAAGCTATGGGTGTGTGATAGATGCTTGCTTTTGTGTGGATCTGAGTGTTGGAGATTAGGTGTCAAGCTATGGGTGTGTGATAGATGCTTGCTTTTGTGTGGATCTGAGTGTTGGAGATTAGGTGTCAAGCTATGAGTGTGTGATAGATGCTTGCTTTTGTGTGGATCTGAGTGTTGGAGATTAGGTGTCAAGCTATGGGTGTGTGATAGATGCTTGCTTTTGTGTGGATCTGAGTGTTGGAGATTAGGTGTCAAGCTATGGGTGTGTGATAGAGGCTTGCTTTTGTGTCGATCTGAGTGTTGGAGATTAGGTGTCAAGCTATGGGTGTGTGATAGATGCTTGCTTTTGTGTGGATCTGAGTGTTGGAGATTAGGTGTCAAGCTATGGGTGTGTGATAGATGCTTGCTTTTGTGTGGATCTGAGTGTTGGAGATTAGGTGTCAAGCTATGAGTGTGTGATAGATGCTTGCTTTTGTGTCGATCTGAGTGTTGGAGATTAGGTGTCAAGCTATGGGTGTGTGATAGATGCTTGCTTTTGTGTGGATCTGAGTGTTGGAGATTAGGTGTCAAGCTATGGGTGTGTGATAGATGCTTGCTTTTGTGTGGATCTGAGTGTTGGAGATTAGGTGTCAAGCTATGGGTGTGTGATAGATGCTTGCTTTTGTGTGGATCTGAGTGTTGGAGATTAGGTGTCAAGCTATGGGTGTGTGATAGATGCTTGCTTTTGTGTGGATCTGAGTGTTGGAGATTAGGTGTCAAGCTATGGGTGTGTGATAGATGCTTGCTTTTGTGTGGATCTGAGTGTTGGAGATTAGGTGTCAAGCTATGGGTGTGTGATAGATGCTTGCTTTTGTGTGGATCTGAGTGTTGGAGATTAGGTGTCAAGCTATGAGTGTGTGATAGATGCTTGCTTTTGTGTGGATCTAAGTGTTGGAGATTAGGTGTCAAGCTATGAGTGTGTGATAGATGCTTGCTTTTGTGTGGATCTGAGTGTTGGAGATTAGGTGTCAAGCTATGAGTGTGTGATAGATGCTTGCTTTTGTGTGGATCTGAGTGTTGGAGATTAGGTGTCAAGCTATGGGTGTGTGATAGATGCTTGCTTTTGTGTGGATCTGAGTGTTGGAGATTAGGTGTCAAGCTATGGGTGTGTGGTAGATGCTTGCTTTTGTGTGGATCTGAGTGTTGGAGATTAGGTGTCAAGCTATGAGTGTGTGATAGATGCTTGCTTTTGTGTGGATCTGAGTGTTGGAGATTAGGTGTCAAGCTATGAGTGTGTGATAGATGCTTGCTTTTGTGTGGATCTGAGTGTTGGAGATTAGGTGTCAAGCTATGGGTGTGTGATAGATGCTTGCTTTTGTGTGGATCTGAGTGTTGGAGATTAGGTGTCAAGCTATGGGTGTGTGATAGATGCTTGCTTTTGTGTGGATCTGAGTGTTGGAGATTAGGTGTCAAGCTATGAGTGTGTGATAGATGCTTGCTTTTGTGTGGATCTGAGTGTTGGAGATTAGGTGTCAAGCTATGGGTGTGTGATAGATGCTTGCTTTTGTGTGGATCTGAGTGTTGGAGATTAGGTGTCAAGCTATGAGTGTGTGATAGATGCTTGCTTTTGTGTGGATCTGAGTGTTGGAGATTAAGTGTCAAGCTATGGGTGTGTGATAGATGCTTGCTTTTGTGTGGATCTGAGTGTTGGAGATTAGGTGTCAAGCTATGGGTGTGTGATAGATGCTTGCTTTTGTGTGGATCTGAGTGTTGGAGATTAGGTGTCAAGCTATGGGTGTGTGATAGATGCTTGCTTTTGTGTGGATCTGAGTGTTGGAGATTAGGTGTCAAGCTATGGGTGTGTGATAGATGCTTGCTTTTGTGTGGATCTGAGTGTTGGAGATTAGGTGTCAAGCTATGGGTGTGTGATAGATGCTTGCTTTTGTGTGGATCTGAGTGTTGGAGATTAGGTGTCAAGCTATGGGTGTGTGATAGATGCTTGCTTTTGTGTGGATCTGAGTGTTGGAGATTAGGTGTCAAGCTATGGGTGTGTGATAGATGCTTGCTTTTGTGTGGATCTGAGTGTTGGAGATTAGGTGTCAAGCTATGAGTGTGTGATAGATGCTTGCTTTTGTATGGATCTGAGTGTTGGAGATTAGGTGTCAAGCTATGAGTGTGTGATAGATGCTTGCTTTTGTGTGGATCTGAGTGTTGGAGATTAGGTGTCAAGCTATGAGTGTGTGATAGATGCTTGCTTTTGTATGGATCTGAGTGTTGGAGATTAAGTGTCAAGCTATGAGTGTGTGATAGATGCTTGCTTTTGTGTGGATCTGAGTGTTGGAGATTAGGTGTCAAGCTATGGGTGTGTGATAGATGCTTGCTTTTGTGTGGATCTGAGTGTTGGAGATTAGGTGTCAAGCTATGGGTGTGTGATAGATGCTTGCTTTTGTGTGGATCTGAGTGTTGGAGATTAGGTGTCAAGCTATGAGTGTGTGATAGATGCTTGCTTTTGTGTGGATCTGAGTGTTGGAGATTAGGTGTCAAGCTATGGGTGTGTGATAGATGCTTGCTTTTGTATGGATCTGAGTGTTGGAGAATCAAAGAGAAAAGATATTAGAACTGCTACGTTTTGTCCAGTCCATCTGAGATGCTTTATTGCAAACTGCATGGAAGGTATGGCTGCAAGAAATTATTGACAGGAGTGCCACACATCCTCTGGCCTGAATGGATCAACAACTGTGGGGGGATGTCGTGAACACCAAAGGGTAGGGAAAAGAGTAGTAGACCAGGGACAGTCTATCTGAGAGCAATAGAGGCTGAAATAAATGGTGTGAGCCAGATCTGGGACACCCTGCAAAGTCTGACCACAGACTGTGCTGAATTGAAAAACTTTTTTGTTGCTCCATGAGACATGTCAGCCACTTATTTGACTGTAACAAAGAAAACAATTTATTTTCTGCTAATTTTTAATAAAAGCATCTTGCTTCCCTCTTCTCATTGAATGAAATTAATGTTTAAGTTTTAGAAAATTAGGTGCTGGAGCGAAGAAAAATTGAAGAGCCCTTCTCAAAGGTTTGATTTAATGATTTCATATGCAGAAAGAGGATAACCTGTATAGTGATGTTTCCAGCCTTAAGATGACTAATGCTTTCTTCGAACTTATTAATATTGACGTCTAGGGATGCATGCTGAAGATATGCAGAAAGATATGATAGCCAGATAACAATGATTCAGAAACATGACTATTAGTGATGGCCAATCAAAGTACAAAATAGTGCTATCTCTACCCTTTTTGCTGGTGAAGGTAACAGTAAGCAAATAAAAATACAGAAGAAGAAAAATAACAATATATAAAATATAACAATACACAAAAACGTGCAGAAGTTACTAATAAGCAAAACACATGGTAATAGTGGAAGAAGACCATATACTGTCGGTTAAAATAGACAGTGACAATATATAAAAGATAACAGACGTAACTAATATATACGAGATAACAATAAACAAAACCAATATAGCTATGATAGCAATGGACAGTGACAATATATCATCATCAAGTACCTGGCCTGCTGGCGTAGGTGATCATATTTCTCCACAACTTTCGATCTCGACAGTTATTTATCATTTCTGTGTGGACCTTCTGCCAAGCCATTCTCTTAAGCTGTCTGGTATCTTTTCTCTTTGCTTCCCTTTATATCTTCATCCCTCAATTTTCCCAGTTGTTACAATATATTCCAGCTGTTCCCTTCTCATAACATGGCCAAAAAAATGATTGATCGTTTCTTTCTAATGTTGGATATTAGCTCTCTTTTTGCTTTGGCCTCTTTCAGAATGTTTTCATTACTCTTCTTAGATGTCCACGGTGTTCTCAAAATTCTTCTGAAAACCACATTTCTACAGTCTCCAGTTATTTTCTAGTCTGTTGTCCGTCCTATTGTCCATGATTCACATCCATATGTTAAAACTGACTCTACATAACATTTAAGAACTCTTTTTCTTGTTTCTATTGTCAAAAATTGATTGCATAGTATCGTCCTCATTTTTTTGGAAAGCTGCTTTTGCCTGAGCCATTCTGCATCTCACCTCTGTTGTACATCTACCGTCTGAGGTTAACATTGCTCACAGATATTTAAATTCATTGACCTATTTTAATATTGTTCCACTTGTCTTTAAAAAAAAACAATATACAGAAGATAACGGCTACTTGTCAGTAACATGAGTTTTTGACAATGTTGTCAGTAACATGAGTTTTTGACAATGTTGTCAGTATTAAATAACATTACCTGTTGTCAGTATTAAATAACATTACCAATTGTCAGTATTAAATAACATTACCTGTTGTCAGTATTAAATAACATTACCAATTGTCAGTATTAAATAACATTACCTGTTGTCAGTATTAAATAACATTACCTGTTGTCAGTATTAAATAACATTACCAATTGTCAGTATTAAATAACATTACTAATTGTCAGTATTAAATAACATTACCTGGTATCAGTATTAAATAACATTACCTGTTGTCAATATTAAATAACATTACCTGTTGTTAGTATTAAATAACATTACCTGTTGTCAGTATTAAATAACATTACCTGTTGTCAGTATTAAATAACATTACATGTTGTCAGTATTAAATAACATTACCTGTTGTCAGTATTAAATAACATTACCTGTTGTCAGTATTAAATAACATTACCTGTTGTCAGTATTAAATAACATTACCTGTTGTCAGTATTAAATAACATTACCTGTTGTCAGTATTAAATAACATTACCTGTTGTCAGTATTAAATAACATTACCTGTTGTCAGTATTAAATAACATTACCTGGTATCAGTATTAAATAACATTACCTGTTGTCAGTATTAAACAGCATTACCTGTTGTCAGTATTAAATAACATTACCTGTTGTTAGTGTTTATATTTGTTATCAGTTCACATAATTAAAGACACTTTTGTTCTCAAACAGCAACTTGCAGCTTTGCTCATTACTCGCCAAGTTCTTGGAAACCTGAAGGAGGCCTTTCTGCCTTATGTGATATGGAAGGCTCGACTCTACAGCATAGGTTTTCGTATTGCTAATCGCATGTCTCCAGCTTCTGTGGAGAAGGAAGTGAGGAGAATGACAGCTCGATCATCTCGTGAATCTTCCAGACATGTGACCAAAAGTCCAAAGTCATCTGGTAAGGCAAAAATACAGGGAGATTCAGGAAAAAACTCAGACAGCGAGAGTAGCCCTGTAACAGAAGAAGATGAGGAAAGGTTGCCAACTCTAACACAGGCTGAAGTAGAAAGTGCAATGAAGACTGTGAGTAATAGTAGCCAAAACTATGGCTTAACATTAAAAAGATAAGAACTGGCCAAAACTATGGATAAACATATAAAAAATAGCAAAATTACAAAACTTGATAAACATTTAATAATTGAGAGGCCATAACTACGACTAACACCTAAATTTATAGGCAATCTAAAAATATGACTAACATCTAAAAATATAGGCAGTCCAAAAATATGACTAACATCTAAAAATATAGACAATCAAAACTATGGCTAACATCTAAAGATATAAACAGTGCAACACTGTAGCTAACTTCTAAAGTATAGACTTAATATCTCAATGCAAATTCTCTTGTAATGAACATTACATTAACATTTTTGTTATAGGTTATGTTTTTTTTTTAATTTGTACAAAATTATGTCTTCTTCTCTGTATAATAGGTTTATGTCTTCCATTCTCATCTCTGTAGGTACCTTCATACGTAAGTGAATTGTGAGCAGTCTGATGTTAGATAAGTATAGTTTTCATACAATGGAATATACCTTACCATAGAGACAGCTACAAAAGTCTGACGAGAACTGCCTGAACACATCTCTTGAGCTTGATTCTTCCTGTGCTGCTAGAGGTAGAGTAGGACTCATACTGTTTTTTGCCACCCATCTCTATTCTAGATGAGATGTTCAATCTCATCCAATGAGCCTCTTCCTGCCAACATTGCTTCTCATATAAGTGTTCTTTCAGTGTCTCTCTAGGTCTTCCATTTTTTTCTGTATCCTGATGTTTCCCATAGAAGAGACTGTTTTGAAATTCTTTTGTTGTGGGGGCCTCGGTAGCCTAGTTGGGAAAACCACCCGACTAGATTACCGACGTTCGGACAACCCGTGTTCAATTCCCGCTGGGAGCAGTGTGAATTGTACTCGTGGTTGGAAAAAAAAAAAAAAATACCCCCACGGTCAACCCAGCCGTTGGCAGAAATGGGTACCAGGGTATATTATCCTGGGAAGGTGAGGAATGTCGCTTCGCATCTGAGTTTCGATGCTTGAGGCTACACTATACAGAAATATCCGAACATTTCTGGATAGGCGGCCGAGCACATATGGGTATATACTCGCGTGCTAAGACGCCGGTTCAAGTCTCGTACTTTACCTTTACCTTTACCTTTATCTTTTGTTGTCTCTTCTCAGCATGTTCGACATATGTCCAACTTTTCTTCCGAATTGTAGATGAGATCATTGGTAGCAAGACCATTTCTATATCAGTCTTTAATTCATTCCACTGTACACAGAATATTATTAGGCATTTGTCTTTGAAAGATTTTGGTTTTTTCTCAATCTCCGAACAATGAACACTAATTATATTATCAGATGGAGTCCACATTAATTTAAACTGACTTCCATCTTCAAGATGGCGGATCTAGTCCACGTCCTCTCGATCGCTGCAGAAAGTGCACCCAGGGTCTGATTAATTTAGGATTTCCTTTGCACTTTTCTGCGTTAAAGTCAAAATGATGATATACTCAATACATCTGTGTCGCAAAAGCGAGGTTGTAGGCCGACAATAGTCCGTTTTTGACGAATCAAGTGTTGTGAACGAGACCTTCCACCGTCTAGACTTGATCTGCGCTTTACGTCACATTGGTGTTGTTCAAGACCGTTATTGGAATTCTTTGACGCAAGTTATTTCCATGTTACACATTAATGTAAACTACTTCGTCAGCCGCAGTTTTGTCTCTTTGGGGAAGTTGCTTCGTGTCTTGTTTGTCGTGGGCTGCTTACACTAGAGTAATCAGACAGAAATCTAAAGGGGACGAGATTATTAGTGTCCGGCAACATTGTTGTGTGCTACGTCATCGTAAATGGTTCCCTAAACCGGCCGTGCGCAAATCTTACGGTCTGCTGTTTGATGTGCGACGGGGATAATTGATGACTGATTGTGTGTCTATATGTTCGGAATCGGAGTCATCAACGATGGCCTAGCACCATCAAGTGCTACGACGATCATCATTTTCAAGAGGACATGACTTACCGGTATATGGGGATAGGCGGTGGGAACAGTTGGAGGCTGTGCATGAAAAGTGTTCCTTGTTGCAGTTTCCTCATATTCCAAGTCGCATGCCTGTGTTAGTCACCTCTAGTGACTCGGGCAGATGGTGCTTGTAAACCTGGGAAGGCCGACCATCTAAGGGCAGAATCCCCCTACAGAAAAGATCATCTGCTGCCTTGCAGGAAGATTGGGGACAATCAAAGGCTAAGGAAAGCAAACCTGAACAAAATGCTGGCTGAAATCGGATGCACTGGGCCACTGGCGCATAACACAGTGCAACGTTTTAACAGGTTTTCAAGCAGAGTGGATCTAACAGGCTTGAAACAGGGAATAGCAGGGCAATAAGAGAAACAGAGCATTGATGAGAGTTGAATGAAACAGACGATATTAGTGGAGAAATAATAAACATCTAGGGGAGACAAGCAGAAGTGGTCAGGTGTGAGTTGAGTGAACTGTTTTGGGAAAAAGGCGAAATAAGTGTGAATGGGTGAGATGTTTTAAGGGAGGTAGAGAGAATGAGAATAGACGTAGATTTTGGGGGACAGTTGATTTCGAGCGATGGTACAGGGAAGACATCTAGAGAAATGTAGGGGACTAGAAAGGAATAGTCAATAGATGAAAGTTAAGATAAATATAGGACGGCAGCCAATTAGTTTAGTTATCGTATTTCCAGGAGTTGTGATTGTTAGTTACTAAATGTTGTGTTAGATGTGAAGAATATAGAATAGGTGTGATTGTAGCTGTTAAGGTTAGTGTTACCTTCTCGGCATAGTAACTGATTGTGAATCAGTGCAATCGACACTATGGGACACTGTTGGAAATTTGTTGAGTAACCAACGCTCGCCGACTTCGAGGAAGTCGTAGAGCAAGACTTGTGAAGAATATAGAATAAGTGTGATTTTAGCTGTTAAGGTTAGTGTTATCTTATCTGCATAGAAACTGATTGTGAATCAGTGCAATCGACACAAAGGTACATTGTTGGAAATTTGTGGATTAGCCAACGTTCGCCGACTTCGAGGAAGTCGTAGCGGGAAGTTTAGGAAGCTTATGATTGGCTTCTACGACACACAATTGAACTTGTTAGTCAAGTAAGTTACACAGAGTTAGGAACTCGACAAGAGAGTTCCACAGGTTTGGGCTGTATGATCAGTCCATGAGGAGTGCACCTGAGGGTGGCACTATTGTTAACTATGGGAGGGAATTATCACCGTCAATACATGTACTGTTAATTTGTGAAATGTGTTGTATCATCCGGAAATGCGCCTTGTCAATAAAAGATGTTTTATGTGTAGTGAGGACTTGTGTTGAGTCATTAAAAACATCTTCAGTGTTACAGCCATCTAGCGAGTGAACGAACTGAGAAGTCGCGGGGAATTGAGAAGTTACAATGTGAAGTACTAAACTATAGATCATAACGGTCCAAGGAGAGTTGCAACTGCATAACGTGAAGTACGAGGCATCAATCATGGCGGTCCAAAAGACTGGCATGGGCAGTTAGAGCAAGGAGCAGATCATGAAGAGTGGCGAGCAACTCGTCATTCAGCAATCCGGCCATAAGCAGCATCACGAGCCCTCGCTCATCGTGCGAAAGCACCTCTGGTAATTGGGCTTGTGGTGAAGAGGAATGATCACAGGCTCAAGGTTGACGAGCGGTCAGTCGATCGTTCATGAGTCGGCATTTCATTGATCAGTCAAGATGATTGTCAAGTGATTGTTAATTCAAGATCAAGAGTATTATTACATTGATAGAGGGAGAGACAGGTCATGGCTTATGACAGTCATTGTTGTATGACAGATTATCAGTATCACAGCTATATCTCTCTCGCAAGTGATACGACTCTCTCGAGCGCTCACATTTTCGTCAATATTACAGGTTCAAACAGACAGCTGTCTTCATGTGAGAGTCTGGAGACCTACTCTGATTGAGTACTGATCGCAGAGAGAGAGAGAGAATTTAAACTGACTCTCACATTAATATTTTTCTTTTTTTGTTCGTGCGCCAGCAGTCTCTGACAAAGTCCCTAGAGACTAGGAACTGAATTTTGCGTGTTAATCCATTTTTCCCTTGCAGCCGTGTGCCTAGCCACACGGGCAGATAACTCTGTCTTCGGAGGTACTCATATTCTTTCTGTAGATGAGTAATTGACTTTTCAAGCCGGGCCTCACTGCTGAGACCAGGGATGGTTGCTGCTGAGAGAAATCATAGATAAAAATCACAACTGGGGGAGCTGGGATTTGAACCCACAACCTCTCTGTCTCGAGTCCAGCGTCTTGCCTCGAGACCAACCATTCCTCCTCACTTTAATATAATGACAGTTCTTGACCAACAAAAAGCCAATAATGGAATCAACCATAAGTGATATGAGTATCTTTGAAGTAATGTTTGTTAATGTCTGCAACATAACAACACTTAAAGAAGAATGTTGATGTATCTTTTTTCCTTTCTTCTAATTAGGGATTCTAGAATCAGATCAGCCATGACAATACCACATCAGTGAACTTCTATCTGTGATCTATTGCTGTAACTTTTACTGATGTTGCCGAAATGACAAGTTTATAAATCTGAGTTAGTTGTATACTTGGTGGACCGTATATTTTTGTTTGTGATTGTTGAGTAACTTGCATGGTAATACTTTTTTTTTAATATTGTTCTACCTGACAGTATGAAGATACTCTTGACGACTACCTGGAAATGTCCATCCAATTTGGCTACATCACCCTGTTCTCATCCGCTTTCCCTCTAGCAGCTTTTTGTGCCTTGTTAAACAACGTCATCGAGATTCGTTCTGATGCCTTTAAACTCTGTGTGACTTTTCAAAGACCTTTTGGACATCGGGTGGAGTGCATTGGTATCTGGCAGGTAAGTCCAAAGTAATTTTGTTTGCAAATGTTGCTTCATCTTCTATGTGATACGTATGCCCTGTTGAGGAGGGAGGCATAAAATGTAGGAATAGGCAAAGAATTGTGATAAAGCTGGTGAGCAGGGAAAATGGTGAATACACTGTATTATGATAGCTTTATGTGAGAGAACAAAAAAAAACATTGACTTTTCTGTCTCACATATGACTTTCCTCAGCAAAAAAAAACAAAACAGGACACACAGAACACAAGCACAAGAAATGTATTATATGATGATCAAACTACATTAGAGAAGGTAACTATAAATAGTGTACATTGAAAAAAATATATAAAAATGTAATGTTGCAACTTACCTTGCATGTGGTGTGGGGCGAAAAGGAAAGTCAGATTAGGGATTAGCTGTGCCTGTCTTGATGGAAGCTAAACCAAAATACAATTTTTTAAATGTTTCAGTCAATTTGTTAAAAAGATTTCTGAAGGCCAATTTCCACAAGGGAATGAAAGTTTTGTTGTTGTTGTTGTGTTCACCAGCTTTCAACTCTGGCAAAGTCCCTAGAGACTAGGAACTGAATTTTGTGTGTTAATCCATTTTTCCCTGGCAGCCGTGTGCACAGGGGTCCCTCGCCGCATAGGCAGATAACTCGACTTCGGAGGTACTCATGTTTTTTCCGTCAATGAGTAACTGACATTTCAAGCCGGGCCTTGCTGCTGAAACCAGGGGTGGTTGTCGCAGAGAGAAATCATAAATAAAAATCCCAACCGGTGTAGCCGAGATTTGAACCCACAACCTCTCTGTCCTGAGGCCGGCGTCTTGCCTTGAGACCAACTAGTCCCCCATGGACTGGGAATATGAGGAAACTGCAACAAGGAACACTTTTCATACATAGCCTTCAATGATTCCTGCCGCCTATCCACCATGTACCAGAAGTTCACGTCCTCCTGAAAGTGATGATCGTCATATTTCTTTAAAAATGTATAGCGCTTGATGATGTTAGGCCATCGTTGTTGACTTCGAACATATAAACACACAGTTAGTCGTCAGATTATCCCAGTCGCACATCAAACAACAGACTGTAAGATTAGCATAAGGCCGGTCTAGGGATTTACGATGAGCCATTACGAGCAAGCACAGCAATGACGCGCCCGTTAGATTGTTGATTACTCTAGTGAATGTAGCCTATGACGAACAGAACATGGTGCAAATTCCCTAAAGAGATAAAACTGCGGCTGACGAAGCATTTCACATTAATGAGAACATATAAATAACTTGCGCCAAGCAAATCCAACAACGGTCATGAACAGCACCAATGTGACGTAAAGCGCAGAACAAGCCTAGACGACGGAAGGTCGCATTCACAACACTTGATTTGTCAAAAATGGAATATTGCCGGCATACGACATTGTTTTATCATCGCAGATGTAATAAGTAGATCATCATCTTGACTTTAACGCATAGGAGTGCAATTTAGAAGCGAAATTAATCAGACATCGAATGCACTTTCTGCAGCGATCAAGAGAATGTGGACTAGAATCCGTTATCTTAGAAACGGAAAGTTTTGATAATGTTGTTTTGTTGTTCTGTGCCCCACAAACTTATGTCCAACTGATAAAACTAAAGAAATTGTCCATTAGCATTCCACTCTCATTCCTGGTAAACCAGAAAAATGTTCACTGGTGTTCCAATCTCTATCCTTGTAAAGCAAAACAAATTGTCCATTATTATTCCAATCTCTTTCCTTGTAAATAAAACACAATAATTGTCCACTGTTTGTGTCAGGATTGATGAACAATGGAGCTGATGTAGACTGTCCTTCACCTTCCAGTGGTGTTCTTGGAAACAGACTAAACCGGTCTGGCCAAGTGAAAAGGGATTGAAGTGGGAAGGCAAACCTGGTACTAAATAAATGCATCTATGCACAGTTAATGTTCTTTGAAGTGCTGACAATGAAGGGGAGTAGTTATCACAGTGAACACTAGTAAGGAAAAAAGGAGCATGCTAAACTTGAATATGGGAGTTCCTTTCTATCTTCTGTCTCTGATAGGTCTAGGTGCTCATTTCTCTTGAAAAATACTTGACCACTCCAAATGTGGTCCTAAATGGTTACTTTCTGGTTGTTAGGTGAGCACTTTACCTTAGAACTTCAGCCATCCCTGATTGGAACACCTTGTGGCAGTTATGAAGACAAGTAGGACTATTCCTCATTACAAGCATTTCTTAACCAGTAAAGTAAAAAAAAAATTCTATCTCAATCGCCAGGGATTGGAAAGAGTAGACCACTATCTATATCTTGGTAGTAATATAGACCAAGAAGGTGAAACACAGAAAGAGATCAGAAACAGGATAGCAAAAGCAGCAGCAAATTTTAAAAAACCCAGACAAAATATGGCAATTAATACTAAGAAAAGCAAACTTAGAATATCCAACTCAAACAAATTATCAACCCTTATTTATGCATGTGAAAGCTGGAAAACAAAAGAGATTGAGAGAAAATTAAACTCTTTTGAAGACAAATGCATATGAGGGAACACTGTGTGTACAATGGAATGAACTCAAGACTAATATAGAGATAAGAGAAATGGCAACCAATGATTTTCTCTACAATTAGGAAGAGAAGATATGTTGAACATATGTTGAGAGAGACAACAAGAGGAAGACCTAAAGAGACATTGAAAGAACACTTATAAGAGAAGCAAAGTTGACAGGCATAGACTCATTAGATAAGATCGAATATCTCACCAAGAATAGAGTTGGATGGTGAAAAACACGACAAGCCCTATTAGATGTCTATCAGCGCAGGAAGGATCAAGGCCAAGAAAGTAAAAAAATGCTTTATTTTAATTAGTTATTTTAACCTATTAGTGGTCTGGAGTAGTTTGTTATTCCACAGTCAATGTGTTACTTCCTTACAGGATGTGTTACTGGTGATTAGCGTGATTGCAGTGATTGTCAACTGTGCCCTTGTTGCAACATCAGGCCTGCTTGCACGTATGTGTCCTGGATTGACCTCCACTGTCTACTGTCTCATTATAGTAATCCTAGAGGTAAACTTAATATTTGTTACATGTTTTGTTGACGTAGCTGAAACGGCAACAATATTTTAAATTGTTCAAGAGCTTTTATTGTGTTGATAATCTTCCTCAAATTCTACTTTGTTTCTATCTGGCTGATCTTTCAAAAACACTTTATAACTTTCTACATATATCATGCTCATTTGCTACTTCCCTCCTTTTCCTTTTATTATATTTAACATTTTTATTCATTTTCTTATTTTACTTTTCTGCTGCTTTTTATTTTTGCTTCATGCTCAGTATTAAAAAGGCAATAGAAATTCTGAGAAAAAATGGAAATTTATCATGGGGGACCTAGTTAAAAGAAAGTGACTTTAGTTTCTGTTAAATTCTTCTTCATTTGTTTTCCTATAACAATTGTGATTTATCTAATAAAGTTGGTAGTATCAAGTTTCTTCTGTTACTGAATCATTTCTCTTTCAAGTAGGTTGATTGGCCTTGGTCTGGTGTTCTCACACATTTTTATTGAAGGCTTGTTGTGTTGTGTTCTAATCTTTCTTCCTTGTCACATGGCCAAGCCATTTTACCTGCGGTTTCTTTATATATTCTACGGCAGGGGTTATTTCTAGTTTTTTTTTTTTTTTTCTCAAGTTCTTCGTTTCTGTTCTTATCTCTCAGGCTGTTTCCTGTCATTCGTCTAACACATTTCATCTCGGTAGAGGTTATTTTTCTTATTGCTTTTGTATAAATTGTCCAGGACTGGCATTGGTAGCAAAACATTGGGATGAGGATTCTATTGTAAAGTGCCCGTTTTGCCTCTAGAGTTATTTCCTTGTAGGACAATAGTGGTGATGGCTGTCTGAAGATTTGACAAGCTTTGTTGCATCTCGAGTCTATTTCTGTTGTCTGTAAATTATCGTTTGTCTCTAGACTTCCTAGGTATTTAAATTCCTCTACTTGTTTTAGTTGTCTGCCGTCTATAGTTATGTTGATGATCTAATATGATGTGAACAAATATAATATCTATACAACTAATATAAGTGCACCTGAGCTTCTAGGCATATCAAGCATCATACTCTTAGAATATAGTTTTATTGAGCTCACTCTATAAATCATAATTAAGTTTTGCTAAAAATCACCAAACTTTGGTTGTGTCAACTCTTGTCATTTAGCGTGCTGTGGTTATGGTTGTTCGAAGGCCCCGGTATCACCACAAGCGAATCCATAATTGCTCAACTGCCCGTGCCAGTGGAATCATCCAAGTTAAAACTCATCTCATGGAAAGATCCAAAAAGAAAGGCAGCTTAAGAGAATGGCTTAGCAGAAGGTCAACAACAGAAATGATAAATAACTGTCGAGATCGAGAGTTGTGGGGAGATATATTACCTGCACGGTACTTGATGATGATGATGATCTATTCTTATTTGCTGCAAGTCTTATTTCATTTTTATATTTCATTTATCCACTTGTGCATGTTTATTTTTCTGTCTTTCATTTGCAGCATGTGATCATCACAGCCAAGTTTGGACTTTACTGCTCCATCCCAGATATGCCATCAGTTGTTGCCACTGAGATGGCCAGGCTAGAATACCAGCGCAGCGAGGCTTTGAAGGTGGGAGATTCTAAGAGCTAGCATACAATCTTTGCTAAACAATATTGCCTGTATAGTCTTCTATCTATCTATTGTCCTTTCGAGCCGAAGACGGCACTTAGGGCAGAAACACAATCTCGAAAACAGAAACCTTGCGTGCCAAAAAGGCACATATTGCAGAGATCACTGCTTCTAAAATCTATGGCTCTGTTTCCATAACAAAACTTTTTACAATGACAGCTTGTCAAGCCATCGATCAACCTCCTTTGTCGCCTCTTTCGACATGCTTGGAAGGTCACAGTGTCACTATTCTTTACTCCCTCATAATGAGGCCCCGGTAAACACATGGGAAATATATATATATAGGGAAATATATATGTATAGTCTTGCTGTGCTCTTTTTAAAATGTATTTTCTACATAGACTTTCTTACAAACAAATTTATCATTAATCTTTCAATTCAACCCTAGAACAGACTCTGATAAGCAGTAAAGGAAACTGTAAAAGAAACACAAAACTGTATAAAGCAGCTAAACTAATAGAGAGTCAAGATAAACTACGACGTTTTGGCAAAATTCTTCATCAGTTACAAAACAACATAATAATAATCTGAAGTGACAAATAAAAACACAGAAGTTAAAAACATTCTTGTCTCTCTATTAGTTTAGTGGCTTTTTACCATTTTTTGGTTTATTTTACATGTTCTCTGCAGCTCTACTCGCCTCCCCACATTGTATTTAATATTTTATTTTTTTCCTTACATCCAGTAAAGGAAATTAAAGGCGCCCCCCCCCCCCCCCCCCCCACGACACAACACACATACACAAACACACAACCTCTAGAACTATACTGGTGGTAGCAGTGATTTGATGCTACCAGGAATATTTTCCAAACTATACAGGTTACAGGGTTGAGACAGCCATCTATAGTAGTAATAAGGCCTGCAGACTGAAATGAATTACCCAAAGTTTGTGACATTTTCAGCTTTGCGAGCAGGGTGGTTGTGGGTAAAATTATGTCAGTTGTCTATATATTGATTCTGGGAATTTCCACTCAGCCTGCAGGTCTTATTAAAACTACAGATGTCTACGGTTCAGACCAAACAAAACAGAAACATTCTAGATTGTAGTTCTTATATACTTGCTTGCTTGTGTTCGCCTGATGACTAAAGGATAACACCTTTACATCATCTGCCCTTAACCCTACCAGACCTGACTGGTCCAATATACCTGGGCTCCTGAGCATTAAAGAGAAAAAACGAACATGATATAGAAAAATGTTAGTTACATACAAACAAGTAGTTAGAATATGATAGAACTTGGAGACATTGTAGAAAATATGTCTACCTTTTATCTAGCACCAATATTGCACCTTCGTGTATCAATCCACCCAGCAGGATGAGCCTTGTTTCACACAGAGGTACCCCATCAGCTATTTGAGGGGGACACCCCCCCCCCCCCCCCCCCATCCTTTGTGAATTTTTTCACATCAAACCACATAAAGTCAATTCAAACACACAAGGGCAGACATTTGCAATGGCTAACCATGAGGTTTGACCATGATTGGTTGGTTATTTTTAGTTTGTGATGCACTTTTGCACATACTAGGCAAAGTACCAAAAATTAGGGACAGCGGCATAGCAGCAGATTTATAAATTACCAAAATCTAAGTACAGCAGTCTGGTAGGGTTAAGAGGATGTTAAGTGGGCATGTCTGCGTTGTGGTTTGCAGTAAAACTGTGATATTTGCGCCTTTCGGCCCAACACATCCAACTTCAGCATGTTATTTTTGAGTACCGGGTTGTCTTCCCTCTTCGATCCTTACTCGCTTTTCCAGACTAGACAAGTTAGTCTGTTACTGGAGGGACCAAGGAGAGGTGGAATCGGTTCTGGTTCACCGATCCTGTCACAAACCATCAGCTGTGGGTCGTTGATAAGTTCCAGCTCTGCTGCTGGGAGGTGAATTTGCCCCCTGGTTGTAAATTTGCCTACTGGTTGTAAATTTGCCTCCTGGTTGTAAATTTGCCTACTGGTTGTAAATTTGCCCCCTGGTTGTAAATTTGCCTCTTGGTTGTAAATTTGCCTCCTGGTTGTAAATTTGCCTACTGGTTGCAAATTTGCCCCCTGGGTGTAAATTTGCCCCCTGGTTGTAAATTTGCCCCCTGGTTGTAAATTTGCCTTCTGGTTCTTATATAAAGATCTGCCTCTGCATTGTCTTAAAGACTTGATTCTGAATACATTTTAAGTAAAGCTTTAGTTTTCTCAAGAGTGTTAGTGACTTCACTGTACTGTGAGGGCCTCAGTAGCCTAGTTGACAAAACCACCTGACTGGGCTACCGATGTTCAGACAACCCGTGCTCAATTCCCTCTGGAAACAGTGTGAATTGTACTCGTTGTTGGGAAAAAATTACCCCAGCAGTCGACCCAGCCGCTGGCAGAAATGGGTACCAGGGTAGTGCTCTGGGAAGGTGAGGAATGCCGCCTCGCATCGTGAATTTCGATGCTTGAAGCGACACTATCCAGAAGTCTTCAAACACTTCTGGATAGATGACTGAGCACCTATGGGTGAAAACTCGCGTGCTAAGACGCCAATTCAAGTCTCATACTTTACTCTCACAGAACAGTTTGTCCTTAAATGCCTTTGACAATAACCACATGAACCTTCTCTAATGTTTGCATTTTACCTGAGATTCAAGAAAATGATGGCTGTTGCAAAACTGTATTCACTGCTCACTGCAATTATTAAGACATCATGTATTTACACAATCTCCTGTCCCAACTGTGTTATCTATCAGGTTTATTTTCACGTTTACCTTGATCTCACTCACTTCACTGTCTTCTTTCTTTTTTCCTTCTTTCAAATTTTTTAAGAACACTGCATTGGAAATAAATGATGCCATCTTCAACTTTTCATAAATGTATCCAAAATTGTTTCTTGATTATTATGAGTAGTAAACTTCATTTTAGGATCATCATCATCATCAGGTCACATGTCCTTTGCTGAAGTTTACATTCTCCGCAGCCCATCTAAAAGAATCTGTCTCTAGTCAGATCTCCAACTTCTTCTGATGTCAAATTCATGGTCTCATTGATTTCTTGAAACCACCTTCTTCTTGGTCTGCCCCTGTCTAGTCGTCCAGGAACAATGCCTTCCATTATTGTTCTTTTACACCCCACTATGTCTTTTGACATTGTCTTAGCATTTTAATTTCCTCTGTAGAATGGTGTTTATAAGCCAGTTCTTTTTAATGTTTAGGTCTTTTAATATGTCTTTGTTGCTCTTTTTTTTTAATTTTCTCCATGATCAACTTCTCTTATTTAATACATTCAGGTCTTTTTTGTTCACTAATTTATTCATATTTTAAAAAAATGAATTCATAATTTAACCCCAGATTATGATATTGTCGTAAAAATTACCACTTCAGAGTGCATTTATTTATAATTTGACAGTTTCACCATTAACAAACATTCTCCCCCCCCATGCCTTCCTAAATTTTACTAATGGTGACCCTGAGTGTTTGATTTTTGTTTGTTTGTTTCATGCTGGATTTTTTTTAATCAATCGCAGATTTAAAATTACTACAGTATTGTTTAAGACCACAGTTTTTATTTATTTCAAATATAATTCTGCCAATTTTTTAAAAATTCATTATTTTTCCCTTTTTTTATTATTTTCATGACGTGGGAAATCTCCTTGGTTGTCGGTGTTGACCAAAAAAAACCCCTTGTAATACGGGAGAGTCAATGAACAATGCCATGAGGTCGCCAATCTTACAGGCTGATATGATGGATTATGGCCACCGTATGAATAGGCAGCAGAAACTTGGGGGGGGGGGGGGGGGGGGTGTCACATTTCTGGCTAAAAATCAACTGTAAAACAGGAAAGAATTACTGCACTGGATCCCCTTGTTTCGTCTTGAGCCAACACACTGCTGTTTAGCAAAAGTTCAAAGAAAATTTGATTTTCCAAAATCAAAATGTCACATTTAAGTGGTACTAATTTTTACTGCAGTATCGTAAACTAGTGAGTCACACACATATAGAAGGGTTCGATGAATTTTCAAAGTTTGTGCATGTGAGAGCATTGTTTTAGTGATGTTTTTGTGTTGTTTGTGTCCTCAACATGATAGCAATACAATATTTAGATTGTTTGCTTCTCAATTCCAAGAAAACAGTTTTGAATGTTTAACACATACCAGTCAGCTTGAGCTGTATAACCAGCTCTGCAAGTTTGAGAAGTCACCAAGTAGGCATAAACTGCCTTCCTTCAATATCTCAGAAACTTCAGTACAACATTGTTAGATACATTTCTTGCTGCTGCAGTATTCTATTCTATGAGGCTGCAGATCCCTTTTATATTGTACATTAATAAGTTTTCTTGTTTATTTCCTTGAAATTGTTTTATTCTCTTTCCTGGTCACTACAAATTCATTGTTGTTTTTGTTTTTCTTTCCGCTTCAAATTTTAAATACTGCTTTTATCTTTATTACATTTCCTTTGTTTTATAACTTTTTCAGCAACTGGTTTCTCAAAGCACACCCAACTCTGCTGGAGGAAATGCACTGTCACTTTATTCCAATAGTCCCATAATGCGCAGGAGAAGACTGGACAGCCCATCTTCAGAGCTCAATGTGAGAGAGTCACAATCCCTGAACAACCTTAGCTCTACCAGCAGAAATGGTTCATTTTCAACAGTGATCACAGCCAGCAACTTTACACAGAGACCCTCTGACATCAACTCGGAAACAAGTCAAGCAAAACCTGGAGTACCACCACGTTCAGCTGCACAAAAACGACCTCAATTGTCTTCTTATAGCGATGTTGCAGAAAAAGTTGTTACTGCAGCACTGAATCCCTTTTTTGACAAGCTGGATAGAAATTCTGCGTTAACTTCAACTGTTACCGGTGTTCCAGAAACCTCCATCAGTGTTCCATCCCAACCAGCCACACGTGAAGTGAGAGAAGGCAGTGAAGTGCCTAGAAGAGTTCTCCGTAACCGGTTAGATCTAGAAACTTGGAGACGACGATCTGAGCCAGTACCTTCTGCCATCATACAAGCAGCTGTTCTCCACGCAGAAGAGTCTGACGATGCCAAATTGAAGAAAAAAAGTATTTATGAAAACAAAGAAGATCTGAGAGACAGTTTGCAGGATGATTTGAGAAAAAGCAGGGAGAGATTGTCCCTTCGACAGGAAATTATCAGTAGCAAAGACAGACTGAACATCTTAGGCAGAATCAGTAAAGGAAACACACGAAGTGTTGATGAGCCAATTGTACGTTCTTCGTCAACACCTCGAATTTCAACAACATTAGCATCTCTTCCTCCAACAGCTCCAAGTACTTCCACAAAATCCACAATGGCAGCCAAATATTCTGCGTCTCCTCGTTTTATGAGAGTGATAATGGGGGATTCAAAAAACATGTCCAAAAAGTCTAGATCTCTGTCCAGTGCTGATTTGAGTGAAATTAGACAAGCATTTAAAGACAGATTTTCCTTCAGAGGAGAACCATCACTTAGCAAACTTACTTCAAAGCCCAGTCAAAAGTCTGCTGTGGCTGGCAATGAAAAAGATGCTGAACAAATCACCGACAGTAAGAAACTTCAAAGAAATGCAAACACAAAAGGTGCAGATGAATGTAAAGATACAGATAAACCTGAAATTCATAATGAACAGACTCTCCAGGACAAAATTAATACTGTAAGGAGTTCAGATGGTACCAACACAGGAGAAAGTAATAGAGTAGACATAAGTCATCCTCAAGCTATGAGTCAACCGAATGAAAGCAGAGATCCAGCTAAATTAGAGAATGAACCAAAGCCCAAACCTCTAAACCGTGCTGCCCGTGAAAGTGCAAACAAACCGCTTAGTGTTTTTTCCAAAAATTCTGATTCAAAAGAGATAAAACCATCATAGAAAATGCTCCCATTAATCAAGTTCCATAACTATTTTTTTATATAAAATTATTGTTGTTTCCCCCTCTTTGATTAATGACTTATCTTTGTCCTTCATTCTTCCCCACAGTTAATATTTTCCCTTCTGTATAGACTACTTCACAGTGAGAAAGAATTGTTTGAATGGTATGTTGTGAAAAATAAAGAATATACAAATAGGCACAAGTACGTTAACAAAGAGAAAACAGTTTTCACCAAAGATATATAAAATGTGAATATGTTATATTCCATTTAGTAGATCATAGAATTTATGCATGCCACAATTACCCCTATTCTGAAGGTCAGTACAAAGTTGACTGTACAATATTCACCATAATCATCAAGTTTTTGTATGTTATGTGCAAAAACCGAATATGTTTTAAGATTTGATGTATACATTTTTACTGTACTCATAGTCTGGTACCAAATAGTGTGGAATGAATAACAGCATTTGGCAGAAACACGAGAAAGATCAGATAATAATGTGATATATAATGCTCACTTGAATGAAACCAGTATCTGGAATTTCAAGTTCTGATGTTGGCTATTTATTAAAAAAATTGTGCACACCTTGACCTTTGAACTCATGTCTGTATCTGTTAGGTACAAGGTAGCTTTTTGTAGAAAGTTACATTTATCAGTTCTAAGGAAAGGAGTATATTTTAGCATAATCGAGTTATCAGTTCTAAGGAAAGGAGTATATTTTAACATAATCGAGTTATCAGTTCTAAGGAAAGGAGTATATTTTAACATAATCGAGTTATCAGTTCTAAGGAAAGGAGTATATTTTAACATAATCGAGTTATCAGTTCTAAGGTTATCATCGAGAGCAAAATACCCAAGAGCGGGACGAGTTTCTTAATGATGTACACACAGTTTGACACCATGAAGTGTGTTGTGTTAGGATTTATGTTCAAGAGATTATTGATTTGTTTATGATGCGTATAGAGCTAAATGATTCCTCCCTGTTCAACAGTTAACATTATCTTTGGGATCATGGTCACCCATATAATGGTAGATCTTTCCCAGTAATGCCTATCTTTTCCTCCAAGCATTCTTTTTTTTAAATTTATATATATATATATATTGTGGTGCTACTTTTTTCTATTTCATTACATAATTATTTTAAAATAATAAAATGGTTTGGTATCCATGATATTTGAACAAAAATACTAACCTGCAGTGCTGTCTGTCTTCTGAGGCTAAAAAAAAGGTACATCTGGTTTGGAAAACTATTATATTTGTTTTTAGCCTTGCAGATGGTATAAAAGTAGTCTTGATGACAAACTGGCCTGTGGTTCAGTGTTTGTAGGATCATTTTTGAAGCCACTTACCTTCCCAAAACTAAAAAAAAAAGCCCCCATGAGCTTGCTTTTTGGTTAAAAATATTCCAAGATCTATAATTCACTTCTTCCAAACACACACACACAAAATATGGTAAATAAATTGACTGTGTTTTCTACACTTAGATGCATTCTGTGAGTCAGAGAATGTTTAAAATGTCTATGCTGATCATGTTTAATGCCAAGAGTTTATTTGTTTTTGTAGGTGACATTTAAAAAAAAATTAATTAATGTATGGCTACTTTAAAATATATTTAAGTAGCAGATTTCACCGTTTTTGTGATAGCATTGAAAGCATATTTTTTGCTTGACTTTTATTACCCCTACCACATAACTGCTCATGTTAAAATTTTAGATGTACTTAAATAATTCTGCTTGTACGTTTTTACCTTATTTTTTGCATGTATGTTTTTACCTTTTTTTGTACTTGTAAACGTATAAGTTGTCCATAAGACTGTTCAGAAGCATATCTCATATTTACCTTATACTGTTTCCTTATTTATGGAGGTTTATTAATTTGTTCACTATTTTTATTTGCTTGATATGCATATTCTACAGTTTTGATCAATGGGTTATTACTCATTACTGTATGTTAGTATATAATTTACTGGTTTTTTTTTCAAGTGTTCTTATTTCTTGTATAAAGCTATTCGTTTTTTTATTTTTCTTTACCAAATTCTGTATTTACATTCTAAAGTATCTGTGTTAATACTCTCTAGAAACATGATGATTCTGGCAGCAGTTTAGTACATTGTTGTCATAATCTTTGGCATAGGACCCAAAGCTTTAACATCATTAATGGTGCATTTTGATACATTACATTTGTATCAGATAATTGGAACATCATTTTAATTCTAAATTAAATATTCAATCTTTACCTAATTTCTGTTGCGTTAAGGAAAGTGTAGTCTGTGTATTTTTTTTTTTGTTTACTCTATTTGACCACAAACAAGAACACATTTTATAAGAAAGAGAAGACCACATTTTATGTTCATGTTCATAAACCAATAATCCTCTGTGATCCAGCGTTTGTTATCTCAACTAACATTGTACTTTGACTCATAGTTTGTCACCAGGAATTACAAATGTGAAATAATTTAAAATTGTGGATATATGCATATGATGTCAAACAGATTTTAATGAAGAAGTTGCTAATACCAGCCGCTGTAGGTATTACACCTGTCAACATTTTGTAATTAAAACCTTAAGCAAATAAAAGAAAAGCCTTGCACATAATATATTTTCTTAATATAGAATTCTTAAATCAACAAATTTGGCAAGCAGACTTGCAGCCATAGAAACTGCTGCAAAGGGGTTCATTAATGCACTTATGTCCAGAGACTTAGAGGTTCAACTGCCGACTGCATGCACTTTTTATTCTTCCTACCACTACGATTTTGGAGATTGCCCAAACTTTGAGAATGTGGACCAGAAATTTCTTTTCAAAATAAGACAGTCCAGCCTGATGATGACCACAGTACTTATGAAATATTCCAATGGTTATGGAAAAGCATGGGCTTTAACACAATATGCCAGAGGTGCCACTGGTACCCATTAATTAATTTATATATCTGCCAGTATATGCAAAAACCAGAGTCGCAGATATGCATCAGTTACTGTGGTCACCAATTATTTTATTTATTTATAATTTGTTTCAGTTTTGAATTTTACCAGTGAGGTACAGTTGGATTGGTCATTTTCTATGGAAAGTTAATTTTTTAAAAATAAATAAATGTATATTTATATTTGTGTAGTGAAAAACCTTGCAAAATATTGCATAAGACCTTGCATTAAAAGTATAGATAAGACCATTCAAGTTACAGCCAATTCTTGAAGACTGATTGATATTAGGTAATACTAATGGGAGGTGACTGACTGGTATTAGGAAATACTCATGGGAGGTGACTGACTGGTATTAGGTAATACTCATGGGAGGTGACTGACTGGTATTAGGTAATACTCATGGGAGGTGAGACAGTTTTTAGTACAAGAGGATCTCAGCAGCAGCAGCAACATTTTGAAATTCCTGAAAATAATTATAGAGTTAAGCAGAGATCAGTATATCATTTCTCCTCTTCTATCTACATATATTGTTGACCAAGTTAAAAAATAATGGCCTTATATATTCACTCATTAATGGACATCGAATATTTCTTTTAGTTCTATATAATTTTTAATATTCATTTATGAGAGTTCCTGCTTTTCTATAGCCTTTCAATTTATCTGTCTATTACTGGTTACTTAATGGGACTGTTTCCAACCACATTTCTAACTTTAGTCATATTTAGGTAAAGGTAAAGTATGAGACTTGAATTGGCATCTTAGCATGCGATTTTTCACCCATATTTGCTCGGCTGCCTATCCAGAAGTGTTCTGAGACTTCTGGATAGTGCTGCTTCAAGCATTGAAACTCATGATGTGAGGCAGCTTTCCTCACCTTCCAGGAGTACTACCCTGGTACTCATTTCTGCCAGCAGCTGGGTCGACTGCGGGGGTATTTTTTTGTCCAGCCACAAGTACAATTAACACTGCTTCCAGCAGGAATTGAACACGGGTTGTCCGATCATCTGTTACATATTTCAGAAGCACAATCTGCATCATCTCATTCCGCCTAACTAGGCACTATTTTATTGTCTCTTGACTTAATGGTACAGTTTGTGGCTGATTCCCCAATCCACCTCTTGATGTTATCAATGAATTTCCTTATTTGCCTGCCTCTGCCTCTTTTGTTCTGTATTTTTCTGTCAAAGATGATTATAATTTTATTGTGACTCTTTATATGTCCAACATATGTCATTAGTCTGGCTATTAGTATGTAATAGTTCCTTCTTCATTTTGATATACTTTAAGGCATTATTTCTCTTCTCCTCTATTTATGGCAACAAAGGAACAATAGCTTGTTTCTACCATCAGCCTGTTATTAATATCAAACTTGTTTCGTATGTAAGTTGCAATTTAAAAAAAAGATCACTCGTGAGATGAAATGCTTGAGATATATATATTGTCATTAAAAAGCCAGAGTGAAAAATGGTGACAGCAGGAACGCTTGAAACCACAAATATATGTCAACAACAGATGATGATATGACTTAAATGCTTGAGGAAGATAAGGAGTAACTTGGATTGACAATATCAGAGAAGTTCTAACATAGCACATGCCTGCATCTACAATTGTGACACACTTGGCCCAAAGCAGAAAACTGTTTCCCTAATTTGTCATGCCCTGTGTGGATAAAATAAAAAAATCAGTCCTCTGTTCCATCCATCCAATTCTTCCCACTCTTCTATCATTCTTCATTTCAAGGGTATCAGTTTTCCTTTCTTTTGTCTTATTTAATGTCCATGTTTCTGGATCAGACAAAAGTATTGAATGAAATAACACGATACCATTCTCAGGTTTGATGACATTTGTTTAAACGTAAAAACATAGTTCATGATGCTAATGATAGCTTTTGCCATTGCTATTCTTTTATTTATTTCTGCATCACGTTTTCACTCCTTGAATTATATTTCCCTTTATAGATCATGGAATACTTCAAATTTTCTTCATTTATATTAATGTTGACTTGTACACCCCAATTCTGCAGCTAAACAGTTTAATCCCAGAATAATCAGAGGTTTGGATGATAAGACAATAAGAATTTACAACATCCACCACTTCTGATTCACACTCCACGTACGTTCAAGTACACTGAAAGTTCATAGGATTAGTGTTCCCAGCTCCCATTAACACATGTTATCAGCTGCTGACCCATCTCACTGTGTTAAGTTAATCCCTTGATAAAAAGCTTAGTTTCAGGAGATGGGGAGCCATGGAAGTATATAAGGACATTACGCAGAGTAGCCTGCCATTTTAGACTGCTACCCCCACATAAAAGACATCAATGTGCTAGGGTGACAATACGACGGTCTTGAGCGACCAGGTAGATTCCGTGAGAAGTGTTGTGTGGAATATGTTTACTTATTATATGTTGAGTGTGATCATTCAAGCTCATTACAGCAGGAGGTCAATGCTTTAAAGTCATGACCCAGGTGGCCCACCCCACCTGTGGAGTGTCGAGAAGCTAAAGGGCTGAATCACTTCTGATGATCAGATTGTCTCCTGCTGCAAAGCTCTGTATAATGAGATTCCTATTATTATTGACATGCAATCCTATATTTAACCTTCTCAATATTTATCTCAAGTCCATACTCTCTGCTCTTGTTAATTTCTGTAACTTATTGCTCTAGCACTTCCAGGGTTTCTACCTGTCACACAGTGTCATCTGCAGTTCATAGATCACTAATTATGTTTCCCATTGATGTTTAAACTTCTAATTTCCTTGTCTAAAAATCTGTGTATGGATTGGAGAAACAAGAGAGTTCCCTCTAATTCAACTTTGATCAAAATGTTTACTATGTGACTCTGGAGGCTTATAATCTCTCTATGCTGCTATAATAACACATTTATAGTCATTAGAAGTAGAAGTAGATGGTATTAAGTTTTTTATATATTTTTATATATAAAATAATATAATATATTAACAGGGTACTGTATTTTTACACTACAAAGTGGCAAAATAGATATAAAGAATTCTTCCTTCAGTGACTTTATCTTCAGAAATACAAGTATAAACAAACAAATCTATTTATACTAGGGGTCCAAGTTTTTTTTTTTTTTGCAAATCGTCTTCACTGCATTTTCACCTAAGTGAAGTCTACTGGGGTTGGAGTGGGGCATATAGAACCAGAGAATAAAGGTTCGCCCCTGATAGAAAAAACTTTTGACGCTACCAGGATGTAAGCACATGTTCTCCTGGTTTGGAGCCTGGCAAGTTATCAATTCAGCCACCCATTTTCCCACCAAGTATTTTTGGGTTTTATCAATTAGAACCATGGCTTGTAATTATTAGTGTTAATTGTGGGAGTAATTTAAACTAAAATTTTACTTGAGACTAAAACACTGAATCCACAACGTCAGTCTTTTATGTTGACATTCCACCATGTAGTAGAAACTGTTTCACCTCTCTGCAAGATGCACAGCTGGCCATGCTAATTTCTGGTCTCTAACATCTGGTCATGCTAATTTCTTGATTCCTCCAGACCTCTTCTTCTACCTTTCAGCTCCCTGTGGAGCATAGGTCTTCAACAAACACTTTCCAAGTCGTTCTGTTTCTTGCCATTCTTTTAAGATCGTTCCGCCTGTTTCTTGCCATCCTTTTAAGATCGTTCCGTGTTTTTGATTGTACCGGATTTTTTTCTGAGAAATTAAAGCGGCACAGGCGTAATACCGATCACATTACCCTAAAAATCATGTGTTGAAGTTCTGTAAAATTTATGATCACTAAAACCATATTCCATATACAGCACTTGGTGTGACGGGGGCTCTTTACTTTTATGACTAATATCTCATACTGTGTAAGTTATCATTGTTAGAACATAGATCTAGATAGACCATATTTCTTATATATCTCATGTCATGTAAGTTATCATAGATAGAACATAGATCTTGATCTCATATTTGATAATGTCTCATCATGTCACATATTTTGTGCCTTTCTATCTGATCCCTTTGTTTCCTAGGAAGCCCTTTAGGTTACAATGTATGTTCTTTATTTATAATCTTTGATCCATTTTCTTCTTTGTCTACCACTTCATCTTCTGCCTTTCTCTCTTCTTCTATCTTTCGGCTCCCTGTGGAGTATAGGTCTTCAACAAACACTTTCCAAGCCGTTCCGTTTCTTGCCATTCTTTTCAGATCATTCCATGTCTTCCCCATCATCTTCATCTCAGCTTCCTTCTGTTTTCTCCAAGAATATTGTGGTCTTCTTCTTTGTCTTTTTCCCTGGGGATTCCAAAAAAGGGCCTGTTGTGTAATACTCTCAGTTGGCTTCCGCAGTGTGTGTCTTATCCAGCGCCATCATCTTCACTGTATATATTTATCCACTGGTATTTGACTGGTACATTTCCGTAATTCTATGTTAGTGATTTTGTCCTGCCATTTCCATCCTTTTATTTTGCGTAATCATCCATTAATGAAAGTCTGTATCTTCATGATTGCCATTTTAGTTGTTCTCCATGTTTTACAGCCATATAATAGGACTGACTTAACATTGGAGTTGAAAATTTTTATTTTAGTATTGAACCTAATTTCTTTGGACTTCCATATGTTTCCCAGTGCAACAAATGCTCCTCTAACTTTTGATATCCTTATTTTGGTATCATTTTCTGTTCCTTCCTATTTGTCTATATTACTGCCCAGATATATTTGTACGTCTAGTAGAGGTATTTCTCATGTTTTATTTGTTTATTGCCAACTGCAATCATCATCATCATTGAGTGCCGTCTCCGCAACGAAGGTTGGCTACCATGGAGCGCCATTCTGCTCTATCTCTTGCTTTGATGGTGCAGGTTGTCGTCGGTTGATTTGTCCATCTTTTCATGTTACTCGTCCATGTTAATCTTGGTCTGCCTCTGCCTCTTTTACCTTGTATTTTCCCCTCCAGGATTACTTTCAGTAGGCTGTTGTGTCTTTTAACATTGCCCAAGAATCGCATTTGTCTTGTTCTAATTGTGTTGAGAAGTTCTCTTTTCATTTTTAGTTGTTTTAAGACTTCATCATTTGTTTTCTTTTCCTTCCATCCAATTCTACCTATTCTTCTATATATCCACATTTCAAAGGCTTCAATTCTCTGTTCTGTTTTCTTGTCTAATGTCCATGTTTCAGCACCATACAGGAATATTGAGAAGATGTAACATTTTGCTATTCTTAGTTTTAGCTCTGGTGTTATTTGTTTTGATGTTAGTATGTCCTTCATGACATTAAAATTACTTTTTGCCATTCCTATTCTTTTGTTTATTTCAGTTGTACATTTTCCATCACTGGTTATAGTATGTCCAAGGTAGTTATAGTTCTGAACTGTCTCAAGGTCTATTTCTTCAATTTTGATATCCACTTGTGGGTTTTTGAGCATTTTCTTTGTTTATGATCATAGTTTTAGTCTTTTTGATATTCATATCTAGTCCATATTTTTTGCTTGTCGTGTTTATTTCATTAAGTAATTGTTGTAGGTCTTGAGGATTTTCTGCTAGTAGTACAGTATCGTCAGCATATCTTAGGTTATTGATTATCTTTCCATTAATTTGTAGGCCTGGCATCTCTATCTCATAATTTTGGTTTTATCTCAATTTATTTTTAGTGCCATCTGATGTGATCTCTCATCAAGTATGCTCATTTTATCCTGCATCTGTTGGTGGTTGTGTGATAGGAGAGCTATGTCATCAGTAAAGTCTAAATCATCAAGTTGCTTGGTCAGTGACCACTGGATTCCATTTCTGTTGTTTTGAGTTATTTTCATAAGTAGTTTGATCATATAACCTTCTTTCCAGCCTTTAGGTATTTCTTCCCTCTCCCAAATTTTATCTAATTGATTATGTAGCATCTTGGTAGAGTGTTAATATCTGCTTTGATGGCTTCCGAAGGAATTTCATCTGGTCCTGTGGCTTTACTATGTTTTAAAAGCTTGAAGGCTTTCATTATTTCTTCCTTGCTTGGTTTTCTACAGTTAACGTGTAACTCTTCTTCTGCTGGTAGTATATCTGGAGGGTTATTTGAGCCAGGTCTGTTCAAAAGTTCTTCAAAGTGCTCTTTCCATCTCTCCATTTGTTCCCCTATATTACTAAGCAGATTTCCTTTCTTATCTTTAATAAAGGCATTGATTTGTTTGTATTTTCCACTTAATTTCTTTGTGCTGTTGTACAGTTCTTTTGTATTCCCTTTATTTGCTGCTTTCTCTGTTTTTTAACAAGTTCATCTATATATTTCCTCTTATCCCTTTTAATGCATCTTCTCACTTCTTTGTTCACCTCTGTGTAAGCTTCCTGTGCCTTGACTTTATTACTTCTCATTTTGCTTTTATTTACGTCTGCTTTCGTATTCTTTCTTTCTTTAATTTTATCCAGGGTCTCTGCTGTCATTCATGCCTTATACTAACGTTCTCTTTTCCCCAGCTTTTCTTTGCATGTCTCCTTCCATATATCCTTTACCTGTTTCCAATGATCATCTATATTTATTGTATTTTCTAGTTATTGGAGGATTTGATATTTGTTTGATGTTGTGACTGCAAATTTATCTTTAATTCCTTGTTCTTTAAGAAACCCTACATTGAAATACTTTCTACCCATATTCGTTGTAGTATATCTTTTTAGTTTAAGTTTAAGTTTGGCTATCAGAAGATGATAATCTGAGGCCACATCTGCTCCTCTATATACTTTTACATCCTGTAAGGATGACTTAAACTTATTATTAATACATATGTGATCAATTTGATTCTCCATTCTATGATCTGGTGACACCCATGTAGCTTTATGTATTCTTTTATGTGGAATATTGTTCCTCCTAGGCTCATTTGTTTATGAGGAGAGAAGTTCATGAATATCTCTCCATTCTCATTTATTTCTCAAAGTCCATGTTTTCCCATCTCTTCAAAGCCTCAGTTGTCCGATCCTACTTTTGCATTTAGATCTCCCATCAAGATTATAATTTCCTTGGCTCGTCTTTCATCTATCTGACATTGCAACTGTTTATAGAATTCATCTTTAACTAAATCATCCTTATCATTGGTTGGTGTGTAGCATTAGATAATGTGTATTTTTATTTTGTTTTTTGTTGTTTTAAATGTTGCTCTCATTAGTCTTGGCCCTACTGCTTCCCATTCTATCAGTGTCTTCTGTGCATTCCTTGATAACATTATAGCTACCCCTTCACTATGTTGTGCTCCAGGTTCCTGGTGTCCTGATGATAAAATCATCTCTCCTGTATTTAGTTTTATCCTTTCTGTTCCTAGCCATCTTGTTTCGCACATTCCCAGAATATCTATTTTGTAATTTCTCATTTCTGCAGTTACCTGTGCGTCTTTTCCTTGTTCGTTTAGGGTACATACATTCCAGGTGCCAATTATGGTGGATTTCCTGGTAGACAAAAGGTGAGTTGGCAACCCAGACTCCTTACGGCTTTCTCCGGATTGCATCATACATCTCTTAGACAGAGAGCCTTTATTTTTCCTGGGTGGTGGATTTATTTTTATTCTTTTCATTGACTTGTCCATGTTTGTGAAGTTTTTTCTGCTAATATTTTTTAACAGTGCCGGGATAGCCAGTCCCATGCACAACCCTCCTTAGTCGCCTCTTACTAACATGCATGGTAGGGAATAGCGCCACTATTCTTTACTCCCCTTTCGGACCCCGGCAGCGCACAGGCGTGCCTTTCTCTGTTTCATGTAAAATGGTCTTGGCAAGGTTCTAAGATCATATGACATGCCTGCACCTGAATAAATTATTGACTATTTAAATTTAGAATAGAGAAAGTATTTTTTTATGTAAAACAGAATTGAATAGCTAAGAGGGTTGGGCTGAAAATGTTAAAATATTAATGACATCAAATTGAAACTATTCTCAGAGAATATTAATGACATCTGTATTTTTAAGTGATATAGAATATTAATGGCATCAATTTGGATCTATTCTCAGAGAATATTAATGGCATCCATATTTTTAAGTGATATAGAATATTAATATCATCAATTAGGAACTATTCACAGAGAATATTAATGACATCAATTTGGAACTGTTCTCAGAGAATATTAATTACATTAATTTGGAACTATTCTCTAAGAATATTAATGACATTTATATTTTAAAATGACAGAATGTTAATGACATAAATTTGAAATTATTCTACAAAAAAAAAGTCTTAGTAATATCAACTTTTAAAAATCCTGAAGAAATATTTAAGATATCCATTTGAACTAGCCTTTAAAGTATACATGACACCAGTTTCTAACTAATAACAAAAGTGAATGTTAGAGACATCACAGAATGTTAATGGCCTCATTTTGGCACCAGCCTCAAAGAATGTTAATGGCTTCAATAACCAGCCATTTAGTAGGTTCTGTGTAACAAAGCAGTCAGTCTCAAACACAAATCCCATCTCAGCTTCAAGGAGTTATTAAAGTCAAACATTAAAAAGTGCTCTGAGAAAAATGGACTGCATTTTAATTAAAACAAAAAAATTATTCTTCTGCTCTACTTTTCTTGCATCCAGTAACTCTCTCTCTCCACTTTGGGAAGTACTTATAGGGCTACTGTATGATCAAATAGAAAAGCATCAGGACATTTTATCTAAATAAGAGGATCTTTTCACAAAAATAGGGGGATATGACAATGTAGCACACAGCTTCAATACTCTATATAATATAGGAGCCAGTGGTGGGGTGTAACATACGCTTATACAAAAGATGGTGACAACTTTATAAAAGAGGAATGAAACAAAATAATGATGTTGTGACCTGCAATCTACCTTCTTCAGAAAACACGAATACAGTGATGGACAACCAAATGAACAATAACTAAATTATATGTTCTAGAGTAACCAGAACTAGTGAACCTAAAATAGAAAATTACAAGAGAAGACAAAGTACTATATTACAGGAAAATCATTAATTAAAAATAGGAATTAAATTAAATGTACAATTTAAATATAAAGACATTTAGCTGGCTGAAGTCTAGGCTGAGGCTACGATCTGTACTCAGCTGGTAGTCAGATGATCACCTAGTTAATTGCTATATATATATATATATTATTTGTACTTCTATTTATTATTACTTTATAGTAAAGTAAAGAGCCTTGTCACACCAAGTGGCGTATAGGGAATATTGTGTTAGTAACCATAATTTTTATAGACCTTCGGCACATGATTTTTTGGGTAATGTGGTTGGTATTATGCCTGTGCCACTTTACTTTCCCAGAAAATATTTGGTACCTACAAAAGGCTGGGTGAACCTGGCAGCCATTGGTCAGGATTGAACCCGGCCTCTTGTCTTTTGTAGTCTGGTTCACTAACCGCTGAGCTATTGCGGCTCATTATTACTATATAATACAGTAAATTGCACAATGCCTGGCTGAATGCCTAAAAAAACTGACCGTATCTGCCGAAATCCTAATATCTGGTAACCTTTGTCATGCTGTCTTGCCCTGTCGCTAGGATGGAGCTTGCAACTCACTGCAAGGCATCTCCACATTTCTTGTGTTCACCAACTTGTTATTATATTTCAACATTTAGAGAAACAGCTCTTTTAAGGGTAAATTATATTTTATACATTTAATGAATAACCTTGTACATTAATGTTTAATTAATTAATTGACTGTACATGTCGTTATCAGATGTCAATGTCAGTTTAAAGAGGATGTAAGTATGTGAATGTTGTGTAGGGTTGGATGCTGTCTGCAGTGGCACAGAGTCCATGACTTGTTCTCAATTAGACATAATAAGTTATTTGTGGTCACCTGACAGCTTCCTCATCCACTCTTAAAAGATGCTGCGTGGACTTAGTCACGCTGTTGTGTCTTTAATTGACAACTAGAATATTTATACCTTTCAGATCAACACATTCAACTTCAGCGAAAGAACCATGTACCCATTTCAATCCCTACCCACTAGGCCAGTATGGTCACACAACCAGTCAGTTTGGCTGCTTCATAAAACTGTTTGCTTGCAAGAATCAATCTCACTACACTCATGGCAGACACATAGATATTCAAATCTTCCAAACAGAAGAATTGGAGTGTGTCCCCTAATAGTTTCTGCAGCTCTCTGGTTATATCCCTCCGGAGACAAATAATAATAAATGAATATTATTATAGAGGGAAACTTCCGAGGCGATAATCAGCGAATCAATTCAGAGGAAGAGGTATGTTTACAGCACTCGGAAAAATTGACAAATAATCAACAAAGAAAAAAATATGGACCAAAGCAGGATCGAACCCGTACTCAGTGGCACAGTGCCTTGCCACGAAAAGCAAACGCTAGGGAACACTGTAGCAAGACTGCAAACACTTCAACATCATTTTGGCTGCAAAAATTAGTCCCTATCATAGGTAAGGAAAGTAATAATAATGAGTCCATATCAAAGTTTCCATAACAATGCTTTTTACAATGACAGCTTGTCAAGCCATCGATCAACCTCCTTAGTCGCCTCTTACGACATGCCTGGAAGGTCACATTGTCACTATTCTTTACTTCCCACATAATGAGGCCCCGGTAACACACGGTACCATAGATTTTAGAAGCAGTGATCTCTGCAATACGTGCCATTTTGGCACGCAAGGTTTCTGTTTTTGAGATTGTAATTCTGCCCTATGTGCCGTCTTCGGCTTGAAAGGACAATAGATAGATATCAAAGTGCTAGATCAGTAATGAGTGTCTACTGTCTGTGGTAGGAGAAGAAGTTTGGGGAGATAGAAAACTCAGATGTCAACACAAATGTCTTGAATGTGCTCTAAAAGGCAAAAGCCCATAGGATGTTTGATCAATTTGAGTGTAGTTAAAACATATTTCAAGACAATATGGTATTTGTTATATAACTATCTATACATTGTAATTGACTTCATTCTGTTGAGTAGAACTTGGCTTTGTGAAGGAGAATGCAAACAAGTTCTATGTTAGGAGGTTCACATAAACAAACAGGACAGCAGTCAGAAAACATCCACAAGAGAAATCATAGAATATGCTTGCTAGCCTGGATTGAAACCCTTAATCCCTAAGGCAGAGCTTCTTGCCACTATTTGTCATTAATTGTCCACCAGTTATTCCAAAGAAAGTTAATTTTAATGCCATTCATTTCATTGAAAACATTATCTAGATATGGCTGTTCTTGTAAGATGTCATATTGTAGAATTAACACAAATAACTTCTTTCCTTCCTCATTTGCTTTTCAGCATCGAGTGGAAATATAATTTGCAGTCTTTTGCTCTTCTGTTCACCTCTGCTGCTGTTATGTTTCCTAGTGTATCTAATATTCCATCAATCCATCTTTTTCGTGGTTGACTCTTGGGTCTGGTGTTCTCGCAACATTTATGAAGGCTCATTATGTTTTGATCTTTCTGCCTTGTCACATGGTCAAACTATTTTATCTGTTGTTTCTTTATATATTCTTTGGTGGGGGCTATTCCTAGCCTTTTTCTCAGTTCTTCATTTCTGATCTTATCTCTCAGACTGTTTCCTGTCATTCGTCTAACACATTTCATCTCAGTAGAGGTTATTTTCTTATTGTTCTTGCATCTTAGGTAGCACAATGTTGGGATGAAGACTAAGACAAATAACAATAAATGAATATTATTATGAATAGAAACTTCCGGGGCGACAGATCAACAAATTGTTTCAGGAGGACAGGTATGTGTACAAAAATGTAAAAATACCTGCCCTACTATAGAATTATAGCATCATGTCATGATCATATATCTTCTTCAATCTGAAGCAGTGACAGAGAGAGTGTGATAGTAAACAAATTATATTTTGATAATTTTGTTTCTCTTTGTTGTTCTCTTTCAGTGATATGCTAAAATGTTGTCATTAGTTCTTCCAGCGCACCAAATATCTTATCCCTGTATGTTGGCTAGTGTTTCCTACACACTGTTTTGTGCAAACTGCAGAACATGTCATGTGCATTTTGCCAAACTGACACACCGGAGCGGCTGAATCTTCAAGTTGAATTTTTTAAACCTGTGATTTTGTATTATGCTTTTACATCCATGTCATAATAATAATAATTTCTTTTTTCAATTGTTGTATTACTACTTTATATATGATGTACTTTTCTTTGTTCCTGGTGTTAATCTCACAAGTATGTGATCTCTTCAACTTTATTATTGTTACTAACATGCAGACAGAATGTTTGTCAGAAATGTCATATTTTAATGCTGATCATTTATTTGTATTATTTAACCATGGATTTATATTCTAATTTGCAGATATGTTGCTTATTTATATCATTCACTGCCTGAATTTATCAGTATTTTAAATTTTGTGTTCATTTTTATATACTTTGCCAATTTGGGTTTCTGCTTCTCTCTGCTTTGTTATAAGCCAGAGATAGACAAATGTTGAACAAAAAGTGTTACAGGTGTCCCATAGCATGACTGCCTTTGGGTATTGAGGTGTATGTCTGAAGGCCAGGTAGATGTTTCAGTTTTCAAACGCTGGTGTTCAATAAGAAAAACTAGTCCCCTATGACTTTTTCCAATCCATTATTCACAAGTTATCCAAAATAATGCTGTTTGGGTTTTGTTGCTTTTTTTTTTTTTTGTTTTAAACCAGGCACAAATGAGATAGCCAAAACAATTGTGGCTCATTTGAGCTAAAATAATTTAGAATATTTCTATTTTTGTGCCAGATTTTCTCCTGCATTTTATTGTGAAGAAGTCACAGCGAAACAGCATTATGGTTGCTCCAGATTTGAATAGTTAACAACTGTAGCATATTTTACTTTTATAGTTAGAGAAGAAAATACAACAAAGAACCACGGGCCACCTCATTTTTAAATGCTGACATACTCATGTATTTCTGCAATGTATCAAATATTTTGTGTTCCTACCTCATTGTTTGAAGTGAAACTGTCTACATTATGAGCATTCTACTCACGGTGCACTCATTTCTTCCAGCTCTATAATTTTCCTCTCAATCATTAATCCTGTCATATGGAGGCAAAACATGGAGAATTTATATGCATTTGAACTGACTACTTAAGCTGAATAGAGTAGTTTTTTCAATGCAGACCTTAGTTGTGTTCAAAGATACATTATTACAACACAAGTTTATTAGTTAATTTGCCCACAAAAATTTTGGTTTTGATTATTCGTTAATAATCCTTGAACTGACATCCCAACGTGTGACGTGCAATATTTTCTTCAAATCTCTTTGACCGTTTTCTTTCTTGTAACCAACCTCATGAGTTGAAAGATTCAACTTTTCACCCAAAAGTTGACATTGTTCAGACAAACCTTTTACATTGTTCACTACCTTTTGTATTATATTTTTTAAGCTAATTAATGACCATGTATAGAGCATTGGAAGTGGCCGCTTTTAGTGCAGATTTTGTGCAAATTGAAATTTGACTTGGTACATTCTATCTTTGTTAACATGTCTGTTTTTTTTTCTTCACCCATTTTCTTATCCAAGAATTATTGGCTTCCTCAGTCAAATAAAAATTTACTGAAATATAAATCTATATGTTGTGTTAATTTGTGGATTTTGTTAAAAAAACTTGTTTTTTCATTGATTCTTTCTCTTTCATACTTTTATTTATTTATTGTTCTGTTCCACATTGATGGGTTGGTATTGACAGTAAGAACCATCATAGAGACCATCAAATTGGATGTTGATCAGAGAGATCATCAAATTGGATATTATCAGAGAGACCATCAAATTAGATGTTGATCTGAGACCATCAAATTGGATGTTGATCAGAGAGATCATCAAATTGGATATTATCAGAGAGATCATTAAATTGGATGTTGATCAGAGAGACCACAAAATGGATGTTGATCAGAGACCATCATACTGGGTTTTCATCAGAGAGACCATCAAATTGGATGTTGATCAAAGTGATCATCAAACTGGATGTTGATCAGAGACCATCAAACTAGATTTTCATTAGAGAGATCATCAAATTGGATGTTGATCAGAGACCATCATACTGGGTTTTCATCAGAGAGATCATCAAATTGGATGTTGTTCAGAGTTATTGAGTTATTTGCGGGTCATCATCATTGCACTCCGAACATGCCCATAGGTGCTGAGATCCCCTCCTCAGCAATTCCCTCAGTGTCCAGCGACTGACGACTCCAGTTCTATGTTGGTTGATAAGTCTTCTTACACGGCCACTAAGTTTCTCATTTCTGGCTGTGCCCATCTTAACTCCCATTTCCATCATCCGAAGAAGTGACGTGGATCTGTGTTTGTCGAAGTCCTGTGCTCTTCCCACATCTCGGAGGGCATTGATGATGTCCGCCCGATCCATTGGTTGCCCGTCCTCAACGACAGCGCAGCTAGCCAACCTGTCCGCCCTTTCATTTCCCTGTACTCCGCATGTCCAGGGACATAGACAAAGGTGACCTTACGTATTTTGGATTTCTGCAACGACTCTACCCATTGCATGCGTACAAAGCCCGCCTCCACTTTTTTTTGTCATGCTCATCGAATCACTCAGTATACATGCGTGGGTGTAGTCTTGTGACTATACCAATTTGAATGCCTTGGTCACTGCCATCGCCTCCATTGTCATGCTACTCGTGGTCACGACGTATACACCACTGTCTTCCTTGACTATTCTGCCTGCCGAGCGTGCTGTAAATGCCCATGCACTTCTTTGGTGTCGTCTTACAGATCCGTCTGTATAGATTGCATCTTTCTCATCGGTGTTATCGCAGATGAGACCGTTGACCTCAGCATTAACCACGACCGGGTTCTGTTCCCTACTTTTCCTGTCGAGTGTGACAATACACGAGAAAGTCGCCTTGAATGACGTAGGCACCGGTATCCACTCCTCACCAACGCTGATATTGGTAAGCCCACAAACCTGTTTGATGACATCTTCTGCTCGGCCCACCCATGATTTGCCTCTTTTTAGCCTGTCACATTTCTCTGTGTTGAGCACGTGGTGCAATGGATGCTCTGTATCTGTACTAATCTTCAGGTATGCTCGTGCTCTCCAGATCTTGATTCTGTCATCCATGGTTGGAAAGTCAAGAAGATACCTCATTGCTACACAGGGAGTGTCCCTCGTACATCCCAGGATAATGCGCATGGCTCCATTTTGTATTTTCTCCAGCCTATCATTTTGAGTCGTACTGACAGTAAGAATGGCCAGGGCATACTCGATTGGTGCGAGGACTAATCCCTGGAACAGAAGAGTAAGTAGCCTCTGCTCGATGTTGGCAGCTGTCATGACCTTCAAGGCGGCTAATCCTTTGCGGGATTTTGTTATCACATGGTCGACGTGGTCCCGAAAACACAGGCTGCGATCAAACTTAACTCCCAGGTATATCATCAACTTGTCCCTGGTCACCTCATCAGCTCCCATTCGTACTACCGGCGTGGTCGTATGAACGATATGATTGTTAAGGGAGAACCATGAAACTGATGCTTTATTAGGATTAACCACGGCACCTGATACCCCACACCAGGAAGAAATGCAATCGAGTTCGTCTTGCATTGTGGAGGCGTTCCCCGTCTGTCTCTTCCCTGTCGATATACCAGAATATCATCAGCAAAAGTCATAGTTCTTCCCCTAAAGTTGTTCAGAGAGACCATGAAATTGGATGTTGATCAGAGAGACCATCAAATTGGATGTTGATCAGAGAGATAATCAATTTGGATGTTGATCAGATATAGTAAAACTAGAGCATTGTCAGTGAAGCCACTAGTAAACTATCACTCCAATTGTTTTCTTCTGATTTTATTCCTAATTGGTTTCTGATCTTCCAGCAGATGTATAATATCATTCCACCACAATTTTTGTTTATTGTGGTTATCATGGTCTGTTGTCAATTCTTTTGTTGTCTTGCTGCAAATATTTGTAATTTTCTTTAGGTAGTCAGTCAGTTTAGTTTGTGTTCACATGACTGAGCCATTTTGTCTATGACTTCTTCATTGTGTTTTCCGGGGGCTGCATAGAAGTCTATATCATTTTAAGTTACGGTTATGGTTATTGTTATGGAAGGCCCCGGTATTACTGCAAACGAATTAAAATCCATAATTGCTCAACCGCCGGTGCCAGTGGAATCATCCGAATTACTATCTCATCTCCCAAGCAAAGAAAGGTAGCTGTAGTCTCCATCATAGCAGTCTCAGCACACGCCAAAAGACATAAGGAGAAACTGCACAGAAAGTGAACACAGCCATCTGTTCTCCATCATACGATATCATCATTCATCGTAAAACAATCGGAATATCGAAAAACGATCAACACAGATTAAAGCACAGCTCACGGTGTGCACAGAGCACTTAACTCAGTAGTTCCTGCAACAAGCTGGACTTGGAATATGAGGAAACTGCAACAAGGAACACTTTTCAGACATAGCCTTTAATGGTTCCTATCGCCTATCCACCATATTGACCGGAAGTTCACATCCTCCTGAAATTGATGATCGTCATATTGTTTTAAAATGTATAGCGCTTGATGATGCTAGGACATCACCTTGACTTTAAATCCGAACATATGAAACACAGTTAGTCATCGGATTATCCCCGTCGCGCATCAAACAACAGACTGTAAGATCTCCCTGCAATGTGAATTTGTGAAATTTTGAATCCCTCCTGACTAACATGAACCTAAATAGTTAGAGTCACAAGACTACACCCACGCATGTATACTGAGTGATTTGATGAGCATGATTAAAAAAGTGGAGGCGGGCTCTGTACGCATACAATGGGTAGAGTCGTTGCAGAAATCCAAAATACGTAAGGTCACCTTTGCCTATGTCCCTGGGCATGCGGGAGTACGGGAAAATGAAAGAGCGGACACGTTGGCTAGCTGCGCTGTTGTTGAGGACGGGCAACCAATGGATCGGGCGGACATCATCAATGCCCTCCGAGATGTGGGACGAGCACATGACTTCGACAAACACAGATCCACGTCACTTCTTCGGATGATGGAAATGGGAGTTAAGATGGGCACAGCCAGAAATGAGAAACTTAGTGGCCGTGTAAGAAGACTTATCAACCAACATAGAACTGGAGTCGTCAGTCGCTGGACACTGAGGGAATTGCTGAGGAGGGGATCTGAGCACCTATGGACATGTTCGGAGTACAATGATGATGACCCGCAAATAACATGAACCATCAGAAGTCACCCCGGTGCTGCCAAGTCACGCACGAAACTCCATTCCGTCTTTCACTATTAGCGTAGGGCCGCCTTAGAGATATACAATCAGCTATTGTGATGACGTAGCACACACAACAACGGCTGCGCCCATAAAATCCCAACTACTCTGATAAATGCAACGAACAAGGCGCGAAAAGGTTATGTACAATTTCTAAAGTGAAAACTGCGATTGATTTGGCAGTACCGTCCATATTAATGAGTTTTAACATGTAAATACTTGGCGTCAAACAATTCCAACGATGGCCTTGGAACAGCACTCAATGTGTTGACGTAAACCGCATATCATCTCTAGACATGGGAAGGTCGCATTCACAAACTTGGACTTGACAAAAGAGGAGCATTGAGGTGTGTACGATTCAGCATCATAGGCGAAATTTGTCAAGTGGATCATCAGATTGACTCCAACGCAGAAAATTGCATTGAAGAGCCGAAACGAATCAGTCCCCAAATGCAATTTCTGCAGCGGTCCAAAGAACATGAAACGCGTACCACCATGTTGGAAACGGAAGTCTTTTTACATTTTAAGTTATTTTAGCTCAATATTCTTTGAATGGGATCGTATGTAGCGCAGTGGTAAGTCTGTTGGTTTTGACGATAAAATTAACCTAGCTTCAGTCCATACCTGGAGTTCCTCAAGAATGAGTACCTAGCTCATTTGGATGGGAAAGCGCCAAAGCTTTTGAGATAGACATTTAGAAGTGGTCATTGCATGCGTTCAAATAACAATCTGCGTCATGGTTGATATATATGAAGCACCCGTGGTTCTTCACACACAAGTCGATTTTGTTAGTAACATAAAAAATATAGTGTAAAGGTCAAGTTTAGTCCAATAAAGTATTTCAGTTCGCAAGGATAGTTTCCCCTTGAGTAAACATTGCATTTTATTTGATGGTTCTCAATGTGTCATTAGAAGACCCTTATTTCTAAAGAAAAGAGAAACGACGCGAGGATAAAATCTGTTAAGAAAAAAAAAATGCGCATTAAAAGGCAGAAGTACTTTTGAGTGGGTATGTCAGTGATCAAAACACAACACAACGAGCCTTCAAGAAACGTTGTGAGGATACCAGACCCAATGGTCGACCACGAAAAAGATGGATGGATCTGTAATTATATCCACATAACTTCGTGTAAAAAAAAAAAAAAGCAATAGGCACCGTCACACCAAGTGATGTATAGGGAATATGGTGTTAGTGACCATTATTTTAACAGACCTTCGGCACATAATTTTTGGAGTAATGTGGTCGGTATTACGCCTGTGCCGCTTTACTTTCCCAGAAAAAAAATCCAGTACCCACTTAAGGCTGGGTGAACCCGGAAGCCGTCAATCAGGATCGAACCCGACCTCGCGTCCTTTGTAGTCCAGTTCACTAACGACTCAGCTATCACGGCTCCCTACATAATTTTGTGTACTTAGCATAACATCACACCCTAAGATAGCATAACATCACACCCTAAGATAGCATAACATCACACCCTAAGATAGCATAAAGTCACACCCTAAGATAGCATAACTTCTGTACATAACTTTTTTTTAACAACTCTTCTTATGAAATCTGTATATTCCTCTTGTGGTTGACAGAAGGAAGGTTCGCTGACATGATTCCATTTAACAAATGTAGATCTCCTGGTAGAAATAAGGTTCGCTAACTTGATGCCATTAAACAAATGTTGTAGATATAGTGGTTGACAGAAGAAAGATTCACTGATACTATGTCCTTAAACAAATGTTGTAGATCTAGTGGTTGACAGAAGAAAGATTCACTGATACTATGTCCTTAAACAAATGTTGTAGATCTAGTGGTTAACAGAAGAAAGATTCACTGATACTATGTCCTTAGACAAATGTTGTAGATCTAGTGGTTGACTGAAGAAAGATTCACTGATACTATGTCATTAAACAAATGTTGTAGATCTAGTGGTTGACTGAAGAAGAAAGATTCACTGATACTATGTCCTTAAACAAATGTTGTAGATCTAGTGGTTGACAGAAGAAAGATTCACTGATACTATGTCATTAAACAAATGTTGTAGATCTAGTGGTTGACAGAAGAAAGATTCACTGATACTATGTCATTAAACAAATGTTGTAGATCTAGTGGTTGACTGAAGAAAGATTCACTGATACTATGTCCTTAAACAAATGTTGTAGATCTAGTGGTTGACAGAAGAAAGATTCACTGATACTATGTCATTAAACAAATGTTGTAGATCTAGTGGTTGACTGAAGAAAGATTCACTGATACTATGTCCTTAAACAAATGTTGTAGATCTAGTGGTTGACAGAAGAAAGATTCACTGATACTATGTCATTAAACAAATGTTGTAGATCTAGTGGTTGACTGAAGAAAGATTCACTGATACTATGTCCTTAAACAAATGTTGTAGATCTAGTGGTTGACAGAAGAAAGATTCACTGATACTATGTCATTAAACAAATGTTGTAGATCTAGTGGTTAACAGAAGGAAAATTCACTGAATCGATGTCATTAAACAAATGTGGTAGATCACGTGAGTTGACAGAACAAATGGGTGAACACCAGCGAGAAACAATAACTCCACAAATTAACGTCACCGTCCTTGAATTTTCAAAAACTAAACCCCAACTTCCTCAGCTGTTGCAGATTTTACATCTTACCTGTAGTTTATATCTTACCTTTAGTTTGCATCTTACCTTTAGTTTGCATCTTACCTGTAGTTTACATCGTACCTTTAGTTTGCATCTTACCTGTAGTTTACATCTTACCTTTAGTTTGCATATTACCTGTAGTTTACATCTTACCTGTAGTTTACATCTTACCTGTAGTTTACATCTTACCTTTAGTTTGCATCTTACCTGTAGTTTACATCTTACCTTTAGTTTGCATCTTGCCTGTAGTTTACATCTTACCTGTAGTTTGCATTTTACCTTTAGTTTGCATCTTACCTGTAGTTTACATCTTACCTTTAGTTTGCATCTTACCTGTAGTTTACATCTTACCTGTAGTTTGCATTTTACCTTTAGTTTGCATCTTACCTGTAGTTTACAAATTACCTGTAGTTTACAGCTTACCTAACCCTTTCCATCAATTTCTACCTACCTACCTTCTTAGTAGGCATTAACCTGTTTCAACCTTTCCTTCCCTCTTAACGTGCCTACCTAGCTACCTTCATACCTGCCTCCATCCTTCCACACCTACACTTCCTCCATCCCTTCCCTACCTATCTCTATCCTTCAACAGCTATCCTATTTACTTTCATAATCTATCTTTATCTCAAGTTACTTCATAGACTTACCTTCCCTTCCCAAACCTACTATACCTCCCTCTCTCCATCCCCATCTACACATCTCCCTTCCGTTCTATTTTACTACCCCCTCCCCCATATATATATGTGTGTGTATATATATATATATATATATATATATATATGTAACCTTACCTCCTACAATACATCCCTATCTACTTCCATCTCTACCCCTTCCCTATATACTCCACATCTACCTACCCCCTTCCCTATATACTCAACATCTACCTACCCCCTTCCCTATATACTCCACATCTACATACCCCCTTCCCTTTATACTCCACATCTACATACCCCCTTCCCTATATACTCCACATCTACATACCCCCTTCCCTATATACTCCACATCAACCTACCCCCTTCCCTATATACTCCACATCTACCTACCCCCTTCCCTATATACTCCACATCTACATACACCCTTCCCTATATACTCCACATCTACATACCCCCTTCCCTATATACTCCACATCTACCTACCCCCTTCCCTATATACTCCACATCTACATACCCCCTTCCCTATATACTCCACATCTACATACCCCCTTCCCTATATACTCCACATCTACATACCCCCTTCCCTATATACTCCACATCTACCTACCCCCTTCCCTATATACTCCACATCTACCTACCCCCTTCCCTATATACTCCACATCTACATACCCCCTTCCCTATATACTCCACATCTACCTACCCCCTTCCCTATATACTCCACATCTACATACCCCCTTCCCTATATACTCCACATCTACCTACCCCCTTCCCTATCTACTTCCATCCCTATTTATATTATCTACCTTACCTACCCATGAGAGCCGCGATAGCTCAGTGATTAGTGAAATGGACTACAAAGGACAAGAGGTAGGGTTCGATCCCAATCGACGGCTTCCGGGTTCACCCAGCCTTTAATGGGTACCGGGTTTTTTCTAGGAAAGTAAAGCGGCACGGGCCTAATACTAACCACATTACCCCAAAAATCATGTGCCGAAGGTCTGTAAAAATTATGGTCACTAACACCATATTCCCTATGCGCCACTTGACGTGACGGGGGTACTTTACTTTTTTTTTTTTTACCTACCCATCCTAACAACCTGTCTCCCTCCCTAATCTCTCTCTTTCTTTCTCAGCCTACCACCCTCTATAATCTCTCTCTCTCTCTCTCTCTCTCTCTCTCTCTTCTCAGCCTGCCTCCCTTCCTAATCTCTCTCTCTTTCTTTCTCAGCCTGCCTCCCTTCCTAATCTCTCTCTCTCTCTCTCTCTCTTTCTTTCTCAGCCTGCCACCCTCCATAATCTCTCTCTCTCTCTCACTCTCTCTCTCTCTCTCTCTCTCTTCTCAGCCTGTCTCCCTTCCTAATCTCTCTCTCTTTCTTTCTCAGCCTGCCTCCCTTCCTAATCTCTCTCTCTCTCTCTCTCTCTTTCTTTCTCAGCCTGCCACCCTCCATAATCTCTCTCTCTCTCTCTCTCTCTCTCTTTTCTCAGCCTGCCTCCCTCCCTAATCTCTCTCTCTTTCTCAACCTGTCTCCCTCCCTAATCTCTCTCTCTTTTTCAGCCTGCCTCCCTCTAATCTCTCTCTCTCTCTCTTTCTACCTGCCACCCTATCTCTCTCTCTTTCTCAGCCTGCCTCCCTCCCTAATCTCTCTCTTTCTCAGCCTGCCTCCCTCCCTAATCTCTCTCTTTCTCAGCCTCCCTCCCTAATCTCTCTCTTTCTCAGCCTGCCTCCCTCCCTAATCTCTCTTTCACTTTCTCAGCCTGCCTCCCTCCCTAATCTCTCTCTCTTTCTCAGCCCTGCCTCCCTCCCTAATCTCTCTTTCTCTCTTTCTAAGCTTGCCTCCCTCCCTAATCTCTCTCTCTCTCTATCTATCTCTCTCAACCTACCTTCCTGCCTACACTTTTTCTATCTCCTCCCTATTTATCTAACTCGCTCCCAAACTACCTATCTCCCTTCCTACCCTCCCCTTCTCTATCAACTACTCCCTTGCCTACCTCATTCCCAGCCTACCTCCTGTGTCACCCTGCCAGTCTTGTCATGTTCTCATCACTCGAGTCACGGTTAAACATGTGCAGCGCGAACGTTCCATAAACATCTTACATTAATAAGAAGACAAAAATGCTGTACCATAGCCTAGTTTGATTTCACAGTCTGGCTATCTAGGGCTGAGTGTTCAAGATTTGTATCTAGGACATCGTCAAGCATTACTCCCATCATCGCCATCGTGTGCCATACCCGTTGGCGTAGACGATCATGTCCTACCACGATTCTCTATCCACAGTGCATCTTATCACGGCATCAAACTATCTATAACTATATTATAGTATCTTTTCTCTTTGTCGTCCGCGATCTCTCTCTCCCTGTATTTTGTAGTGTGTATTCTTTGTACGTAATAGATGTTTAGACGACCAAAGTATTCCAACTTTCCTCTTCTCATGATGTGCCTGAAAACTGTCAATTGTTTCTTTCTGGTGTTTTTTAGTTCTCTTTTTGTTTTGGCCTCTGAAAATTTCCTCGTTGCTTATTTTTAACTGTCCAGGGAACTCTCAACATTTTTTCTGAGAAATCCTATCTCTGTGGCCTCTAATCGTCTTTTCATTTGTTTGTCTACTGTCTATGATTTAGTTCCATAGGTCAGACTTGGCCCTATACAGCACATATGAACACTCTTTCTCGTTCCTTTTGACATAGACTTATTGCACACGATATATTTCATTTTCCGAAATGACTCCTTAGTCACTGCTATTCTGTTTTTTTTTTCTTTTCTTCATTTCTTTAGTGCACCTTCTGTCTGATGTTATTATGCCCAAGTATTTGGGCTCTGCACTCGTTTCAGATTTGTCCCGTATATTTTTATGTTGCATGATTGTACCAGAGCCATGGCAGTGGCAGAATGACCTTCTGCTAGTAAGAAGACAACAGAGTATCTTCCTATCAGACAGTGACCTGCGCTTGTCTGTGAGAGATGTCGTTCGCTGTTGTTGTAACGATATAAACAATAATAGTTGTCCTCCCCTGTCTTGCTGGTGTCCTCCCCTGTCTTGCTGGGCATATGAGGAATATAATGTTGGTGACCCTATTTTTCGCATTTTAGGTAATGCGATCGGTATCGGTTGTCCGCAATAGCTATTTTTTTTTTTTAGTTAGCTGAGTGGCAGTGTTTCTAAGCGTTCGGCTTCTCGTGGCAAGGCGCAGTGCCATGGAGTACGGGTTCGATCCTGCTTCGAAACATATATTGTTCTTTGTTTTTTTCTGTTGTTGTTTATTTGTCATTTTTTTCTGAGTACTGTAGTACATACCTCTTCCTCCTATGATTCCCTGGTCGGTATCACCCCCATGCCGCCTTCACTCCCAGAAAAATCTCTGGTACCCATTTTTAGAGGCTGACTGACCCCTGGAGCCTTATCTCCGGAAAAAAATATCCACCAATTCTGGGACCGATCCCAGGCTGATCAAGAAGCGAGCACACTAACCACTCAGCCTCCGTGGCTCCTGATATACTCTAAAGTTTCCGATAATATCACAGGATATGTTAGCTGAGTGTCAGTGTTCCCTAGTGTTTGGCTTTTCGTGGCAAGGCGCTGTGCCACTGAGTACGGGTTCGATCCTGCTTCGGTCCATATATTGTTCTTTTTTTTATTTCTGTTGTTGATTACTTGTCATTTTTTCCGAGTGCTGTAAACATACCTCTTCCTCTGAATGATTCGCTGATTATCGCCTCGGAAGTTTCCCTCTATAATAATATTCATTTATTATTATTTGTCTCCGGTCATATGTTACTTAGGCCTGCCCATACATTAAAGCCATCAAGAATGAGGAACTTATCAGGGACTGACGCAATAACGGCAAGTATTTGTACAATTGATCCTCGGCATCATACCGGTTCTACTCTGCATGTGCATAGCTTTTACGATAGATCATTTCTTCTTTCTTTCCTTAGTGGAAAATGATTTTTATTAGGATTAGTCTGTCAGTTGTTTCTTCTGTCTGTTCCGCTAACTTGTCGACAGTTGATTGACAGAAAAGACTTCACGTCTTTCTTTATCAACTCCTGACGATCAAGCCAAATTTGTAACCTGCCCTGTTTTCACACAGTTTACCCTGACCTTCTAAAATGACCTCAATAGCGGAATGTCAATGTTATATCTTGACAGTTTCTTTCCCATCAGAATAGTTCTTCAACAAGGTCTACATGAGTTGGATTCTTTGTGACACAGCAAGTTCGCATGTACTCATCATCATCATCATCATCATCATCATCATCATCATCATCATCATCAACTACGCCTGCTGGCCTATGTGATCATATCTCACCACAACTCGCGATCTCGACAGTTATTTATCATTTCTGTTGTTGGCCTTCTCCCAAGCCATTCTCTTAAGCTGTCTGGTATCTTTTCTCTTTCCTTCCATCTATCTCTTCATCTCTCAATTTTCCCAGTTGTTGTAATATATTCGAGCTGTTCTCTTCTCATTACATGGCCAAAAAATTACGATTGTTTCTTCCTAATATTGGAAATTAGTTCTCATTTTGCTTTGGCCTCTTTCAGAACGTTTCCATTACTCTTATTGGCTGTCCATGGTATTCTCAACATTCTTCTGTAAAACCACATTTATACAGCCTCCAGTGATTTTCTTGTTTGTTGTCCTATTGTCCATGATTCGCATCCGTAAGTTAAGACTGGCTCTATATAACATTTAAGAACTCTTTTTCTTGTTTCTATTGTTAAAAATGGATTGCACAGTATCTTCCTCATTTTTTAAAAGCTGCTTTTACTTGAGCCATTCTGCATCTCACCTCTGTTGAACATCTACCATCTCACCGCTGTTGTACATCTACCATCTCACCGCTGTTGTACATCTACCATCTCACCGCTGTTGTACATCTACCATCTCACCTCTGTTGTACATCTACCATCTCACCGCTGTTGTACATCTACCATCTCACCGCTGTTGTACACCTACCATCTCACCGCTGTTGTACATCTACCATCTCACCTCTGTTGAACATCTTCCATCTCACCTCTGTTGAACATCTACCATCTCACCTCTGTTGAACATCTACCATCTCACCGCTGTTGAACATCTTCCATCTCACCTCTGTTGTACATCTACCATCTCACCTCTGTTGAACATCTTCCATCTCACCTCTGTTGAACATCTTCCATCTCACCTCTGTTGAACATCTTCCATCTCACCTCTGTTGAACATCTTCCATCTCACCTCTGTTGAACATCTTCCATCTCACCTCTGTTGAACATCTTCCATCTCACCTCTGTTGAACATCTTCCATCTCACCTCTGTTGAACATCTTCCATCTCACCTCTGTTGAACATCTTCCATCTGAGGTTAACAAAGTTCAACAACGTCACATGCACTAGCCAAGGGTGTAAAGGAGCATGTCTTTGTTTCCTGTGTGTCATCCGCTGAAGTAGTCTACCCAGGAGCGCCGTAAACCATTAGCTTCTGGGGAAGCAGGAAATATTTGTGTAGTTCAGTAGAGAGATGCCATCTATTCGTATGGAATTTTATTTACATCTTACCTGTCGTCTACACCTTATCTCTCTAGTTATTAAAATTCCTCGACAGTGAGGTCATCACTACGTGACTAAAGCTGGTAGATTTCCCATATTCTTATCAGCTGATGATGTAATATTTAATTAGCCAATTAGATCCTGAAATATAAGACACGCCATGACAACTACAAATAACTCCAGACATTAACGAAGCTAGCTATATCTGCAAGAACAGACAATATAGAGGCTCTTGATAATAATACGAATCAATTAACAGCGTCAGGTTAGCCATATTGTCATAGAGTTTATGATAATTGTTCACTAATTGAAACATTCTTCTTTGGTGTCTGCCTGACGTTCTGCAGACGCAACAGAAATCTTAGGGTAAGTTTGTGTTTTAGCCTATCTTTTGCTTCTTGTATGTCACAGTTGTTTATCGCTCATAAGGTAAGTTGATTTTCTCATATGTCCAGGATGATAACATCCACACACGCATCTTCTGTTAAACGCTTAAAGTGATTAGAGAAAGCTTATTTTAAAAGTTTAGAGAAGGCTTATTTTAAAAGTTGCAGGAGGCTTATTTTAAAGGATAGAGAAGGCTTATTTTAAAAGTTAGAGGAGACTTATTTTAAAGGATAGAGAAGGCTTATTTTAAAAGTTGCAGGAGGCTTATTTTAAAGGATAGAGAAGGCTTATTTTAAAAGTTACAGGAGGCTTATTTTAAAAGTTAGAGGAGACTTATTTTAAAGGATAGAGAAGGCTTATTTTAAAAGTTGCAGGAGGCTTATTTTAAAGGATAGAGAAGGCTTATTTTAAAAGTTGCAGGAGGCTTATTTTAAAGGATAGAGAAGGCTTATTTTAAAAGTTACAGGAGGCTTTTTTTTAAAGTTAGAGGAGACTTATTTTAAATGTTAGAGGAGACTTATTTTAAAAGTTAGAGGAGACTTATTTTAAAAGTTAGAGGAGACTTATTTTAAAAGTTAGAGGAGACTTATTTTAAAAGTTAGAGGAGACTTATTTAAAAGTTAGAGGAGACTTATTTTAAAAGTTAGAGGAGACTTATTTTAAGCTAGAGAGGGCTTAATTAAAATTATAGAAGGCTTATTTTAAAAGTTAGAGGAGGCTGTATCTTATAATGTAAACACTTTTGTTGTTAAGAATTGAGTGTCATAAATCTGAAACTCCGAGATCTATCAACAGGTGATCTTTTTGTTACGAGCATTAACTACTAAAAAATCATTCATAAATTGTGAGTTGATCCGAAATTTTTTTTTTTTTTCTATTTTGGCGCCACAAATTGAAACCAGCTCCGTAAAATACCAATTTTAAGAATGAGGGGGAATGTTCTATACTCAAGGGAGTGTTCTAGACTAAGGGGAATGTTCTAGCCTCAGGGGAATGTTCTAGACTCAAGGGAATGTTCTAGACTCAGGGGAATGTTCTAGTCTCAGGGGATGTTCTAGTCTCGGGAGAATGTTCTAGTCTCAGGGGAATGTTCTAACCTTAGGGGAATGTTCTAGACTCAAGGAAGGCTCTAACCTTAGGGGAAGGTTCTACACTCAGGGGAATGTTTTAGCCTTAAGGGAATGTTCTAGTCTCAGGTGAGTGTTCTAGCCTCATGGGAATGTTCTAGCCTCAGCGGAATGTTCTAGACACAGGGGAATGTTTTAGCCTTAAGGGAATGTTCTAGTGTCAGATGAATGTTCTAGCCTCATGGAATGTTCTAGCCTCAGGGGAATGTTCTGGACTCAGGAGAATGTTCTAGCCTCAACGGCATGTTCTAGACTCTGGGTAATGTTCTAGCCTCAGTGGAATGTTCTAACCTATGTTACATCCTTGACTTTTATTATTAAACTACACACGTTACTGATCTACGAATGTTTGCAGGGCTTTCTTTCTTGGGTGAATTTTCTATCATCATCATCATGTGCTAAAACAGTTGACGTAGGCTATCATGTCCTTCCACAATCTTCTATCAACAGTGCATCGTATCACTTCTGTCGTTGATTGTTCTCCAAGCCACGACACCAAGCTAACTATCCCCCTTAGTCGTCAGCGACCTTTCTTTCCCTGTATTTTGCCAATTGTAACCAAGTATTCCTACTTTTATTTTCCTGTGTTGTGCCCGAAAAATGTTGATTGTTTCTTTCTTATTGTTTTTTTAGCAGCTCCCTTTTAATTCCTCCAAAAAAGAAATAAGACGCCTTCTTTCCTTTACTAGTCTTCGGGACACCGTTGGGCAAGGTGGAGTTCCCGTTTAGCCCCCTCCCCTTCCTGTCCGAGTTATGTGAAGCCATTGGAGCAGGTGATGGATGGTGTTGTTGGAGCAGTCGACAAGTAGTTCCGGTTATGGTCCCCGCTGCGTGAATGGCAGGCAGAGGATCTCAGTTGTTCGTGGCTAAATGACACGTTAGTGTGTGACGGGGCACTTTACTTTACTTTTACGGACTGAGAGGGAGATTCCGGAATCACCCAGTTTCAGCTGTGCTATCTGAGGGCTGGTTTTATTTTTAACAATTAAGTCGCCCCAGCACGCAATGCTGTAAACGTCACACATTGTCGGTGGTTCCTTTCAGCCCGCGGGCCTTACTATTATAGATGGCTGTGTTCTATTTCATCGCAATCTATAGAAGATTGTCATTCAATTGAGCTAATAATTATCCTTCTCGACCTTGACATTCCGGATGTGCTCCTAAAATAGCTGACTCACAGAATTGCGTGTCTGAAGTCTTATGCTTTCTTGGGTCGGTTCAATTCGTCACGTGGCTGCTGTAAAGTCAAGTCTAAAGCTTTCACTCACGATGAAGAAAAAATTGACACTGTGGTATTACTCCAGACGGCCCATTTTCAAAGATTGTTTTGGCTTCGAAGACAAGTATCGAAATTGTCTCACTTGAGAATTGATCCCACACCTTCGTGATTTGCAGACGAGCGCACTAACCACTACGCCAGTGCATCTCCTGTCAAAGACATGGAGAAATATAAAATAACCTGGTGTCATCTCGCGAGAATGGAGCATGGCCAGTGCTCACTGCACACCTACAGCATTCGATCATTGCTTGAGGAAGTTCACGTGAGACGTGGATTTAATTTCTTGAGACGTTCACATGAGACGTGGATTGAATGGCTTGAGGAAGTTCACGTGAGACGTGGATTGAATTTCTTGAGACGTTCACATGAGACGTGGATTGAATGGCTTGAGGAAGTTCACGCGAGACGTGGATTGAATGGCTTGAGACGTTCAAAAGCACCTGAAATAGAAGCGGTTAGCGATACATAGCTGACTGTTTACATCAGAATCAGCGAACTACAACCGGTTAATACCCTTCCACATCTACCCACTGTGGCCCTGGTAACAGACTAATCAGTTCAGGGAATCGAGCGGGGATCGAAGAAGGAAGGCAGCGCAGATACCGTACAATACCAAGCTGGAGCTGCGTGGCTTCAGCACAGTAAAGCGTTGTAAGCTACAGCACAACACATCTACGCTTATTTAATGACCTTTTGAGGGCGACCATGAAGAGGAGTTACCGTTGTGCGAAGTTTATAATTATGGTTAGTCGAAGGCCCCGGATTCACTGCAAACGAATTAAAATCCATAATTGCTCAACCGCCCGTGCCAGTGGAATCATCCGAATTAAAACTCATCTCATCGAAAGATCCAAACAAATAAAGGTAGTTGCAGTCCCCATGATAGCAGCTAAAGGCACACGCCAAAAGGTATAAGGCCAAGCAGCACCGAAAGTGAATGCAAGTGAACTATCCTTCGTCGTACGATATCATTGTTCATCGTAAGCAATCGGAACATCGAAGCATGATTCGGATGAAGTACACAGCTCACGGTGTGCCCAGAGCACTAACCTCAGTAGCTCCGAAGATGAATGTAGGTAGCCAATATTACATACATCCTTCAGCACATGACGTAACAACTTATATGGCAAAACTCCTGGCTATTGGCTAAAGAGAGAACGTTGCAGTTCTTCACTACAAACGTGAATCATCATCATCAAGTACCGGGCCAGCTGGCGTAGATGTTCATGTCTCTCCACAACTTTAGATCTCGATAGTTATTTATCATTTCTGTGTTGACCTTCTGCCAAGCCATTCTCTTAAGCTGTCTGGTGTCTTTTCTCTTTGCTTCCCTCTATCTCTTCGTCTCTCAATTTTCCCAGTTGTTACAATATATTCCAGCTGTTCTCAATATATGGCCAAAAAATGATGATTGTTTCTTCCTAATATTGGAAATTAGCTCTCTTTTTGCTTTGGCCTCTTTCAGAACGCTTTCATTACTCTTCTTAGCTGTCAATGGCATTCTCAACTTTCTTCTGTAAAACCACATTTCTACAGACTCCAGTGATTTCTTTGTCTGTTGTCCTATTGTCCATGATTCACATCCATATGTTAAGACTGGCTCTACGTAACATTTAAGAACTCTTTTTCTTGTTTCTATTGTCAAAATGGATTACATAGTATCTTCCTCATTTTCTGGAAAGCTGCTTTTGCCTGAGCCATTCTGCATCTCACCTCTTTTGTACATCTTCTGTCTGAGGTTAACAAAGTTCCCAAATATTTAAATTCATTTACCTGTTTTAATATTGTTCCACTTGTCTTTATTTTGCACTGAGGTGATGTCTTTTTCTTTGTTGTTACCATTACTTCTGTCTTTTTTACAAATATGAATAGGTAGGTAAAAAATGAATTTCCAATAAACCGTGTTTACATTTAGATTTGCATCATAAGCTTGAATCACGTGTTACCACAGAAGTAATCTTACACGAGTAGAAACCGAAAAGGGAAGAGAATCAAAACTAAAAAGATATCATGATATGGCATAAAAAAGTCGGATGTGCTGGCCCAAAGGTACAGATATCGCATCTCGCTGTATATAACAGCAAGACGCAAATTACGTCCACTTAAAACCCGTGTAAGTACTAATACTTATACTAATATTCTATCTATCTATTGTCCTTTCAAGCCGAAGACAGCACATAGGGCAGAACCACAATCTCATAAACAGATACCTTGCGTGCAAAAATGGCACATATTGCAGAGATCACTGCTCTAAAATATATGGTTCTGTTTCCACAACAAAACTTTTTTACAATGACAGCTTGTCAAGCCATCAATCAAGCTCCTTAGTCGCCTCTTACGGCATGCCTGGAAGGTCACAGTGTAACTATTATTTACTTCCCTCATAATGAGGCCCCGGTAACACACGGGAAATACTAATATAAAAAAATAAAGAGCCCTGTCACGCCAAGTGTCGTATAGGGAATATGGTGTTAGTGACCATAAATTGTACAGACCTTCAACACAAGATTTTGGGGTAATGTGGTATTACTACTAATATATGTGTAATATAATTGGGGGCGGCATATTAAAAGACACGGCATATATTTTCTAAAAATTCCTGTATGGTCCAGAAACATGGATATTAGACAAGAAAAAAGGACAGAAAATTGAAGGCATTGGTATGTGTGATTATAGAAGAATTGGATGGAAAGAAAATAAAAACAAACGATGAAGTATTAAACCAACTAAAAATGAAAAGTGAACAACTAAACACAATTCAAACCAAACAAATTATATTTTGGGGGCATTTTAAAAGACACAGCAGTCTACTAAGAGTAATCTTAGAAGGGAAAATACAAGGTAAAAGAGACAGTGACAGACAAGACTAACATGGACAGATAGCATCAAAAGGTGAACAAGTCAGCCTATGACAACGTACATTATCAAAGCAAGAGACAGAGCGGAATGGCACTCCATGGTAGCCAACCTTTGATGTGGAGAAGGCACTTAATGATGATGAACGCTAGTTATTAGAATATAAATAAAAAGAGCTCATATATTTTCAAATTCCATTGCATCAACATTACCTGAAGTTCGAAGCACAAAAGCATAATGATGAATACAAAAACAAGGCAAACAGCAATGATGGGAAATGTGATGAAGTAACGAAACAGAAGACCAGAAGACGCTTCCGTGCTGGGCAAGCCAATTCTAAACGTCATGTTAGAGCGGAATGGCGCTCATGGTAGCCAACCTTCGATGCGGAGACGGCACTCTATGATGATGAGGTGTAATAATTGTGTGAACTAAAAAGAGTCAGCGCCATGGAATCATCTATCTGTGTGTGTAATTTGTCAAATGTTAAATTTAGTACTTTATCTAACACAAAGCGATGTCCGTACATCAACTTCTCCTGCCTATACTTATACTTTAGGAGTAGCTTGTTCTAGATAAGAAGCGGGAAGTTAATTTTAGAACTATGGAGCCTGTGTTTCAGGGGATAACACTCCAGGACTTTATCTCTGGTTTTCTGAAACAGGAAGAGTTTTCTTACGTGGAATTATTCGCGGGAACAGACTGTCCTGTATTTGAGAGAACACATGGCTGTTTTGAAACAACTTGCTTATTTCTTCTGTTAAAAAAAAAAATCGCCGTGATAACATTTGTTTACTGATGCTCACACAAACGGTTAGATTGTACTGAATTTCATACAAACAAATTGTTTCTAACAAAGATGCCTTTTAACAGTAATTAGCTTCAATATTAGTTACATGCCATAGCACAATAACACCAATAGTTTATATGATGTTCAGTTCGTGCGTTCAAAGTCCTTCATTCACCCTTTCTATTTTAGAAAGCTAAAAACCGAATCGTTTCAGTTGGCGCATATTTTCTGTATTCATTCAATTTGTTTTTCGTTATTTTCTTGACACTGCCCACGTTTGCACACGTCCTTCCCAGCAGGTGATAGCCATTGTGTGCATGTAGCCCACGGTTACATAAAGCCATATTGTGTATTAACGAGCACACACAAGATTGATGCACATAAATTGTTTTAAAATAATAATAAAATAAATAAACAGTTATAAACAACAATTTTACATATAGACGTCGATATTCCGATGTGTTATATATAAATCGTTAAGTACAACTGTCTGAGCCGCGATAGCTCAGTGGTTAGTGAACTGGACTACAAAGGACAAGGTGTAGGGTTCGATCACAACCGACGGCTTCCGGGTTCACCCAGCCTTAAATGGGTACCGGATTTTTTCTGGGAAAGTAAAGCAGCACGGGCGTAATACCGACCACATTACCCAAAAATCATGTGCTGAAGGTCTGTAAAATATAGGGTCACTAACACCATATTTCCCTATACGCCATTTGGCGTGACGGGGGTACTTTACTTTTTTTTTTTTTTACAACAGTCTGCACATAGAAAGGTCTACACATTTCATTATAGCAAATTGAAGTTCAGTCACAGTAATGGCGAGTTTAAATGGTCGAGTGAGAGTCGCTTAGAGCCTGGCTTCGTGATAAAGTGAACTTGGGTTCCATCGCAGCTTGAAGCTCTCACTCGACCCGGTTGAAAAAATGTGTACCTGATTCAATGAGTTTGGTGGGGTGGGGGTGGGGGTGGGGGTGGGGGGGAGGTGTAGAGGCAAATAAGAACTAGGAAGAGCACTGACCCCCTCACCACCAAATGATGTGGTCTAGTGTGGTGACGTTTAACAATTCATTCCCGGACGTCATTAAAATTATATGTCTCGGGTTAAATTTTACCTTTAATTTGATTGTGACTGGAGCAATGTTTTCTCATTCCGAACAAAAACTAGTTTACTCACCTGTAAATTGGTATCTTACTCGAACGCAAATGTTCAGAAAGCACTAGCCACATACTGTCAATAAAAATGTCCTTATATAGACGTGGTTAAGTATCGTGAGTAATGTGACCAGTCATCAAGTTAAGTCATCGAGAGTATTTACCTTCGCGTAAATCTACCAAGCTGGACATGTCTGAGTGGGGCAGAGTAAGGGCACGCTTGTCCTACAGGTTTTGGGCTGTAGCACTGTGAGGGAAACTTATCTGTTTAAAATGGGGACATTTGTAAGAGAATCAACCACAAAGGAACAAACCTTACTGCATGGATGGGCATGGAACGTGTAACATATATGATTGTCATTGGTAACAACTGCCGTGTTGTCAAGGTACATTGTGTGCACCAGGACTAGACATGGAGCGCGCCACAAATGATGTGCGCAAGTTGTTTTTCTTCAAGATGCTGCAAACCATTGGATACTTAGTCGGTCAAAGAAGGAAGAAGACAACTAACCGCAGAGTCTTCAAATACCGATAGTCAAAATCCCTGTCCTTGAGCCATCACTCTAATAAATAGTGTACAGCGTGTAGTTTGAAACTTTGTTGCAACAAGACGTTTCTTTTCAGTCCATATTTATCGTTTAGGCATCCATTTTGAACATTATTATGATTCCGTCCAATCAAAAGCTTCCATCTACAATGTGCTGACCAATATTGTCATTTTGTACTGGGGACCGGAAACATGTGATACTGTTTTGTCTCTCATCTCTCACACCTCTTATCCCGCTATACGATAAAGGATTACCTTTGATTTGTTTGTTTACGATTACTTATACATTAATGTTTCCTGTTCTGCCTCGTAAGTCATGAAAAGGGCGTTAAAGTGGCGTACGTTGCGTTGCATCGTTGTCCACAGCAAGCTGCGGTATATTCATCTTCCAGTCCAAGGCATTCAACCTCACGGATTGTTTGTACCGGGGCCAACACCTCACTTTAATCCTTAACGGCTGGGCCAGAATTGTTAGCATTTTAAATATTACAGTAGTGTCTTGGTTAACTCTGGTTTGCTGAGCATGACGTCAGGAAACAGCCACAAGTCGCTGATTACCTTTAACACATTCACAGCAATCGTGCTGCGACTCAGAGTACCACCAACACACAATAACAACGGACATACACAGGTCAATACACACTATACGATCTATCTGGGTCAGTGTAGGCTATTTTATTATGACATAAATATCGTACGCCGAATAAACAACCAATCAACGTCTAGATTATATCTTGATCTTGATGCTTCCAGCGCTGCTTGACGTCACAAAAGGCTCGTAGTGGTTTTCACCATCCACCCTGCCAACTTTGATTCTCTTATTAGTGTCACTCTGGGTCTTCCTCTTTTCTTGTATCCCCAGGTTTCACATAAAAAACACACTTTTGTTGTCTCAGCACATGTCCGACATACGCTCATCTCTTCCTAACTGTAGATGATATTGTTGAACAGATTTATCGGCATGACCCATACATGACCACTACAAGATTCTACAACATCCACGACCTATTATAACACTACAAGTTTCTACAACATCCACGACCTATTATAACACTACAAGTTTCTACAACATCCACGACCTATTATAACACTACAAGTTTCTACAACATCCATGACCTATTATAACACTACAAGATTCTACAACATCCATGACCTATTATAACACTACAAGATTCTACAACATCCATGACCTATTATAACACTACACGATTCTACAACATCAATGACCTATTATAACACTACAAGATTCTACAACATCCACGACCCATTATAACACTACAAGATTCGACAACATCCATGACCCATTATAACACTACAAGATTCTAAACATCCATGACCCATTATAACACTACAAGTTTCTACAACATCCATGACCCATTATAACACTACAAGTTTCTACAACATCCATGACCCATTATAACACTACAAGATTCTACAACATCCATGACCCATTATAACACTACAAGTTTCTACAACATCCATGACCCATTATAACACTACAAGATTCTACAACATCCATGACCCATTATAACACTACAAGTTTCTACAACATCCATGACCCATTATAACACTACAAGTTTCTACAACATCCATGACCCATTATAACACTACAAGATTCTACAACATCCATGACCCATTATAACACTACAAGTTTCTACAACATCCATGACCCATTATAACACTACAAGATTCTACAACATCCATGACCCATTATAACACTACAAGTTTCTACAACATCCACGACCCATTATAACACTACAAGTTTCTACAACATCCATGACCCATTATAACACTACAAGATTCGACAACATCCATGACCCATTATAACACTACAAGTTTCTACAACACCCACGACCCATTATAACACTACAAGTTTCTACAACATCCATGACCCATTATAACACTACACGATTCTACAACATCCATGACCCATTATAACACTACAAGTTTCTACAATATCCACGACCCATTATAACACTACAAGTTTCTACAACATCCATGACCCATTATAACACTACAAGATTCGACAACATCCATGACCCATTATAACACTTTAAGTTTCTACAACATCCACGACCCATTATAACACTTTAAGTTTCTACAACATCCATGACCCATTATAACACTACAAGTTTCTACAACATCCATGACCCATTATAACACTACAAGTTTCTACAACATCCATGACCCATTATAACACTACAAGATTCGACAACATCTACTGTTTCCCCTCCAGATGTTTCTCTGGGCGAGTCACAGGCTGAGATTATCAGCCCCCATCCAACCGTTACACGTCAAGACAGATGTAAACATATACTCCACCTTTAATCATACATCGAGCATATCTAAATTAGATACATATTCTAAATTAACGCCTGGTCCTATAAATTAATATCAGATAAAATATAACAGAACAATTTTCTAACATCCTGGATGTATTCAAGCAGCAAAGAAAATAAAAATTAGCAACAGTATCTTAATTTAGGCAAAAACTATAATTAAATCATTACCCCATTTCTGTGGTCTTACAGGACTGAAGAGTAAAGGCCGCTTGTACAGTTCAGTCGCCACTGGATGTTCATTTGTCTAATTTCACCCCAGACAGGTCAAATGAAAACGTTCGGAGGAATGGCCATCATAGCCAGGAAGCTGCCAGGGAATCATAGCTGATGACTTGCGCCAGGGTTGGTGAGCCAGAACCATTCAAACACTACTCCACCTCTTCCCGGTGCCTCTATGTAACATAAGAACCAGTCTAGTCTGGCCAAATGAGTGGGGATCGAAGAGGGATGGCGATCGACACTCAAATATGCCGTGGTGTAGTCGGATGTTTCGGACCGGAAGGCGCAAATAAATAATAAAACAACGCATCTGCACCCACTTATAGTCTTTATAAGGTTGATTTATGTGTCAATACAATACAATACAATACAATACAATACAATACAATACAATACAATACAATACAATACAATTTGGGGGCCTCTGTAGCCGAGTTGGGAAAACCACTCGACTGGACTACCGACGTTCGGACAACGCGTGATATATATGTATGTATATATTATATATATATATACCCCCACTGTCGACCCAGTCGTTGGCAGAAATGGGTACCAGGGTATTACCCTGAGAAAGTGAGGAATGTCGCCTCGCATCTGAGTTTCGATGCTTGAGGCGACACTATACAGAAATATCCAAACATTTCTGGATAGGTGGCCGAGCACATATGGGTGTAAACTCGCGTGCTAAGACGCCGGTTCAAGTCTCGTACTTTACCTTTAACTTTTCCTTTACAATAATATAATATAAGGGTGCCGTTTCCGGTTGTTTCCAAAATGGAGGAATTATTTTTCTCCGGCTTGGTATTGAACCGTTGATCAGAGGTTTAACAAGCCGCTATCGTAAAAACGATGTTGTTAATGAAACGTAGACCTGATACAGAATGTGTAAATTAGCAGTAGATAGTAGTGATAGTTTTTTCGGCCCCAAAACAACAACAAAAATAGGATTCTGGAATGTGCGAACAATGGCCGCTCCGACGAAACATGCACAGGTCGCGAGCGAGATGGACAGATACGATCTAGATATTTTAGGATTAAGCGAAATGCGCTGGCTTGGAACAGGTAGGAGATCTATTGATAATAAAATAGTAGTTTTTTCTGGAAGGGAAGATGGAAAACACCGTGAAGGAGTAGGCATAATGATGACAGACAAAGCTGCAAGAAGTTTATTAGAATGGGAACCGGTAAACAGCCGTCTGATACGAACACGATACAAAACAAAACATGGAAGACTTTCAATTATTCAATGTTATGCGCCTACTAACGAAGCTGATGATGAGGTTAAGGACGATTTTTATAACCAACTGCAACAACTTATAAACAAAATACCAAAACACGATCTTTTAATTGTAATGGGAGACTTCAACGCCAAAGTAGGACAAGATAACGCAGGAGTGGAACATGTGATGGGGAGAGAAGGCTGTAATACAACAAGTCAGAATGGAGAAAGATTAATAGAATTATGTTTAATAGAAAATTTAGTTATAGGTGGGACATTATTTCCACACAAAAATATTCACAAAACAACATGGATATCTCCTGATGATAGAACCTCAAATCAAATTGACCACCTATGTATTAAACAACAATTCAGATCATCATTAATAGATGTAAGAGCATACAGAGGTGCTGATGTTAATAGTGACCACAACTTGTGCATTGGGAAAATAAGATTAAAATTTAGAAACCAACAGAAGAGGTCAATTACACATAAAATTGATAGTCATAAACTGAAAGATGAAGCCATAAAGGAAAAGTTTAACATAGAGCTAAGTAATTGTTATTCAGCACTCGGTGAAATAGACTTAGATATCAATGAAATGTGGGACTCACAGAGCAAAATACTAATGACAGCAGCAGAAGCAAGTGCCGGACTGAAGAAAATGGAAAAACGAGCTTGGATCTCAGACACCACATGGAAATACATCAAAGAAAGAAGAGAAGCAAAGAGAGCCGTGACTAATGTAAAGACAGATCTTGGAAAGGTTCTGGCAAAAGCAACATACAAAGAATTAGACAACAAAGTGAAAAGTTCGGCAAGAAGAGATACAAGAGCTTATATAGACAACTTGGCAGAGAAAGCAGAGACAGCTGCAATTACAGGAGACAGCAGAACTCTCTATACTGTACAAAAGATGCTGACAAACACCTATACATCCAGTGGAACACCAATTCTAGACAAATCTGGATTAATGCTAACAACAAGCGCAGACATAAAAGCCCGTTGGGCGGAACACTTCAAAGAAATTCTTAACCGTCCACTACCTCACAGTTTAATAGATTTTGAAGCTGAAACACCAGCAGCAGAATTAGATGTAAATTTAGATGACTTCACCTTGAGCGAAATAGAAACCACCTTAAAGCTAATGACCAATAACAAGGCTGCTGGAGAGGATAAGTTAACAACTGAGATCCTCAAGGCAATTGATAGCCATAATTTAATACATCTCCAAAAAATGTTCAACATCATTTGGAAAACAGAGAAGACGCCTCATAAATGGAAAAAAGGAATCATTGTTAAGATCCCAAAAAAGGGCAATCTTAGAGATTGTAACAACTGGAGAGGCGTGACACTTTTGTCAGTTGCCTCAAAGTTATTCTGTAAAATCATCCTAAATAGAATAAAGGATTCAATAGATACAGTAATGCGTGAAGAACAGGCTGGGTTTAGAAAAGGGAGAAGCTGTCTTGACCACATTTTCACTCTACGACTTATATTGGAGGAACACATTGAAAAGCAAAAACCTTTTGTACTTAACTTCATCGACTTCAAAAAAGCATTTGATAGTATTCATAGAGATTCTTTGTGGAAAATTCTGAAGCAATATGGTTTACCATCAAAAATCATAAATATTATCAAAGACATGTATGATGGTTACACATGTGCAGTTCGAACAGAGGAAGGACTGAGCGAATGTTTCCCAATAGAAACTGGGGTTAAACAAGGATGTATTTTATCGCCCTTGTTATTTGGAATTGTTATGGACTTCATAATGAAGAAATGCTGCACTGGTAATAAAGGCATCGAATGGATACAAGGAGACCATTTGGAGGACCTCGACTTTGCTGATGACATAGTTCTCATCAGCAGTCAGATAAAAACGATGCAGGAAAACACAAATGAACTATCATCAATAGCCAGCAAAATTGGGCTTGAGGTCAATCATGAAAAGACTAAAGTCATGAAAAGTTTAATTCCAACAAGTGACAAAATATACATGGAAAACAAACCAGTAGAAGAGATCGATCACTTTATCTATCTTGGAAGTCACATTGATCGAGAAGGGGATACGAGCAAAGAAATTAGAATCAGACTGGCTAAGGCAGCAATGTCTTTCAGAAGCCTTGAAAAGTTGTGGAAATCAAAACTCATTAGCACAAACACAAAACTTAGGCTATTCAAATCAAATGTACTATCAACCCTTACGTATACGTGTGAAAGCTGGAAAACAACAAGAGATATAGAAACAAAGTTGAACGCATTCGAAAATAAATGTCTAAGGAAAATACTTGGTATAGAATGGAACGAATTCAAAACAAACGAGGAAATTAGAGAAATCGCCAATCAACCACTAATATCTTCAGTAATAAAGAAAAGACGATGGTCATACGTTGGACATGTGATGAGAAGAGATAATAATCGAATAGCAAAGCAAGCCCTCATATGGGAAACAACAGGAAAAAGAAAAAGAGGAAGACCCAGGGAGACACTGAGAAGAACATTGATGAGAGAGGCAAGAGCAGCAGGAATCGGCTCCCTCAATGAGATAGAACTGCTTGCACAGAACAGAGACAGATGGCGAGATTTGATAAAATATCTTTAAAAGAAAACTGCTAGAACAAAAATTCATATAGGAGAAGGTGTATCTTGGTCTACGCCCTATGGGCCGGTTACGGCTCGAAAGGTCAATAGATATAATATAATATAATATAATATAATATAATATAATATAATATAATATAATATAATATAATATAATATAATATAATATAATATAATATAATATAATATAATATAATATAATATAATATAATATAATATAATATAATATAATATAATATAATATAAATAATATATAATATAATATAATATAATATAATATAATATAATATAATATAATATAATATAATATAATATAATATAATATAATATAATATAATATAATATAATATATATAATATAATATATAATACAATATAATATACATATAATATATATATAATATAATAATACAATAATATAATATAATATAATATAATATAATATAATATAATATAATATAATATAATATAATATAATATAATATAATATAATATAATATAATATAATATAATATAATATATATAATATAATATAATATAATATAATATAATATAATATAATATAATATAATATAATATAATATAATATAATATAATATAATATAATATAATATAATATAATATAATATAATATAATATAATATAATATAATATAATATAATATAATATAATATAATATAATATAATATAATATAATATAATATAATATAATATATATAATATAATATACAGAGGTGAGATGCAGAATGGCTCAGGCAAAAGTAGCTTTAAAAAAATGAGGAAGATACTGTGTAATCCATTTTTGACAATATAAACAAGAGAAAGAGTTCTTGAATGTTATGTAGATCCAGTCTTAACATATGGATGTGAATCATGGACAATAGGACAACAGACAAGGTAACCACTGGAGTCTCTAGAAATGTGGTTTTATAGAAGAATGTTGAGAATACCATGGACAGCTAAGAAGAGTAATGAAAATGTTATGAAAGAGACCAAAGCAAAAAGAGAGCTAATTTCCAATATTAGGAAGAAACAATCATCATTTTTTGGCCATGTAATGAGAAGAGAATAGCTGGAATATATTGTAACAACTGAGAAATTTGAGGGATGAAGAGATAGAGGGAAACAAATAGAAAAGATACCAGACAGCTTAAGAGAATGGCTTGGCAGAAAGTCAACAACAGAAAGATAAATAACTGTCGAGATCTAAAGTTGTGATTGACACGATCACCTACGCCAGCAGTCATGGCACATGATGATGATGACCAGTCAAATACCAGTGGACAAAGAGATACAAGGAAGACGCTGGATACGACAAACACTGCGGAAGTAAACTGAGAGGACAGGCCCTGTTTTTTCCTTCTTTTTTTTTACGCGCCAGGGGAAGGGATAAAGAGGAAGACAAAATATTCTTGAAGAAGACAGATTGGAGCAGACATGCAGATGATGGGGAAGACATGGGATGATCGTAAAAGAGTGACAAAATATAGAACGGCTTGGAAAGTGGTTGTTGAAGACTTCACAGGGAGTCGAAAGGAATAATAAAAAACTTAGTGCGAGGCATTCTATTTTCTGTTTATTTTTTCCTGGCTCCACACATTTTTACACAATCTGCTGCCTTCCATTTTTCTGATATATTTCTGAACATTCTGTTTTGGCACAGTTATAATTTCTTGTCGCTATTCCAATCTGTTCTCATGTGGATTTCTTTGACGAAAATCAACAATTTCGCCATCTCCATAAACACTGTGTTTTCTTTACATACGTGGAGCACTTCGCTTTCGTTAGGTTTTTCCAATAACTGCAGCAGAGGCAGACACGAGAGTCTTGAGAAGAACGCGCGGGTACCACTAACTTGCTGATGGGAAAGAACAAGACTCATCAAAGTGAAAAAAAAAATAAACATAATCGCCTCTTCGCTCCAAAAATAGTTCAATATTGTAGGAAGTATGAATGACATATTTCATGCAACAATTTGCTTATGTAGAAGAATTTACAACCATAGTCATATACCACAGAGGTATTTGAATGTCGTAAAACAAATGTCTTTGAATGTCGTAAAACACGTCTTTGAATGTCGTAAAATACATGTCTTTGAATGTCGTAAAACACATGTCTTTGAATGTCGTAAAACACATGTCTTTCAGACCGTAGACGGACTTATTATCGTATGCATGGTCATTTCTATGTTAGACCACGCACACACACACACACGCACGCGCTGACACACACACACACACACACACACACACACAGAGCCAGAACGAGACGGAACGCGTTCCGGCAAACTTTTAGGACTTTAACGGCCCCGAGCTATAAATTACGTATTGTACAAATAATCCATTTCTAGAATCGTCGATAGTTTATATTCTCATGTTATTGTTGCTGACAACAATCGTGAATACACCTGAGCATCCAAGGCCTGCTGTGTTACTGTTTTCTCATGTTATCGGATGAGATGGTAAAGTTTCGGTTAACTTTTGTTTTAAAAAAAAAAAAAAGCCATACATAAGAGCGTATACAGAGCAATGATACTTCTACAGCAGAGTAACAAGAACTAATGACTTGGCCGTTGCGTCATCAAAATAAAAGTAACAGTGTTAGCCCGCAGAGAAAAAAAGTAGATAAAAGAGAAAGAAGGGAAAACGCGTTAACAATATTAAAATACTGAATAGGAAAACGTTGAAAACAAACAAGAAAATAAAGTGGCAGACACAACAGCGAAGAAATGAGAAAGATTGTTAAGATCTCATGACGTCGCCTCTTCCTTAATGAAGCAAAGAATGAAGCAAGCATCTACAATCAACGGGAACGCTGTTATCGTTGTTTGCATCGATGGGTGTGTTTTGTTTTTCGTTTTTTCTTCTACGTTATTTGTTTCCGTGAGATGAGACTGCCGGTCCTTCTACACAACCGTCCTTCACCCCACCCCCAAGCTTGAAACTCATGTTTGCTTCAAAGTGAACCGTGGGGAACGCTACGTGATATAGCAGCCTGTTGTTGCATGAACGTATAGCGCTTGTGAAGAACGAATAATACCGTCTTTTAAAGGGGAACAAACGTAGACGCGCGTGAAATCTCCCGACACGAGTTAGTGCGTGCTGGCTGAGTTGAGATTTTTTTTTTATGTTCATAGTTGATATCACGACGCTTCCCGTATTTTGTTGAGAAGTACGGATGTGTGTTGATAAAATATAGTAGTGGCTTGCAGCAATGTAGCTCTACACAACTCAGTTATCAACTTGACAGTCTTGGTGTCTCCTGCAAAGTTAGAGTTGTGCATGTCTCGTAAGGTTATGTTACGATTTATGATAATTAAAAATGTGCGCTTCTGTGTGAATGTGTGTTTGCCTGTGTGAATGTGAGCGAGAGAGAGACAGAGACACAGATTGAGTTAGATAGAGTGAATATGTGTGTGTGAGAGAGAGAGAATAAATATTTATTTTAAAACAAAGTTTAAGGTCGAAGGTGAAAGGTGATCAGCGGTCAAAGTTCACAGGGAACGCGTCACAGGTAAGGAATTCTTGCCGGTCGGAATGTGGAAACAAAACCTTCCAGATACAATTTCGTCCTTGCGATTTTTGTTTTTCCAGAAATTATTACCACACTTGTCATTCCAAGCTATGAAGATACAAGTTGGGAAACACATGTGAGAAGCATTAATAGAACTATAATTTGCTTTAATGCAAGGACAACATATGAAGTTGTGAGTGCAGAATTGCTAGACAGGATCATTAAAACGCCGCTTTCTTTTGCAAAGACTTGCACTGTTTTAATGGCGGCCGGAACTGTTCCATTTTGTAATTTGCAACAGGATGATGGTGTGACAAGAAGCTGCTGTTGTTCTTCTTCCACAGCTGCTGTTGTTCTTCTTCCACAGCTGCTTTTGTCTGAACTCTTTCCGTACGTTTCGGCGCACCATGCGTCATGTCAATTTCGGTTTTGTACGTTTAGCCGCACAGTGCGTCACTCTCAATTTGATTAGTGTAAACTGTCATCAAACCATATTCTTTTTATATGTCTTCTATCATCTTGGTATTGGTGAAATCCAATTCTTTGTTCAATTATCTAAAAATTGTAAAATAAGTGTTAAAAAAGGTGAGATGCAGAATGGCTCAGGCAAAAGCAGATTTCCAGAAAATGAGGAAGATACTATGCAATCCACTTTTGACAATAGAAACAAGAAAACGAGTTCGTAAATGTTATGTAGAGCCAGTCTTAAAATATAGATGTGAATCATGGACAATAGGACAACAGACAAGATAATAACTGGAGTCTGTAGAAATGTGGTTTTACATAAGAAAGTTGAGAATACCACGGATAGCTAATAAGAGTAATGAAAATGTTCTGAAAGAGGTCAAAGCAAAAAGAGAGCTAATTTCCAATATTAGGAAGAGACAATCATCATTTTTTGGCCATGTAATGAGAAGAGAACAATTGGAATATATTGTAACAACTGGAAAAATTGAGGGACAAAGAGATAGAGGGAAGCAAAGAGAGAAAATACCAGACAGCTTAAGAGAATTGCTTTGGCAGAAGGTCAACAACAGAAATGATAAAGAACTGTCGAGATTGAAAGTTGTGGAGAGACATGTCACCTACGCCAGTAGTCCCGGTACTTGATGATGATGATATTAAGTGTTAGATATAAACATGTAGATTGATATTTAAAACCATGAAATATCAACATGTAGATTGATATTTAAAACCATGAAATATAAACATGTAGATTGATATTTAAAACCATGAAATATCAACATGTAGATTGATATTTAAAACCATGAAATATCAACATGTAGATTGATATTTAAAACCATGAAATATCAACATGTAGATTGATATTTAAAACCATGAAATATAAACATGTAGATTGATATTTAAAACCATGAAATATCAACATGTAGATTGATATTTAAAACCATGAAATATCAACATGTAGATTGATATTTAAAACCATGAAATATTTTGTCCCTGAAACCTCCACCGCTGAATTGATAAAAACCTTCCGTCCTGAAAGAGTTAAAGTGGCTTTTTGCTTATAATCCTAGACATTTTACAACGTTTATGGATGAAGATGTCACGAGACTATTACATTCCCCGCATTCCTAGCATTGATATTTTATGGGAGTGGTTTCAATTTGTAACTTCAGGCACAAACGGTAAAATTTCTCGCTAGAGTAACAATGTATGTATGAATGATATTCTAGAAGTTAATGCTCGTAACAAAATATGAAAGCTTGTCAAACCTTGGAGGTTCGGAGATGCAATATTCAATCAGTAAGCTTGTCAAACCTTGGAGGTTCGGAGATGCACTGTTCAATCAGTAAGCTTGTCAAACCTTGGAGGTTCGGAGATGCAATGTTCAATCAGTAAGCTTGTCAAACCTTGGAGGTTCGGAGATGCAATGTTCAATCAGTAAGATTGTCAAACCTTGGAGGTTCGGAGATGGACTGTTCAATCAGTAAGCTTGTCAAACCTTGGAGGTTCGGAGATGCACTGTTCAATCAGTAAGCTTGTCAAACATTGGAGGTTCGGAGATGCACTGTTCAATCAGTAAGCTTGTCAAACCTTGGAGGTTCGGAGATGGACTGTTCAATCAGTAAGCTTGTCAAAACTTGGAGGTTCGGAGATGGACTGTTCAATCAGTAAGCTTGTCAAACCTTGGAGGTTCGGAGATGGACTGTTCAATCAGTAAGCTTGTCAAACCTTGGAGGTTCGGAGATGGACTGTTCAATCAGTAAGCTTGTCAAACCTTGGAGGTTCGGAGATGCACTGTTCAATCAGTAAGCTTGTCAAACATTGGAGGTTCGGAGATGCACTGTTCAATCAGTAAGCTTGTCAAACCTTGGAGGTTCGGAGATGGACTGTTCAATCAGTAAGCTTGTCAAACCTTGGAGGTTCGGAGATGGACTGTTCAATCAGTAAGCTTGTCAAACCTTGGAGGTTCGGAGATGCAATGTTCAATCAGTAAGCCCCAAATGTTTTCACTTCTTCGGATACAGCTTCTTCTAATCACTTTCTGTGTATAACACAAGATTTACCTGCAATTTATCTTCCTGCAAAAATACACGAATGTGCAAATTTACTAAAGCAACAATGACATACAGCAGTGACCAAAGCGTTCAAGTGTATTTTAAGGCTGTTTTTTCCCACCCTACATTCCAGCTTGCCGTCAGAACGGAACGAATGTCTGCTTCAGGTCTGACCAGGATTCACTTTATTTTGTTAATTCCTGAACCTCTTGGTTAAGTATGAAGTACGAGATAGCTGCAAGCTGAACAGGCCTGATGTTTGATCTGGGTGTAGGGGACTTCTGTCCTGCGTGGACTTTTATTGTTTTAGGATAGTATTCGCCTATAAAGTTGACCAACTCACCAGGACGACTGTGCGTTCACTCTAAATTGAGTCACTTGCACCTTATACGACTAGACCGAATGATTCGCTCCCATTCAGTTGGACGTAATCACTGATTGATTTAGAATTGACCTAACTGAAGTCATCTTGCCAACAAGTGCCGTAGAGTCTCTGACAGATCTATGTTTATACATAGTTTCACTTACCACATTCTACTCATACCAGTTTGAACACAGATTCTTTTAGCACTAAATCAACACCCTCATAAACCTGTCTTGCTAGAAATAGATTGGTAAGACCCTCCCTTTATTGTATTACTCTACAGAATTAAATATATCATTAAGAGCTTTCATTCGATATATTACTTTAAATAACATCATCATCATCAAGTATGATGGGCCGGCTGGCGTAGGTGATCATGTCTCTCACAACTTTCGATCTTGACAGTTATTTCTCATTTCTCTTGTTGACCTTCTTCCAAGCCATTCTCTTAAGCTGTCTGGTAATTATCGCCTATACTCATATGGCTTAGAACATCGGAAGGTCTGTCAGAATGGTTTCAGATTACAAAAGGTGTAAGACAAGGATGCGTCCTCTCACCGCTCCTCTTCATCATATATATGGACAAAATAAATCAGGAAACAACCAACAACAAGGACAAATCAAATAATAACATAGAGGTAGAAAACTCCAACATCAACGAGCTACTCTTCGCAGATGAATAATGCCTAATATATGAGGATGAAACCTGCTACAACAGCATCTAACATCTCTAGATAAAAGCTGCACAAATTACAGTATGAAAATTAACACAGCAAAAACAGAGGCTATAAGAATAAGCAAATTAAGACACCCATTAAACATTAAGATCAAAATTAAAAAAATAAAACAAGTAGAGGAATTTAAGTATTTTGGCACAATGTTCACAGAAGATGGAAAACTAGACAGAGAAATTGACATGAGAATACAAAAAGCAAATACTGTCACATACCAGCTTTCACCATTGCTAAGACATCCAAACATTTCTATGCCAGCTAAACAACAAATAATAAATAGCATTTTCATACCAACTTTGTGCTATGAAAGTCAAACATGGACCCTTTCTAAATCCCATTTAAGAAAGATCAATACATGTGAGATGCGATGCTTGAGAAAAGTAACAAACAACACAAGAAGAGATAGAATACCAAATGAAACCATAAGAAAAATGGTAGGAACAAAACCCTGCCAAGAATATATAGAACAAGAACAACTTAAATGGTTCGGCCACCTGGTCAGAATGAATCCTCACCAATCACCATCAAGGGCGTTCTCGAGAATGCATGGAAAAAGACCAAGAGGAAGACCCAGAAGAAGATGGATAGATGCAGTGACAGGGACATGTAACAACAAAGGAAAATCACTAATTCAGACAGTTCGAGCAGCTCAAAAACGACAAATGATATAAATCACGACACCTTTTAGGTATCAGTGAAAAGAGAAAAGAAGAAGAATCATATGGCGATTCATGATTGTACAAAGAAATTACGACGGTGGTTTTCTGTTGCCTTCCGTCGGTTTGTTTACGGTTGGCTCCGCTAGCCTTTGACTAAAAAGTCTCACCCACACGTTAGTGGGGTTGTTTTACTTCAGGGTACCCTCCCTTAGCTTTTTACTTTCCCGAGCATACCTGCAAGGCAGCAGGGCAGCCGCAGGTTGTACTGTTTATTGCATACAGTAGCAGGTAAAATTACCCGGCCTGACACACAATACACTCTAAATAACAGAAAGCTTATTAAGAACTTTCATTCGCTGTAAGAATCAAGAATATAACTACCTTGGATATGCTATAATAAATGGTGGAAAATATAAGACAGAAGTAAACAACTGAATAGGAAAGTGAAAAAAAAAACAATTTTAATAAAATGAAAAATGTAACCAATTCAAGGCAGATAGCATTGGAATTAAAACTACGAATTGTAAAATGTTGTACATTCCCATATGGTGCAGAAATGTGGAAGTTAAATAAGAAAACAGAGGAGAGAATTGAAGTTGTGAAATGTGAATCTACATGAGAATTGGGTGGAAGGAAAAGAAGACATACAAGGAAGTTATGAATCAGCTGAAAATGGAGAGAAAAACACAACTTAACACAATTAGGAAGAAACAAATGAAATTGTTTGGGGTATGTGAAGAGACATAATGCCCCACTGAAGGTCATCTTGGAAGGGAAGGCACAAGGTAGACGAGGCAGAGGCAGACCTTGACTAAAGTGGACTGACAACATTAAAATATGGACATGCACCATCAATACAAGAGACACAATATTCTTGTAAAAGTCATCTTGGAAGGGAAGGCACAAGGTAGACGAGGCAGAGGCAGACCTAGACTAAACTGGACTGATAAATTCAAAAGGTAGACAAGTGAAACTATGACAATGTGTACCATAAAGATAAGAGACAGTAAAATGGTGCTCCATTGTGGCCAGCCTTCCATATGGAATCGGCACCCAATGATGATTCGCTGTATCACTCTAACATAAAAAAAAAAGATTTAAGACCCTCTTTCATTGTATCACTCTAAAGAAAAAAAAAAGATCATTAAGTGCTTTTAATATATCTTTCATGTCAACCTCAAGCACGACCACTTCTGGTGCTCTCGTAGAAAGACTAGCTAAAAGTATGAGCTCTTTCGTTGCAGTAGACTTCTGAGTGACAAAGAGAGCAGAGCCACATCATTTCTTGAATATCGAAGCCTTTAGATATCCATTCATGACGAGCCACTATTTCTGATCATGACGAGTAACTATTTCTGATCATGACGAGTAACTATTTCTGATCATGACGAGCCACTATTTCTGATCATGACGAGCCACTATTTCTGATCATGACGAGCCACTATTTCTGATCATGACGAGCCACTATTTCTGATCATGACGAGCCACTATTTCTGATCATGACGAGCCACTATTTCTGATCATGACGAGCCACTATTTCTGATCATGACGAGTCACTATTTCTGATCATGACGAGCCACTATTTCTGATCATGACGAGTCACTATTTCTGATCTTGACGAACCACTATTTCTGATCATGACGAGCCACTATTTCTGATCATGACGAACCACTATTTCTGATCATGACGAGTCACTATTTCTGATCAGGACGAGTCACTATTTCTGATCAGGACGAGTCACTATTTCTGATCAGGACGAGTCATTATTTCTGATCATGACGAGCCACTATTTCTGATCATGACGAGCCACTATTTCTGATCATGACGAGTCACTATTTCTGATCATGAGGAGTCACTATTTCTGATCATGACGAGCCACTATTTCTGATCATGACGAGCCACTATTTCTGATCATGACGAGCCACTATTTCTGATCATGACGAGCCACTATTTCTGATCATGACGAGCCACTATTTCTGAACCTGCAGAGCAAGAATTGAGCGCCGAACACAGTAACTGAAATTGTATATATTTCTTTACAGCATTTCCCCATTTCTTTACAGCATTTCCCAATTTCTGAACTCTGTCGGTGAAAGTTTTAGGGCTAGAGAAAAAAGGGCTGATTGTCCAGTGCAGTCGTCACAAGGTATTCAGGTCTGAATTTTTATTTCACCCGCCGCAAAGAAAAAAAACCGTTTGACCTTACCGAGATTTGAACCCGCGTTCTCCTGGCTTGAAGCTCGACAAGTTATTGATATAGCCACCTGCTCTCCTCTAACACTGTAGCCGATTTCTGTATTGATATAGCCACCTGATCTCCTCTAACACTGTAGCCGATTTCTTGAAAGTCACCTCAGGAAGCTAATACCGAGCACCGGTAACTGTCTTCTCCGCCGTAGTGACGTGATTGGCGTAAAAGATAAGCTCCCTTCTCTGATTATTGTTACCTTACACTTCATTCATGCGCCCACTCACATTCTAAAGAGTGCAAATACATACTTATTTAATATGTATAGTGAGATTATGTTAAGATCCATAAGGGACATGCCTGGAATAATAATTGGAGGTCATAATATAGATAACCTCAGGTATGCTAATGATACAGTCTTAATCGCTAAGTGTGAAAATCATTTACAAGAAATGTTGGACATTATAATGAAGAAAAATAAAAAATAAAGCCTTAATAGTAAAAAGACAAAATTAATCGCAGCAACAAAGAAAAAAGACATCACCGCAATGCACAATAAAGACAAGTGGAACAATGTTAAGACAGGTGAATTAATTTAAATAGCGGAGAACAATGATAACCTCAGATGGTAGATGTACAACAGAGGTGAGATACAGAATGGCTCAGCAAAAGCAGATTTCCAAAAAATGAGGAAGATACTATGCAATCCATTTTGGCAAAAGAAACAAGAAAAAGAGTTCTTAAATGTTATGTAGAATCAGTATTAACATATGGATGTGAATAATGGACCATAGAACAATAAAAAAAAAAGTAAAGAACCCCCGTCACGCCAAGTGGCGAATAGGGAATATTGTGTTATTGACCATAAATGTTACAGACATTCAGCACATGATTTTCGGGGTAATGTGGTCGGTATTACGTCTCTGCCGCTTTACTTTCCCAGAAAAAATCCGGTACCCATTTAAGTCTGGGTGAACTAGGAAGCCGTCGGTTGGGATCGAACCTTACCCCTTGTCCTTTGTAGTCCAGTTCACTAACCACTGAGCTATCGCGGCTCCCTACCATAGAACAACATCTAGAACAGTAGACAAGAAAATCACTGGGGGCTGTAGAAATGTGATTTTACAGAAGAATATTCAGAATACCATGGACAGCTGTGAAGAGTAATGAAAACGCTCTGAAAGAGGCCAAAGCAAAAGAGAGTTAATTTCCTATTAGGAAGTAACAATCATCATTTTTTGGAGACAAATAATAATAAATGAATATTATTATAGAGGGAAACCTCCAAGACGATAGATCAGCGAATCATTTCAGAGGAGAAGGTTTGTTTACAGAAAAAAAAATCACAAATATCAACAATAGAAAAAAAAACAATGAAGAATATATTGTTCGAAGCAGTATCTAATCCGTACTCCTTGACACAGCGCCTTGCCACGAGAAACCCTATGTAATAAGAAGTGAACAATTGGAATATATTGTGGCAACTGGGACAATTGAGGGATGAAAACATCGGACATCGAACACATCGGATCTTCTGGGTTTTTTTTCGCCGTAATTCGAGAAGACTAGACATCGAATCTCACAACTCAGAGAGGACTAGACATCGAATCTCACAACTCAGAGAGGACTAGGCATCGAATCTCACAACTCAGAGAGAGGACTAGACATCGAATCTCACAACCCAGAGAGGACTAGACATCGAATCTCACAACCCAGAGAGGAATAGACATCGAATCTCACAACCCAGAGAGGACTAGACATCGAATCTCACAACCCAGAGAGGACTAGACATCGAATCTCACAACCCAGAGAGGACTAGACATCGAATCTCACAACTCAGAGAGGACTAGACATCGAATCTCACAACTCAGAGAGGACTAGACATCGAATCTCACAACCCAGAGAGGAATAGACATCGAATCTCACAACTCAGAGAGAGGACTAGACATCGAATCTCACAACCCAGAGAGGACTAGACATCGAATCTCACAACCCAGAGAGGACTAGACATCGAATCTCACAACCCAGAGAGGAATAGACATCGAATCTCACTACTCAGAGAAGACTAGATATCGGATCTCACAACCCAGAGATGACTAGATATCGGATCTCACAACCCAGAGATGACTAGATATCGGATCGCACAACCCAGAGATGACTAGATATCGGATCTCACAACCCAGAGATGACTAGATATCGGATCTCACAACCCAGAGATGACTAGATATCGGATCTCACAACCCAGAGATGACTAGATATCGGATCTCACAACCCAGAGATGACTAGATATCGGATCGCACAACCCAGAGATGACTAGATATCGGATCTCACAACCCAGAGATGACTAGATATCGGATCTCACAACCCAGAGATGACTAGATATCGGATCTCACAACCCAGAGATGACTAGATATCGGATCGCACAACCCAGAGATGACTAGATATCGGATCTCACAACCCAGAAAGGACTAGACATCAAATCTCCAAACCCCAGAGATCGCGGAAGGTGAAGCCACGATGTAATCACAGATTCAATTTTTGACAAACAAAATTCCCGTCGCATTGGTCAGGTATCGAACATGCGACCTTCTTGTCCAGGGATCAACGTCTTACCTTCAGACCTCCCGTCTTCTCCCCCCCCCCTCCCCCATTTACTTTTTAAATCTTGGGTTTTAGTTGTGATTGTTGATGTATGTGTTTGTGCTCGCATGTGACACCTCATATAATTGAACATGCCTCACAATTATCTTCATAAAATGATATCGATGCCAATGACTTTAGAAAAAATAAATTCTTTAAAATTGCGAATATTCTCATAAATCATTATCATCATCATCACGTGCCATACCGGTTGGTGTAGGCGATCATGTCCTTCCACAATCTTCTATCCACCGTACATCGTATTAATGCGGTTGTTGACTGTTTTCCATGCCATGACACCAAGCTATCTAGTTCGTTAGCTGTAGATATTAAGTTGTATTTGGACATAGTTTTACTTGGTAATATAAGAAGGTAGTTTGCCATTCCTTTCCTAATTGGCAGTGACTGTACTAGTCGGAGATCTTCTTATAAACGAATCAACAATATAGCGAACTCGAAAGCTAAGATTTAAAGGACCATAATAGTAGCGTTCAGAGTCTTCTTCTACCTTTCAGCTCCATGTGGAGCATGTCTTCAACAAACACTTTCCAAGCCGCTCTGTTTCTTGCCATTCCTTTAAGATCGTTCCATGTCTTCCTCATCATCTTCTTCTCTGCTTCTATTTGTCTTCTCCAAGAACTCCTTAGTCTTCCTCTTTATCTTTTTCCCTGGGGATTCCAAAAAAGGGCCTCTTGTATAATACTCTTAGTTGGCTTCTGCAGTGTGTGTCCTATCCAGCGCCACCGTCTTCGCTGTATCTCCTTATCCACTGGTATTTGACTGGTACATTTCCATAATTCTATGTTAGTGATTTTGTCATGCCATTTCCATCATTTTATTCTTCGCAAGCATCAATTAATGAAAGTCTGTATCTTCATGATTGTCATATTTGTTGTTCTCCATGTTTCACAGCCATATAATAAGACTGACTTAACATTGGAGTTGAAAATTTTTATTTTAGTACTGAACCTAATTTTTTTGGACTTCCATATGTTTCCCAGTGCAACAAATGCTGCTCATGCTTTTGATATCCTTATTTTGGTATCATTGTATGTTCCTCCCTCTTTGTCTATATTACTGCCCAGATATATGTAAGATTGTACGTCTAGTAGATGTATTTCTCGTATTTTTATTTGATTATTGTCAACTGCATTAATTCTCATAATTGTAGTATTATCTCTGTTTATTTTCAGTCCCATCTGTTGTGATCTCTCATCAAGTATGCTCATTTTATCTTGCATCTGTTGATGGTTGTGTGATAGGAGAGCTATATCATCAGCAAAGTCTAAATCATCAAGTTGCTTGGTCAGTGACCACTGGATTCCATTTCTGTTGTTTTGAGTTATTTTCATAATCCAATCTATGGCCAGTAGAAAGTGAAATGGAGATAAAAAAAACATCCACGCCTTACTCCTGTTCTTATTTCAAATGCTTCTGTAAGCTGTCCTTCATGCACCACACTACATTTTGTTCCTTCATACATTGTTTTTATCAGGTTAATAAACTTTATGGGGATTCCGTAATGACGCAGCAACTTCCAAAGCATTCTTCTGTCTAAACTATCAAATGCTTTTTCGTTATCTATGAATCCAATATAAAGTGGGGACTGTAGTTCTAAACTTTGTTCAACTATTATACATAGAGTAGTTATTTGAACAGCACGTGATCTGTTCATCCTAAAACCTGCTTGTTGATCTCTCAAATGTTTCTCTATGGCCTCTTTTAGTCTCTCCAGAATGATTCTGCTTAATATTTTTCCTGGCACTGATAGTAGCATAATTCCCCTATAATTTGTGCACTCCTGTAAACTCCCTTTCTTTGGTAGTTTGATCATATAACCTTATTTCCAGTCTTTAGGTATTTCTTCCCTCTCCCAAATTTTATCTTATAGATTATCTAACATCTTGGTAGAGGTGTTAATATCTGCTTTGATGGCTTCCGAAGGAATTTCATCTGGCCCTGTGGCTTTACCATTTTTTTAAAACTTGATGGCTTTCATTATTTCTTCTATGCTTGGTTTTCCGCAGTTAACGTGTAACTCTTCTTCTGCAGGTAGTATATCTGGAGGATTATTTGAGCCAGGTCTGTTCAAAAGTTCTTCAAACTGCTCTTTCCATCTCTCCATTTGTTCCCTTATATTACTAAGCAAATTTCCTTTCTTATCTTTAATAAAGGTATTGATCTGTTTGTATTTTCCACTTAATTTCTTTGTACTGTTGAACATTTCTTTCATATTCCCTTTATTCCCTGCTTCTTCTGCCTCTTTAGCTAGTTCATCTATATATTTCCTCTTATCCCTTTTAATACATCTTCTCACTTCTTTGTTCACCTCCGTGTAAGCTTCATGTACCTTGGCCTTATTACTTCTCGTTTTGCTTTTATTTATGTCTGCTTATTTATTATTTTTTTCTTTCTTTAATTTTGTCCAGGGTCTCTGCTGTCATCCATGCCTTATTCTGGTGTTCTCTTTTTCCCCAGCGTTTCTTCGCATGTCTCTTTCCATATATCATTCACCTGTTTCCAATGATCTTCTATATTTATTGTATTTTCTAGTTGTTCCAGGACTTGGTATTTGTTTGATATTGTGACTGCGAATTTATCTTTAATTCCTTGTTCTTTAAGAAACCCTACATTGAAATACTTTCTACACTTATTTGTGTAGCATATCTTTTTAGTTTAAGTTTAAGTTTGGCTAGCAGAAGATGATGATCTGAAGCTACATCTGCTCCTCTATATACTTTTACATCTTGTAAGGATGACTTAAACGTATTATTAATACATATGTGGTCGATTTGATTCTTCGTTCTATGATCTGGTAGCACCCTTGTAGCTTTATGTATTCTTTTATGTTGGAATATTGTTCCTCCTAGGCTCACATGATTAAGAGCACAGATGTTCACACAAATCTCTCCATTCTCGTTTATATCTCCAAGTCCATGTTTTCCCATAATCTCTTCGAAGTCTCCGTTGTCCGATCCTACTTTTGCATTATATTTTTTTAAAAATCGATCGGATCTCCTAGACAATATTTCCTTGTTCGTTCTCATATCCCTAATTGGCCAGTGTGGGACTCCGACCGTGGTCAGTGTTGTGCTCTGACTGTGGTCAGTGTGGGGCTCCGACCGTGGTCAGTGCGGGGCTCCGACTGTAGCCAGTGTTGTGCTCTGACTGTAGTCAGTGTGGGGCTCCGACTGTGGTCAGTGTGGGGCTCTCACTGTGGTCAGTGCGGGGCTCCGACTGTGGTCAGTGGAGAAAGGAATTGTAAGAGGCGACTAAGGAGACTGGGGTCAGTGGAAAAAAGAATTGTAAGAGGCGACTAAGGAGACAGGGGTCGAAGTCTTCGCTAGTGCGTAGGAGTTCGTGCATCTGTATCTATCTTTAGTGCTGTCGTCATTGTGTGGTGGGAGAGGTCCGTGTAAGGGAAGGTCACGAGGGGGGAGGTATGAGCAATATCGAGTTGTCGATTGTGCATTTGGTATGACGGCTAGGCTAGACTATATCACTGATTCTGTAATAAAATCTCGTCATAGACATAGAAAAACAAGAAGTTGGTTTTAAGACATCATAGAGACCCTGAGCATGACAACAGAAGAAGTGAGAGACCTTGCTAGAGAGATTTTATTTCAGACGGGCTGTGATATGTGCAGAGTTCTGTAAAGGACATACGACCTGGTGGTGATGAGTGCATAGTACACTGACTATGTGATGTTGCTTCTCATACTAATCCTTTATGAAACTAGCAATGTGCGGTGCATCCGATAGTGTATATACTTTCTACTCATTTCCATCAGTTCCATAGCCCCAATCACCTCCCCTCTCGCTTCCCCCACAACCCAGTAAAAAGACGCAGTTGTGTTGCTGTGTAGTTAACCACAGACTGCAATACTGGCGCCTTTCAACCCAGCACAGGAGGCGAAGGCGCACCTCCCATTAGCAGAGCTGGAAGTTGTCAGCGACCCACAGTTGATGGCTTGCGCTAGGATCAGTGAACCATCCAGACCTTGCTCTACCTCTCCGTCATGCCTCCAGTAACAGACTAACCTGTCTAGTCTGGCCAAGCGAGTAGGGATCGAAGAGGGAAGACAACCCAGTACTCAAAAATGTCGTGCTGAAGTCGGATGTGTGCGCCGAAAGCGGAAAAAACCACAGTTATACTGTAAACTACAACACAGCGCAGACACGCCCACGTAACGGCCTTTTAAGGGCGGATGACGAGAAGGTGCACTCCTTTAGTCATCGGACGAACGCAAGCAAGCAAGCAAGCCAGTGCAGACACTTCAGCGATTAGGTATCGATCTGTCATTGATCTTCGATGCCTACTCGCTTGGCAAAACTGATAGGACTTTTCCCAGAGTCACTGCCAGGAAGTGGAGTATGATCTTGACAGTTCTTGTTCATCTATCCAAATAACCAGCTATGAGTCGCCGACTGCTTTCTGCCTATGCGTTGTAAATTGTCTTAGGCCCTGAACTCTCGTGTAAGCCTGACTGCAGAAGCTATCCACGCATTCAGTTGTAACAATCGATTATCCAGTTGTAACAATCGATTATCCAGTTGTAACAATCGATTATCCAGTTGTAACAATCGATTATCCAGTTAGTTCACTGTAACATGAAGGGCACTCCTCTTAGCACCCAGATTCCAGTGAAAAAGCTAATGTTACAACGTGACGCCTTTGCTATTTGAGTATTTCCCTAAGCCAAGAATGTTACAAGGCATGGAAAAGAAGCTCCCAGATTTGCAAGACGCTGTAACCATGGTGATTAGGCATGCTTGGGAGTGCAGGTTCGGGGCTTAAACAAAATGCAGACCTAGGGAATTTTTCCGTTCACCTACACCTGGATATATTTTTAGATGCGTGACGCACGGTTTTAAAGGATATTCTATTGCCACGTGACTCAGACAGTCTATACCTTGCAGGCTTTCAGGCCAATTTATTGTTAATGTGTTTTTCCTGGTAGGTTCCGGGGGGGGGGGTTTGTTTTTTTCCCCTTATACGTACGTATCTATGTTATGTATGCGCAGTGTGTGCATATGAGAATGCGTATGTGTGTACAGACTTTTACCGAAGACTAATCGCTTTCACAAATGACTCTCTACAACAATTACTTAATGAAATAAACATGACAAGAAAAAAAATATGGATTAGATATGAATATCAAAAAGACTAAAATTATGATCACAAAGAAAGAAAATTTTCAAGATCTACAATTAAATATCAAAGTTGAAGGAATACATCTGGAGGCAGTTCAGAGTTATAACTACCTGGGACATACTATAACCAATGATGGAAAATGTAAAATTGAAATAAACAAAAAAATAGGTATGGCAAAAAGTAATTTTAATGCCATGAAAAGTATACTAACATCAAAACAAATAACACCAGGGCTAAAAATAAGAATAGCAAAATGTTACATCTTCTCAATATTCCTGTATGGTGCAGAAACATGTGCATTAGACAAGAAAACAGAACAGAAAATTGAAGCCTGTGAAATGTTGATTTATAGAAGAATAGGTAGAATGGGATGGAAAGAAAAGAAAACAAACGATGAAGTTTATAAAACAACTACAAATTAAAAGAGAACTACTAAACACGATTAGAGCAAGACAAATGAAATTTTTGGGGCATGTTAAAAGACACAACAGCCTACTAAAAGTAATATTGGAAGGGAAAATACAAGGTAAAAGAGGCAGAGGCAGAGGCAGACCAAGGCTAACATGGACGAGAAAGAACAAAAGATGAACAAATCAGCCTATGACAATCTGCACCATCAAAGCAAGAGACATAACGGAATGGTGCTCCATGGTAGCCAACCTTCGATGCGCAGACGGCACTCAGTGATAATGAATCTCTTTCACCATTGCTGTATACAGTATATTCATCCACCTATACAAGATCTTCAACTATGTCTTTGGGAATTTCCATATCTTTCTAGTTTTTTTTTTAAACAATTAAAATTGTTCTACCAACCTCATTTGTTGCTATTCATTTCATGTCTATAGTTATTGTCATTAATGTGAATACAATCGCTCTGTCTCTCTCTTTCTCTCTCTCTCTCTCTCTCTCTCTCTCTCTCTCTCTCTCTCTCTCTCAAACGATTCCTTTCAACTTTTTCCAAAATCATTTCTACTTTCTCTTAACTTCTGTCTACCGTACGTTAATCCCTGCCTGTGTTATTTTAATTCCTGCCTGTTCTCTATATCTCTCTTGGCGCTCTCACATTTCCTCTCTGCAGTCTTTTCATCTTTTTCTGCACTGTTTCAATGCATGCCCATATTGAAGAGTCTCTTTATCCCTATCTACAATCGTTCGGTTACTGCTTATAGGCTTTACATCCCTGTTTGCACTCTCCCAATTCCTGCCTATTTCATTTGCTCTCCTTATCCCTGTCTGCAGTCTCGCAGTTCCTGTATCGTCATCTCTGTCTACACTCTCTGTGTATGTAAGTTAGGTCTCATCACCATCCCCATCATCATCTTCATCATCGAGTGCCATCTCCGCAACGAACGTTGGCTACCATGGAGCGCCATTCTGCTCTGTCTCTTGCTTTGATGGTGCAGGTTGTGTTTATACTATTGTAATCCTGATCTACGCTCTTTCAATTCCTTTCTTTAGTGTAGAGTGGTATCCTTACCAACAGTCTCTTCATCCCTGTGTCAAATCTTTTATCCCATGTCCTTATCTTTAAATTCCATTCTTTCTTTCCTTCCTTTTTTGCCTTTCGGCGTCAAAGGAAGATATGGTTCGCGTTTTCTTGCTCTTCTATTGGCCTCTTCTACTGTTATACCCTCATGTAGTACCTGGCATCTTCTACTGTATACCCTCATGTAGTACCTGGCATCTTCTACTGTTATACCCTCATGTAGTACCTGGCATCTTCTACTGTTATACCCTCATGTAGTACCTGGCATCTTCTACTGTTATACCCTCATGTAGTACCTGGCCTCTTCTACTGTTATACCCTCATGTAGTACCTGGCATCTTCTACTGTTATACCCTCATGTAGTACCTGGCCTCTTCTACTGTTATACCCTCATGTAGTACCTGGCCTCTTCTACTGTTATACCCTCATGTAGTACCTGGCCTCTTCTACTGTTATACCCTCATGTAGTACCTGGCCTCTTCTACTGTTATACCCTCATGTAGTACCTGGCCTCTTCTACTGTTATACCCTCATGTAGTACCTGGCCTCTTCTACTGTTATACCCTCATGTAGTACCTGGCCTCTTCTACTGTTATACCCTCATGTAGTACCTGGCCTCTTCTACTGTTATACCCTCATGTAGTACCTGGCCTCTTCTACTGTTATACCCTCATGTAGTACCTGGCCTCTTCTACTGTTATACCCTCATGTAGTACCTGGCCTCTTCTACTGTTATACCCTCATGTAGTACCTGGCCTCTTCTACTGTTATACCCTCATGTAGTACCTGGCCTCTTCTACTGTTATACCCTCATGTAGTACCTGGCTGTTATCTTGTACCTGTCTTCTACTGTTATACCCTCATGTATATGTAGCACCTGGTCAGTTTATGACGTCATCACAATATGTGCTCTGTTCATAGTTTTCTTAATGACTTGTCTCATTCTGTCTTGGTCACAGCAGTACCAGATCGTGGAGCATCTTACAGTAGTTATACCATTGACAGTCATATGATGACGTACCAAATTGACCTAGATACCAGTCTTGTAGCACTGGCCTCTTCTACTGTTATACCCTCATGTAGTACCTGGCCTCTTCTACTGTTATACCCTCATGTAGTACCTGGCCTCTTCTACTGTTATACCCTCATGTAGTACCTGGCATCTTCTACTGTTATACTGTTATCTTCTACTGTTATACCTCATGTAGTACCTGGCCTCTTCTACTGTTATACCCTCATGTAGTACCTGGCCTCTTCTACTGTTATACCCTCATGTAGTACCTGGCATCTTCTACTGTTATACCCTCATGTAGTACCTGGCCTCTTCTACTGTTATACCCTCATGTAGTACCTGGCCTCTTCTACTGTTATACCCTCATGTAGTACCTGGCATCTTCTATTGTTATACCCTCATGTAGTACCTGGCCTCTTCTACTGTTATACCCTCATGTAGTACCTGGCCTCTTCTACTGTTATACCCTCATGTAGTACCTGGCCTCTTCTACTGTTATACCCTCATGTAGTACCTGGCCTCTTCTACTGTTATACCCTCATGTAGTACCTGGCCTCTTCTACTGTTATACCCTCATGTAGTACCTGGCCTCTTCTACTGTTATACCCTCATGTAGTACCTGGCCTCTTCTACTGTTATACCCTCATGTAGTACCTGGCCTCTTCTACTGTTATACCCTCATGTAGTACCTGGCCTCTTCTACTGTTATACCCTCATGTAGTACCTGGCCTCTTCTACTGTTATACCCTCATGTAGTACCTGGCCTCTTCTACTGTTATACCCTCATGTAGTACCTGGCCTCTTCTACTGTTATACCCTCATGTAGTACCTGGCCTCTTCTACTGTTATACCCTCAAGTAGTATTCCGTTTATCCACCTTTTCATTGGTCGACCTCTTGGTCTGGTGTTCTCGTATCGTTTGTTGGTAACCCGTTGTATTAGATTTAGTTTTTCTTATGCCTTATCACATGACCAACCCACGTGATTCTTTTATCGCTTTATTGATTCCATCGATGGTTCCATTCCTTTTCACTCATAACAAAAAGTAAATAGCCCCGTCACGAGACGTGGCGTATCTGGAATATGGTGTTAGTGACCCGTCACGCCATGTGGCGTATAGGGAATATGGTGTTAGTGACCCGTCACGCCACGTGGCGTATAGGGAATATGGTGTTAGTGACCCGTCACGCCACGTGGCGTATAGGGAATATGGTGTTAGTGACCCGTCACGCCACGTGGCGTATAGGGAATATGGTGTTAGTGACCCGTCACGCCACGTGGCGTATAGGGAATATGGTGTTAGTGACCCGTCACGCCAAGTGGTGTATAGGGAATATGGTGTTAGTGACCATAATATTTTACAGACCTCCGGCACATGAATTTTGGGGTAATGTGGTCGCTATTACGCCCGTGATGCTTTACTTTCCCAGAAAAAATCCGGTACTCATTAAAGCTGGGTGAACCTGTAAGCTGTCGATCAGGATCGAACCCAATCTCTTGTCCTTAGTAGTCCAGTTCACTAACCACTGAGCTGTCGCGGCTATTTCACCTCGTTTACAGTTTCATTCCAACTTTTAGACAGTCGTCTTCTTTTCATTCATTTCATTTCCGCGTGGATCGACAGAGCCTTAAGTTCATGAAGAAAATAAAAAGAGGAGTTTGGATTTCAGACCTGACATGGATATACTTACAAGAAACAAAAACAGCCATAATGAATGTCAAAACAGATCTGAGAAAATACTTGGCAAAAGAAAGATACAAAGAAATAAATAGCAAGGTAAATGGAAAGTGACAACAGAACACGTATCTGCAAATTAACGCTGAGAGAGCAGCAATGACACGAGACAATATTTATAATGTACACAAGATGCTGACGAACACTTTTACATCTAGTTGGGCATCTGTTATGAACAAACAAGGAACCATGATAACATCAAGTGAAGACATAAAGTCACGATGAGCTGAACACTTTAAGGAAATCCTGAATCTCCCAGTACCAAGACATTTAACAGATTTTACAGCCAAAACGCCAGCTTCACTGTTAGATATAGATTTAGATGACCTCCCTTTGAAGGAAGGAGAGACGGCTGTAAGGCTGATGGCTAACAAGAAGACTGCAGGGGAAGATGACAAAACATCCGAGATGTTAAAAGCAAGTGTAACCATCACTTGAAACACCTGTACACAATGTACACTATGGAAGGCAGAAAAGGCACAGTGGCGGAAAGAGGGTGGCGCGGGAATGGGTGTATCTCTGTCAAATTTCTAAAACAGGGCAATCTCGATGATAACAACAACTGAAGAGGCGGACTCGCTTCTCTTGTGCTTCTAAAGTTTTCTGTAAGATCATCATGAACATAATCAAAGATGTGATAGACAGTATTCTATAAGATCATCATGAACATAATCAAAGATGTGATAGACAGTATTCTATAAGATCATCATGAACATAATCAAAGATGTGATAGACAGTATTCTGTAAGATCATCATGAACATAATCAAAGATGTGATAGACATTATTCTATAAGATCATCATGAACATAATCAAAGATGTGATAGACATTATTCTATAAGATCATCATGAACATAATCAAAGATGTGATAGACAGTATTCTATAAGATCATCATGAACATAATCAAAGATGTGATAGACAGCATTCTATAAGGTCATCATGAACATAATCAAAGATGTGATAGACATTATTCTATAAGATCATCATGAACATAATCAAAGATGTGATAGACAGTATTCTATAAGATCATCATGAACATAATAAAAGATGTGATAGACAGTATTCTGTAAGATCATCATGAACATAATCAAAGATGTGATAGACAGTATTCTATAAGATCATCATGAACATAATCAAAGATGTGATAGACATTATTCTATAAGATCATCATGAACATAATCAAAGATGTGATAGACAGCATTCTATAAGATCATCATGAACAGAATCACAGATGTGATAGACAGTATTCTATAAGATCATCATGAACATAATCAAAGATGTGATAGACAGCATTCTATAAGGTCATCATGAACATAATCAAAGATGTGATAGACAGCATTCTATAAGGTCATCATGAACATAATCAAAGATGTGATAGACAGCATTCTATAAGGTCATCATGAACAGAATCAAAGATGTGATAGACAGCATTCTATAAGGTCATCATGAACAGAATCAAATATGAGATAGACAGTATTCTATAAGGTCATCATGAACATAATCAAAGATGTGATAGACAGTATTCTGTAAGATCATCATGAACATAATCAAAGATGAGATAGACAGTATTCTGTAAGATCATCATGAACAGAATCACAGATGTGATAAACAGTATTCTATAAGGTCATCATGAACAGAATCAAATATGAGATAGACAGTATTCTATAAGGTCATCATGAACAGAATCAAATATGAGATAGACAGTATTCTGTAAGATCATCATGAACAGAATCAAATATGAGATAGACAGTATTCTATAAGGTCATCATGAACATAATCAAATATGAGATAGACAGTATTATGTAAGGTCATCATGAACATAATCAAAGATGTGATAGACATTATTCTGTAAGATCATCATGAGAATAATCAAAGATGTGATAGACAGTATTCTGTAAGATCATCATGAACAGAATCACAGATGTGATAGACAGTATTCTATAAGGTCATCATGAACAGAATCACAGATGTGATAGACAGTATTCTATAAGGTCATTATGAACATAATCAAAGATGTGATAGACAGTATTCTGTAAGATCATCATGAACAGAATCACAGATGAGATAGACAGTATTATATAAGGTCATCATGAACATAATCAAAGATGTGATAGACAGTATTCTGTAAGATCATCATGAGAATAATCAAAAATGTGATAGACAGTATTCTGTAAGATCATCATGAACAGAATCACAGATGTGATAGACAGTATTATATAAGGTCATCATGAACAGAATCACAGATGTGATAGACAGTATTCTATAAGGTCATCATGAACATAATCAAATATGAGATAGACAGTATTCTGTAAGGTCATCATGAACAGAATCAAAGATGTTGTAGACACTGACTAAGCGAGAAGAGCAAGCAGAATTTAGGAAATGGAGACGCTGCCTTAATCATATTTTTACCACAAGAATCATACTAGAACAACATATCAAGAAGCAGAAACCATTTGTTCTGAACTTTATCGATTTCAAAAAGGCATTCGACAGCAAACATGGAGACTCATTGTGGAACATACTCAGACAACATGGAATGCCACCAAAAACCATCACCATCATCAAATGACGCATTCTCGTGTGCAGTTCGCACGGAGGCTGGACTGAGCGAATGGTTCCAAATTGTAACCGGAGTGAAACAAGGATGTATTTGATCTCTCTTGTTATTTGAAATTATCCGTCATAGACTGTATTATGCGGAAATGACGTACAGATAATGGGTGGATACTTAGATCTCAATATGAGGACCTTGATTTTCCAGACAACATAGAACTAATCCGTTTCAAAATGCCGGAAAAAAACCAAATGTTCTTTCATCAGTTGTTAGAAAAATATGACTTGAGATCAACCATGAAAAGACGAAATTAATTTTAAAAAATATAATTCTTCCATAATTTAAAGAAAAGTATGCATGGAAAGAAAAACTGAAGGGGGCGTAGATAACTTCGCATATTGCTGAGATTGCATAGATCAAGAAGTAGACACACAAAGATAAATAAGATCAGGACAACAAAGGCAGTAATAAAAAAAAAGTAAAATAGCCGTCACGCCAAGTGGCGTATAGGGAATATGGTGTTAGTGACCATAATTTTTACAGACCTTCGCCCGGGGGGGGGGGGGGGTAATGTCCGCTCTTGACATCACCAAAAGGTATTTGAAGCGTTCATAGCCTCAAAGAGAGAAAATACTGGATAGCTTGGTGTCATGGCATGGAATACAGTCAACAACAGAACTGATACGATGCACTGTAGATAGAAGATTGTGGAGGGACATGATCGCCTACGCCAGCCGGCATGGTACATGATGATGATAGCCTGTCATCTGCCAGGCTCAGTGGATATTGGATGACAAAACCTTCTCTGTTTTGACAAAATCCTCTCTGGTTTTGATGGACTAAATTCAGCTCCACTGGGCCACTGTGTCCAAGGCCACACCTACACGCGGTCCCACTGTTATCGCAAAGTTGGTGTTGGGCGCAACCGAGCTCCCAGCGGTATAACTGGGCCGGGAGGAGGTGAGCCCTATAGATGCAGGGCTAGAGCCAACCAACATGTGGTATAACTGGGCCGGGAGGAGGTGAGCTCCTATAGATGCAGGGCTAGAGCCAACCAACATGTGGTATAACTAGGCCGGGAGGAGGTGAGCCCCTATAGATGCAGGGCTAGAGCCAACCAACATGTGGTATAACTAGGCCGGGAGGAGGTGAGCCCCTATAGATGCAGGGCTAGAGCCAACCAACATGTGGTATAACTGGGCCGGGAGGAGGTGAGCTCCTATAGATGCAGGGCTATAGCCAACCAACATGTGGTATACGCCATGGCCCTCATCTAATCACCCTCACTCTCCCTTGAGTGAGTGTCTTGTCTTCTATCTTATTACTATTTCTATAGGAACCCCCTGTGGACAGGGTGAGAGCTTCAGCGAAACCGCCTCGAGACCATCTACTGACATACTTGAAAACAAATGACTCTAGCACTGACTAGAAGTCCATCATGTTTCTTTTTAACAGTCATGTAGTACATCGCATAGACACAAGTGACCCATGATGTGACGATCCTCTGTCGATACATTTGGCCCCCATGAGATAAGCCTGAATGAACGGAGTAAGTGCCAGTGACAGTAGGTGGCGGGGAATGGGCTGTTGTGAATCCTGCTTGAATACAGGGCCTAGAAAGTGAACACATGGATGGATGACAGCAGAGACAGAGACACAATACATGCCATGGATGGAATTGAGGCGAGGATTTGCAAAACCTTCACCCTGGGGTGAGAAGATAGCCCACAGGTCCCCCAGTTTTAACAATGCCATGTACATCAAGAATATAAATCAATACAAGCTCGGACGCCGCCTCGGTCAACAAGGACCGCGCCAGACAGTGAGCGACCAGGCTGGACTGTGCAATAAATTAACTACTGGGAGAAACTCAAACAACTCATACAAAAACCAGAAACCTCGGATCCAACGAACTTCAATATATAAATATTTTAATGGGAGAAAGAGCATGAAGATTGGTCAGAGTGGAAAAACAAATAAAATAAACATACTACAACTTAATATTTCAGGTCTCAAAAACAAGAAAACAGAGCTAACCAAAACCATGCACAAATACAAGATCCATATTGCCCTACTGCAGGAAACACTACACAAGAACATAGACACAAATATATCATGTTACACCAGCTATCTATGTAAGTGTGCCAACAACTGCAGGAGTATAATTGTAATAGAGAATAGCTAGTGAGAGCATGGGGGCAGGTAACTTAGTTGTTACCCGCTTCTCTCATATGTGAGAATTGTCCAGTTATTGTTCAAATATGTTTATGAGCATTAAGAAGAATAGGTTCTGATAGTAATGAAGATATATTAATATTTCTATTTCAGATCGGTAATTAGACATCTGTCAGTTGTCATTTGTAAATAAAAGTGGTTGATGATAATATTAATATTTCAATAACACCTGTAAAAAATACATGTTGTAATAGATGTTGTGAATTGTTAATGAGTCTATTTTTAGATTGTCATAATGGATCACAGATGCCAGTCAGAAAGATATCCTGTTGTGGTGATGCCTGTAAAGCATAGTCCTGTCCAGAGCACAGTCTATTAGTTCATTTAATAAGAGTTAGTTTAAGATATCTTCTCAATAAGATTGATATATTTTTTTTGCAATGGCAAGGGACACAACTGGATAAGACTAGATAATTTTGTACAGTTTATCAATGTCGAGGGACACAATTGTATATATTATATATATATATATATATAAATTATTTCCCCTGTAAAATTTTTGTTAAGAATTTTTTTCTAAAAGAGTTTTTCTTGTTCACTACGTTATTGTTCTTCAAGAGTTATTGATGCTTACTTAATTATTAAAGAGTGAATGTTATTATTGTGACCATTATTTAGAGTGAACATTTCACTTAATTTTTTTTAGGAGACTTAGGATTTTATGTCAAATATTATGATTAGTAGTCAAGTCAATAATTTTGCATACATTACTCTATTACTATTTTTTTGCTGTGATGGTAATAAGATTTATTTACTGCGCAATAAATCTAAGACAATGAAGGGAGTTGTGTAATAGAGTATAGCTAGTGAGAGCATGGGAGCAGGTAACTTAGTTGTTACCCGCTTCTCAATAGATAATAGCAGTAAGAAATAGTAGTGACCAGCAGTAGTTAGGACATGAAGTTGGGGAATGGAAAATTTCCAGTCAGAAATAGAAGTTCACATCGGGTAGGGTCCTCAGAAGTAACAAGGACAACCACCAAGCTAAGGAGGAAATATCCAGAATTACTGGACGGCAAAATGAATAGTATAGGTCCATGGATATTTCCACTTCAAAACAAGTTTGTGAATGAGAAGAGATACATATTTCCACCAACAGCATGTTGGGGAAAGAACAAATAGCATGCGTTGACCTCATGACTTTACTGTCCAGTAAACAACTACAAGAAAAGGTCAGTGTCGTGAAGTAATATTATTTTTAATAGGTTATAGAAGTCACGAAAATAATCTGTTATTGTCAAAGTCTTTAACAGTTGAGACACAAGTCAGTTGTAGAGTTCAAATCTCGGACACGAGGCTGCAAGTGATCAGGAGGGAGTCGCAAATTGTCACTTCGCGACGATTTTGATGGTTACTGATTTTCAGGTGAAGAGAGTGGTTAAAGTATTTAAACTTCAACACAAAAGAAGTTCGTCAGAGATAGAGAAGTCAGAATGTAGACTAAGTAAGCTTAGTCCGGCTTCGGCCGAACTGCCGAAGGCAGTTAGTTAGAAGTTGAGTGGAACTAGAAAAGTTAGAATAAGAAGCTAAGCAAGTTAGATCACAAGTTTAGTTAAGCTTTCTTGATTTAGCAATTCCGGTTAGTTAGGAAGTTTAATCTCCAAGTTGTAGTTCAAGTCAGTTTAGAAGTTATTAGTAGAAGTTGATAGAGAGCATTATGACCTTAAGCTGTGAAAGTGTTGTTGAAAGGTTCATAGAATTGTGCTGCAATATATTCTTACAAGTTCGTAAGTAAATAAATGAATAATGTTGTACAAACGATATGCACTTACAGACATTCAAATAGTCACCGACTATCGTCACATATCTTTCATAATTAAGTGTCCTGAATTAACGAATATTAATTTAAGATAAGTGCATGATCATGGGCCAAGATTGATAATAGAGGAATTAATAAACTGATTATGATTTTACAATGAGAGAAAAAGAGTCTGTCATGAATTTACCTGTTGTGATCAACTAAATTAAATGTGCTGTGCTGCAAGTTATAATATAATATAACATACCATAACATAATATACAATAGCATAGCATAACATAACATAACATAACATAATATAATATCAGAAATACGAAACAATAAGAACACCATAACATAATAACTTAGGGTTGCCAGATTTAAAAAAAAAAGGAGTACTTTTACACTGAATTTTTTTATTCAATTTTAATTACATATGTACGAACAAATGATTTTGTATATTGTTACCGTTAGTGACAATGGATTCGCCTTTATATTCAAACAAATTTATGAAAAATTATATACAGAAACTAGAAATAAAACAATGCTCATATTCTGCAAAGACAATTTTCTTATTTAAATTTAAAAAAATTCTCACCTAGTGTTTCTAGAGGCATTTTAATTGTATTTGCTTGAGGATTTGCCAGCTTTCAATAATCTTGCATCAGTTTTGACAAATTTAAAAAAATCAGCACATGAATTGTCAAAATTTAATGGGTTTAACCCATGAAAACGATTCTTCCCACACTTTACGGTAACTTTTGTGTTGTAGTTGTAATTTTAATTTCTTCTTTGGAGGAGACTTCTTTAAATCCATATCACTCATTATAAAATAATGTTAACAAACTTTAAAATAAACTTACTAATAATATATAGATGCGAGGATTGAATTGGATGGAGCGGTGAAACTGTGCTTACACATCGACGATCGGAAATAAATTGATTCTTGTCGTGGGCTAGGACGGAAATTAAATCGCTTCAATATTTTAGTGCGGAACTACAATTTGCGCACTTAAAAGTATGATCCAGAAACAATTATACAAAACAAACCGCCGAATGGTTTAATTAATATTATTTACTACGAATTTATATATTATTTAATCGATATTTAAAAAAATATTTTCGTGAGCGTTAAAATACGGTGTTTTAGCGACTCCGGGCAAAGATAAAACGGAGTCATCGAATTACGTGAAAAAAAACGGAGAAATCAGTAAAAAACGGTGTATCTGGCAACCCTATAATAACCTACATCAAAAACAATATACAGGGAGATGTTGCATCACTAACTAATGCCGAACTAATAGTTGGTCAGAAAACCCCAAATTCGTTTGCATCCAGCAAATATAATATTTATAATGTTTACAATCCACCAGGCACAGATTGTAACATAACAGAACTTGATCAAGTCAACTACCATAGAACTATCTTGGCTAGAGATTTTAATGGACATTCAACACAATGGGGATATTCTAACTCAAATCCCACAGGAAAATACATAGAAGATCTTTGCCAATCAACTAATCTTACAATCCTGCAGGACGCAGAATCAACACCAACTCTCCTACATAGAGCTCATCTCTCCCTTAGTAGACCTGATCTGACCATTTGCTCTACTGATCTCATAAGCTACTGCCACATTGGAGTCATTGATGACATAGGCAGTGATCACAGACCCATAGTCACCATAGTAGACACAAAAACAACAAAAATCCAAACAAAACAGAGAACAAGATGGAATTTCAAGAAAGCTGACTGGAAGCTATATCAAGAAAAATCCGACCAACTCCTGAACTATCTGACAGACAACAGCGTAGAAAAATTAAACGAAATGTTCACACAAATAATACTCAACACTGCAGAACAAACTATACCTAAAGGATGTAGAACACAATATCGACCAATTTGGAACACCGAACTGGAGACAGCAGTGTCAGAAAGAAAGAAAGCCAAAACCCAACTTTAAATAATAAAATAAGCCATAACAAAGCTAGTGCTAAGGTTAAACTAGTTACTAAAAAAGCAAAGAAAAAGAAATGGCAAGAAACATGCAGTAAACTCGATTTGCGACATGAAGGAAATAAAGCCAGGAGACTTATGCAACATTTGTCTGGTGATAAAAGAGAACCAAATCCTAAATGTAATAGTTACTTTGCCTTAGTCAACAGAGCGAGCAAAATTACAACTAGCGATAAAATCCATCTACATAATTTAAAATTAATTGAAAGAAAGAGTCCCAACAACAAATGTTGCAATATTTGAAGAAGATTTTAACATGAGGGAACTAGGAAAGGCATTAAGAAAATTAAAATGTAGAAAATCCCCAGGGCCTGACAAGGTACACAATGAGATGATAAAACATCTCGGCAAGACAGGTAAAGAGACATTACTCAGACTGATCAACAAGTCATGGAAAAAAGCAAAATTCCCAAGACATGGAGAAATGCCTATACAATGCCGTTGCTCAAACAGAACAAGCTTCCAGATGACCCCAGAAGCTATCGTCCCCTATCCTTAACATCATGCATAGGTAAAATAGCTGAGAGTATGGTCAATAGCAGACTATACTGGTATCTGGAAACCTCTAATACTCTGTGCTACGAACAAGCTGGTTTCAGGGCAGGCAATAACATAGAAGACCAAATCCTCAGGTTAATACAACAGGTCCAAGATGGATTTCAGAAGAGACAACATACTCTAGCCATCCTAGTAGACCTGCAGCAGGCTTATGATAGAGTCTGGCGTAAGGGGCTTTTATTGAAGATGAGAGATGCCGGAATACATGGGAAACTGTACAAATGGGTCAAATATTTAATAGTTGACAGAACAATACAAACTAAATTAAATGAATCCATTTCAGACAAAGAGGTGCTAGAAGAAGGACTACCACAAGGATCACCACTCAGTTGTACCCTTTTTTGATATGTTGAAGAAGTTCTTATTGTTTGGCTATCTTCTTATTGGTACTTTCTATCTTCTAAGTGCTGCTTTCATATCATATATATCTATATAGAGACACACATAACTCATCATCATAGTTTTCGAACAAATATAATATTGTCTTTATTGTTGACACTCACTTCAAAACTTTAACAACTGGTTCCGTACAATGAACAAACTATACTGTCCTCTTATAATCTAAATGTTCCTTTATTGTTACTGTGTCGAGCCTATCGGCGATGTATATTCACAAGTAACGCTATATATTCACAATACATTCGTATATTCACAAGTGATCGTATACAAGTTAACTCTCGATCTTATAGACCTTGAGGTCTTACTTCTAAACCTAAACCACACAAGTCTCTGTGCGAACTCTATTAGTCAAACTCCTAATTTCCTTACTCTAACTTCAGGCAGGTTCACTACACTCTTCTGTTCAACTGACTGGTTTTGACATGCGAGCTGCCTGGGTGGAAAGAGAAGCAAAACGACGACCGTTTTAATCTGCCTGACTTTTAATTCTATCTTCTGCCTTGAGGCAGGTATCAAATCTCCTTTGCTCTAGTCTACTATTTCTGTCTAGTATCTGCCCTCCTCTGGCTTCGTAGACGAAAAAGGTTAACCGTCTGTAAGTGCTGAGTCTCGAGAATAAGTCTAAGTGTAAGTTAAGCTAAGTTTTCTAACTCCTAATCCTATCCTCTGCCTTGAAGCAGATATCTAGTCTCTTCTACTATATCCTCACTGATGTGTTCCCTTCAGCTTCGTGGGCGCCAAGTGTATCTTCCTCCAAGTACCGAGTCTAGATTCTCTCTCCTGATAAGTCTTCTCGTGGTCTTTTTGCGTCCATCTTAGCCACTCCCACCTGGCTAAGGATCATGGGAATCTAATCTATACACGGCTTATCCTTCGTCCGCCTCCAGTCACTATTTCTTTAATTAACTCCGTCTTTTAATTATGTCCATAGTCTTATTGCTTTAGGAGTCATGTCGACACCTGTCAAACTTCCTAAACTTCGTTCCCTCACAACTAAAGCTTACGTCGGTGATTCTTTGATCCCCAAGTCAGAGATAACTCAAAGCGTTTCCCACCGCTGAACATAAAGATGTCCCGGCGTCGGTGAGTCTCTTGATTACGTCCCTGGCGGCTTAACTCAGAATGTTTCAGAGCTGGACTAGCTATCTCATATCAGCAGGTGTCGGAGTCCATCGACCGCTTTCTTTGCTTTATGTAAATTCGTCGGCAAGTATAAAATATCTGTCTGGACTTACACGTTCAGGTTGAACACCTGTACGTACTTTCTTGCAGTCTTATAGTTGGTTACGCCACAGCGTCTGGGTTCGGTAGACTAACGTCTCCTTGCTAATCCTTAAGTCTTCATTTTCATTCTACACAGCCTAAAAATATGGTACCTCTTATCATCGTCCTATCATTCTATTCTTCCTATATCGATCGTCATTTTCTTCTACTCTTCCCATTATTCTTCATGGCTGAGTCACACTTTAACATATATATATCAATGATCTAACCAAAACCCTGATAAATAAAAAAGCTCTCTATGCGGACGATCTGGTCATGTGGAGTACGAATGAAAATATTAGAACAGCTGAAGCACAGCTAAATAAAGACCTGAGACACCTAGAAGAATACTGTAGTACCTGGAAAACGAAAATAAATATACAGAAAACAGTATATACAGTATTTACTAAAAGTAAAAAATAGCTAAGGCAAACATCAAACTCAATCTCCAACACAATAGTCTACAAAAAGAGGAACACCCTACATATTTAGGAATACAACTAGACCGACAATTGAACCTGAAGAAACACGTAGAGAATCTCACTAAGAAGGCAACACAAAGACTTCAACTAATGAAAAGGCTTTCCAGTACCTTATGGAGAGCAGACAAAGAAACACTTAGAAATCTCTATCTGGGATATGTTCGCTCTGTTTTGGATCATGGTAGCTCGCTCCTAGTGACATGCAGCAAAACAACTAACATGGCACTGGACAAGATACACAATAATGCATTACGACTCATCAGCGGTGCAATGAGGTCCACTCCAGTTGCAGCCTGCGAAATCCACTGCAATGTGGAACCTTTAGAGTTGAGGAGAAGCAAGACCGCTATGGTTCTCTATGAAAGACAAAAAAGAATGGAGAAGGACCACCCAAACAGAAATTTGGTAGATACATGGACTCCAAAACAAAGAATTAAGCAGATGTTAGTATTACAACATGTTAGAAATATACAAGAGAAATTCCATCTACCTGAAAAACGACTACAAACATCAAGAGTCATCAAAGAAATGCCACCAAGTACGAATTATTAATATCCTGAAATAAATGTAGAGATATGTGACAGAACAGATAAAAGGGCAGACCCAGTATCAGTAACACTAGCAGCAAGGAAAACAATCGATACTTATCCAGAGGATTGGATACATATATACACATATGGTGCAGCGACTAACGCTACTTCAAACCTGGATATGGAATATCAATACATTATCCAGATGGAACAGCGGAAGAAATGTGTGGCCCATGTGGTGAAGTCTGTAACAATTATGAAGCAGAAATAACAGCTATAGAAACAGCAATTTATCATTTAAATACGATTTTCGATACCACACCATCGAAGAAAAAAAACACAGTCATATTTACGGATTCCAAATCGGCTCTGCAAGCACTGGGAAACAACACGAACCAAACAGAACTCACACAGCTTATCATAGACACAGACAAACTCATTGAAACACATAAAAAAAGATTGGTAATGCAATGGATCCCGGGACACTCAAATATACCAGGGACACTCAAACATGCACACCATAAATGATAAGGCAGATACATTAGCTAAGAGAGGAGTCATAAACTCCAACAGTAGAGAGGAATGGCTGAATGGATGGGCCTTAGGGAAAACAGGGAGAGAGCTTTTTAAATATATGGCAAGACCAAATCCACAAGACAACATCAACAACCTAACAAGAAGAGACCAAACCACCATCTTCAGACTGAGAACAGGACATGTTATGCTGAATAACCACATTAATAGAATACAACAAAACCATACCCCAGTATGTCCACTCTGTAATCACCCACAAGAAACTGTAGAACATCACCTGTTTCAATGTCCTGAGCTCACTGACATCAGAACAACACTATTTCCTCAAAGACCCTCCAAATGGAATACTCTGTACGGAACAATAGCAGAACTTAAAAATATCTGCAGATGTATTACTAATACATCTACTACATGGCATTGGGCCGAAGGGCATCAGCTCAAAGGTCGCTGGATCCATAACAACAACAACAACAGACCCTCGGCACATGATTTTTTGGGGTAATGTGGTCAGGATTACGGCCGTGCCGCTTTACTTTCCCCGAAAAATATCCGGTACCCATTTAAGGCTGGGTGAACCCGGTGCCGTCGATCAGGATCGAACCCGACATCCTTTGAAGTAAAGGCAGCAATGACTTTAAGAAATGTAGATAAGATATATCAATCAAAATGACTAAGCGCTGAAAACAAAGCTCTGAATTTTAAAATAGAATATATTATATTCCTTACATATGCACGCCAGAGTTGGAAAGTAGCTAAAGAAATAAAAAAAAAATAAATGAAATTAATTTAATGTAGTTAATTACAATTAAATTAGATACATTCGAAATAAAATACATCAGTAGAATTCATCGTACACCACGGAAAGAATTCAAGATTAGTACAGAAGTAAGATAGAAAACAAAGCATCCAAAACGCCATTTAATATCAAGGGGGGGGGGGGGGGGGTGGAAGGTGGACATATGTCAGCCATGTGATGAGAAGAGACAACAAGAGAATCTCATAGGGCACCCTCACATGAGAACTAGAAGGTAAAAGAAAGAGGCAGACTTAGAGAACCACCACTACCAACATTACTCTCTTCCTCACCTCTACCAATATTACTCTCTTCCCCACCTTTACCAACATTACTCTCTTCCCTACCTCTAGCAACATTAATCTCTTCCCTACCACTACCAACATTACTCTCTTCCCCACCTCTACCAATATTACTCTCTTCCCCACATTTACCAACATTACTCTCTTCCCTACCTCTAGCAACATTAATCTCTTCCCTACCACTACCAACATTAATCTCTTCCCTACCACTACCAACATTACTCTCTTCTCCACCTCTACCAACATTACTCTCTTCCCCACCTCTACCAACATTACTCTCTTCCCCACCTCTACCAACATTACTCTCTTCCCCACCTCTACCAACATTACTCTCTTCCCACTTCTACCAACATTACTCTCTTCCCCACCTCTACCAACATTACTCTTTACCCCACCTCTACCAACATTACTCTCTTCCCCACCTTTACCAACATTACTCTCTTCCCACCTCTAACAACATTACTCTCTTCCCCACCTCTACCAACATTACTCTCTTCCCTACCTATACCAACATTACTCTCTTCCCCACCTTTACCAACATTACTCTCTTCCCCACCTCTACCAACATTACGCTCTTCCCCATCTCTACCAACATTACTCTCTTCCCCATCATTACCTACATTACTTTCTTCCCCACCTCTACCAACATTACTCTCTTCCCCACCTCTACCAACATTACTCTCTTCCCTACATCTAGCAACATTACTCTCTTCCCATCTCTACCAACATTAATCTCTTCCCCATCTCTACCAACATTACTCTCTTCCCCATCTCTACCAACATTAATCTCTTCCCCATCTCTACCAACATTACTCTCTTCCCTACCTCTAGCAACATTAATCTCTTCCCCACCTCTACCAACATTACTCTCTTCCCCACCTCTACCAACATTACTCTCTTCCCCACCTCTACCAACATTACTCTCTTCCCCATCTCTACCAACATTACTCTCTTCCCCATCTCTACCAACATTACTCTCTTCCCCACCTCTACCAACATTACTCTCTTCCCCACCTTTACCAACATTACTCGTTTCCCCACCTCTACCAACATTACTATCTTCCCCATCTCTACCAACATTAATCTCTTCCCCATCTCTACCAACATTACTTTCTTCCCTACCTCTAGCAACATTAATCTCTTCCCCATCTCTACCAACATTACTCTCTTCCCCACCTCTACCAACATTACTCTCTTCCCCACCTGTACCAACATTACTCTCTTCCCGCCTCTACCAACATTACTCTCTTCCCCACCTGTACCAACATTACTCACTTCCCCACCTGTACCAACATTACTCTCTTCCCCACCTGTACCAACATTACTCTCTTCCCCACCTGTACCAACATTAATCTCTTCCCCATCTCTACCAACATTACTCTCTTCCCCACCTCTACCAACATTACTCTCTTCCCCACCTTTACCAACATTACTCGCTTCCCCATCTCTACCACATTACTCTCTTCCCATCTCTACCAACATTAATCTCTTCCCCATCTCTACCAACATTACTCTCTCCCCACCTCTAGCAACATTAATCTCTTCCCCACCTCTACCAACATTACTCTCTTCCCCACCTCTACCAACATTACTCTCTTCCCCACCTCTAGCAACATTACTCTCTTCCCCACCTCTACCAACATTACTCTCTTCCCCATCTCTATCAACATTACTCTCTTCCCCATCTCTACCAATATTACTCTCTTCCCCACCTCTACCAACATTACTCTCTTCCCCACCTTTACCTACATTACTCGCTTCCCCACCTCTACCAACATTACTCTCTTCCCCACCTCTACCAACATTACTCTCTTCCCCACCTCTACCAACATTACTCTCTTCCCCACCACTACCAACATTACTTTCTTCCCCGCCTCTACCAACATTACTCTCTTCCCCGCCTCTACCAACATTACTCTCTTCCCCGCCTCTACCAACATTACTCTCTTCCCCGCCTCTACCAACATTACTCTCTTCCCCACCTCTACCAACATTACTCTCTTCCCCACCACTACCAACATTACTCTCTTCCCCGCCTCTACCAACATTACTCTCTTCCCCACCTCTACCAACATTACTCTCTTCCCCGCCTCTACCAACATTACTCTCTTCCCCACCTCTACCAACATTACTCTCTTCCCTACCTCTAGCAACATTAATCTCTTCCCCACCTCTACCAACATTACTCTCTTCCCCACCTCTACCAACATTACTCTCTTCCCCACCTCTACCAACATTACTCTCTTCCCCATCTCTACCAACATTACTCTCTTCCCCATCTCTACCAACATTACTCTCTTCCCCACCTCTACCAACATTACTCTCTTCCCCACCTTTACCAACATTACTCGCTTCACCACCTCTACCAACATTAATCTCTTCCCCATCTCTACCAACATTACTCTCTTCCCCGCCTCTACCAACATTACTCTCTTCCCCACCACTACCAACATTACTCTCTTCCCCGCCTCTACCAACATTACTCTCTTCCCCACCTCTACCAACATTACTCTCTTCCCCACCTCTACCAACATTACTCTCTTCCCCACCTTTACCAACATTACTCGTTTCCCCACCTCTACCAACATTACTATCTTCCCCATCTCTACCAACATTAATCTCTTCCCCATCTCTACCAACATTACTCTCTTCCCTACCTCTAGCAACATTAATCTCTTCCCCATCTCTACCAACATTACTCTCTTCCCCACCTCTACCAACATTACTCTCTTCCCCACCTGTACCAACATTACTCTCTTCCCCACCTGTACCAACATTACTCTCTTCCCCACCTGTACCAACATTACTCACTTCCCCACCTGTACCAACATTACTCTCTTCCCCACCTGTACCAACATTACTCTCTTCCCCACCTGTACCAACATTAATCTCTTCCCCATCTCTACCAACATTACTCTCTTCCCCACCTCAACCAACATTACTCTCTTCCCCACCTTTACCAACATTACTCGCTTCCCCATCTCTACCAACATTACTCTCTTCCCCATCTCTACCAACATTAATCTCTTCCCATCTCTACCAACATTACTCTCTTCCCTACCTCTAGCAACATTAATCTCTTCCCCACCTCTACCAACATTACTCTCTCCCCACCTCTACCAACATTACTCTCTTCCCCACCTCTACCAACATTACTCTCTTCCCCACCTCTACCAACATTACTCTCTTCCCCACCTCTATCAACATTACTCTCTTCCCCATCTCTACCAATATTACTCTCTTCCCCACCTCTACCAACATTACTCTCTTCCCCACCTTTCCTACATTACTCGCTTCCCACCTCTACCAACATTACTCTCTTCCCCACCTCTACCAACATTACTCTCTTCCCCACCTCTACCAACATTACTCTCTTCCCACCACTACCAACATTACTTTCTTCCCCGCCTCTACCAACATTACTCTCTTCCCCACCTCTACCAACATTACTCTCTTCCCCGCCTCTACCAACATTACTCTCTTCCCCGCCTCTACCAACATTACTCTCTTCCCCACCTCTACCAACATTACTCTCTTCCCCACCACTACCAACATTACTCTCTTCCCGCCTCTACCAACATTACTCTCTTCCCCACCTCTACCAACATTACTCTCTTCCCCGCCTCTACCAACATTACTCTCTTCCCCACCTCTACCAACATTACTCTCTTCCCTACCTCTAGCAACATTAATCTCTTCCCCACCTCTACCAACATTACTCTCTTCCCCACCTCTACCAACATTACTCTCTTCCCCACCTCTACCAACATTACTCTCTTCCCCACCTCTACCAACATTACTCTCTTCCCCATCTCTACCAACATTACTCTCTTCCCACCTCTACCAACATTACTCTCTTCCCCACCTTTACCAACATTAATCTCTTCCCCATCTCTACCAACATTAATCTCTTCCCCATCTCTACCAACATTACTCTCTTCCCTACCTCTAGCAACATTAATCTCTTCCCCATCTCTACCAACATTACTCTCTTCCCCACCTCTACCAACATTACTCTCTTCCCCACCTGTACCAACATTACTCTCTTCCCCACCTGTACCAACATTACTCTCTTCCCCACCTGTACCAACATTACTCACTTCCCCACCTGTACCAACATTACTCTCTTCCCCACCTGTACCAACATTACTCTCTTCCCCACCTCTACCAACATTACTCTCTTCCCCACCTCTACCAACATTACTCTCTTCCCCACCACTACCAACATTACTCTCTTCCCCGCCTCTACCAACATTACTCTCTTCCCCACCTCTACCAACATTACTCTCTTCCCCGTCTCTACCAACATTACTCTCTTCCCGCCTCTACCAACATTACTCTCTTCCCCACCTCTACCAACATTACTCTCTTCCCCACCTCTACCAACATTACTCTCTTCCCCACCTCTACCAACATTACTCTCTTCCCCACCTCTACCAACATTACTCTCTTCCCCACCTCTACCAACATTACTCTCTTCCCCACCTGTGCCAACATTACTCTCTTCCCCACCTCTACCAACATTACTCTCTTCCCCACCTCTACCAACATTACTCTCTTCCCCACCTCTACCAACATTACTCTCTTCCCCACCTCTGCCAACATTACTCTTTTCCCCACCTCTACCAACATTACTCTCTTCCCCACCTCTACCAACATTACTCTCTTCCCCACCTCTACCAACATTACTCTCTTCCCTACCTCTACCAACATTACTCTCTTCCTCACCTCTACCAACATTACTCTCTTCCCCACCTCTACCAATTTTCTTCTAACCAAAAACACACTGTGACATCCGAATAATCAAATTCCTGCGCTTGCAGATTTACGCTTGGGTTGTTCTAGTTGCGTCAGGTGTCTCTGATGTGTCACTGCCTTGCCTCATATGTGCAGTAATACCATGCACCTGAAAATGTAACGGTTGGTTTATTTAGGCGTCTGCCTTCCAAAAAGTTTCTTTAAAAAAGTAGTGCGTCGTTTCTCAAGCACAGTTGTGGCACAATTCAGCTGTGTATCCATCCACCTGGAACCTAGATCCAGCAGCTTGTTGGTTAGGAACTGAGAAAGAGAGACAAAAAACTCATCTGTAAAGAAAACGTCACAACAATGAATGATTAGTTAGGTGGGCCAGCCTATAATATACAAACAATGAATGATTATCTAGGTACGACAGCCTATAATATACAAACAATGAATGATTATCTAGGTACGACAGCCTATAATATACAAACAATGAATGATTATCTAGGTACGACAGCCTATAATATACAAACAATGAATGATTATCTAGGTGGACCAGCCTATAATATACAAACAATGAATGATTATCTAGGTACGACAGCCTATAATATACAAACATTGAATGATTATCTAGGTGGACCAGCCTATAATATACAAACAATGAATGATTATCTAGGTGGACCAGCCTATAATATAAAACAATGAATGATTATCTAGGTACGACAGCCTATAATATACAAACAATGAATGATTATCTAGGTGGGCCAGCCTATAATATACAAACAATGAATGATTATCTAGGTACGACAGCCTATAATATACAAACAATGAATGATTATCTAGGTACGACAGCCTATAATATACAAACAATGAATGATTATCTAGGTACGACAGCCTATAATATACAAACAATGAATGATTATCTAGGTGCGACAGCCTATAATATACAAACAATGAATGATTATCTAGGTGGACCAGCCTATAATATACAAACAATGAATGATTATCTAGGTGGACCAGCCTATAATATACAAACAATGAATGATTATCTAGGTACGACAGCCTATAATATACAAACAATGAATGATTATCTAGGTACGACAGCCTATAATATACAAACAATGAATGATTATCTAGGTACGACAGCCTATAATATACAAACAATGGATGATTAGCTAGATAGGACAGCCTATAATATACAAACAATGGATGATTAGCTAGATAGGACAGCCTATAATATACAAACAATGGATGATTAGCTAGATAGGACAGCCTATAATATACAAACAATGGATGAGTAGCTAGGTAGGACTGCCTATAATATACAAACAATGGATGATTAGCTAGATAGGACAGCCTATAATATACAAACAATGGATGATTAGCTAGATAGTACAGCCTATAATATACAAACAATGGATGATTAGCTAGATAGGACAGCCTATAATATACAAACAATGAATGATTAGCTAGATAGGACAACCAATAATATACAAACAATGAATGATTATCTAGGTACGACAGCCTATAATATACAAACAATGAATGATTAGCTAGATAGGACAACCAATAATATACAAACAATGGATGATTAGCTAGATAGGACAACCAATAATATACAAACAATGGATGATTAGCTAGATAGGACAGCCTATAATATACAAACAATGGATGATTAGCTAGATAGGACAACCAATAATATACAAACAATGGATGATTAGCTAGATAGGACAACCAATAATATACAAACAATGGATGATTAGCTAGATAGGACAACCAATAATATACAAACAATGGATGATTAGCTAGATAGGACAGCCTATAATATACAAACAATGAATGATTATCTAGGTACGACTGCCTATAATATACAAACAATGAATGATTATCTAGGTACGACAGCTTATAATATACAAACAATGGATGATTAGCTAGATAGGACAGCCTATAATATACTTTCTTTAGTCATTGCTTAGAAATCTTTTACTGTGCAATTTTGTCAATCTAAGACAGGACAAGAATGTTAGGAATCTAAGAATGTTAGACTAATTCTGCTTAACTTTTCCAAATTCTACACTCCTTGTCTTTCTCTCATTAAACACGTTTCACTTTGCCTTCACCTCTAATCAACGTTCCTTCATTCAACTTTCCTACCCTTAATACTTCTCTTTTTTCTTTCTTTCACTTCACGCTGCTCATCTTTGTCCACATAACTCTCATAAACCGTCATTCACTTCACTTTACTCATCTTTCCTTCAATTAACTCTATTTTCTACTTAACTTGGAGCCGCGATAGCTCAGTGGTTAGTGAACTGGACTACAAAGGACAATGGGTAGGGTTCGATCCCAACCGACGGCTTCCGGTTCACCCAGCCTTAAATGGGTACCAGATTTTTTTCTGGGAAAGTAAAGCAGCACGGGCGTAATACCGACCACATTACCCCAAAAATCATGTGCTGAAGGTCTGTAAAATATAGGGTCACTAACACCATATTTCCCTACACGCCACTTGGCGTGACGAGGGTACTTTACTCATTTTTTTTACTTCTACTTAACTTTGCTTCACTTATTACACGTCCCTCATTTCACATTTTTGCCTCACATCATATTACTCATCCTTCCTTCACTTAACTTTGAGAAGAGGAAAGTTGGAATACTTGGTTACAATTTGCAAAATACAGGGAAAGAGAGATTGCCGGCGGCAAAGAGTGAAAATACTCGATAGCTTGGTGGGCATGGAAAACAGTCAATAGCAGAATTTATACGATGGACGGTGGATAGAGTTTGTGGAAGGACATGATCGCCTACGCCAACCGGTATGGCACATGATGATGATGACTCATCTTTTCTTCACTTAACTCTACTTTCTACTTAACATTTCTTCACTTAACTCTACTTTCTACTTAACATTTCTTCACTTAACTCTACTTTCTACTTAACATTTCTTCACTTAATACATTTCCTTCATTTCACATTTTCGCTTCACTTTACACTACTCATCTGTCCCTAACGTAACACTGCTCATCTGCCCCTTACATAACACTACCCATCTGCCCCTTACATAACACTATCCATCTGCCCCTTACATAACACTACCCATCTGCCCCTTACATAACACTATCCATCTGCCCCTTACATAACACTATCCATCTGCCCCTTACATAACACTACCCATCTGCCCCTTACATAACACTATCCATCTGCCCCTTACATAACACTACCCATCTGCCCTTACATAACACTATCCATCTGTCCCTTACATAACACTATCCATCTGTCCCTTACATAACGCTATCCATCTGTCTCTTACATAACACTATCCATCTGTCTCTTACATAACACTATCCATCTGTCCCTTACATAACGCTATCCATCTGTCCCTTACATAACACTACCCATCTGTCCCTTACATAACACTACCCATCTGTCCCTTACATAACACTATCCATCTGTCCCTTACATAACACTACCCATCTGTCCCTTACATAACACTATCCATCTGTCCCTTACATAACACTATCCATCTGCCCCTTACATAACACTATCCATCTGCCCCTTACATAACACTACCCATCTGCCCCTTACATAACACTATCCATCTGCCCCTTACATAACACTACCCATCTGCCCCTTACATAACACTACCCATCTGCCCTTACATAACATTACCCATCTGCCCCTTACATAACACTACCCATCTGCCCCTTACATAACACTACCCATCTGCCCCTTACATAACACTACCCATCTGCCCCTTACATAACACTATCCATCTGTCCCTTACATAACACTATCCATCTGTCCCTTACATAACACTATCCATCTGTCTCTTGCATAACACTACCCATCTGCCCCTTACATAACACTACCCATCTGCCCCTTACATAACACTACCCATCTGCCCCTTACATAACACTATCCATCTGTCCCTTACATAACACTACCCATCTGCCCCTTACATAACACTATCCATCTGTCTCTTGCATAACACTACCCATCTGTCCCTTACATAACGCTGCTCATCTGTCCCTTACATAACGCTGCTCATCTGTCCCTTACATAACACTACCCATCTGCCCTTACATAACGATGCTAATCTGTCCCTTACATAACACTGCCCATCTCTCCCTTACATAACGCTGCTCATCTGCCCCTTACATAACACTAGCCATCTGCTCCTTACTTAACACTAGCCATATGTCCCTTACATAACACTAGCCATCTGCCCCTTACATAACACTATCCATTTGTCCCTTACATAACACTACCCATCTGCTCCTTACTTAACACTAGCCATCTGCCCTTACATAACACTATCCATTTGTCCCTTACATAACACTAGCCATCTGCTCCTTACTTAACACTAGCCATATGTCCCTTACATAACACTAGCCATCTGCTCCTTACTTAACACTAGCCATATGTCCCTTACATAACACTACCCATCTGTCCCTTACATAACACTACCCATCTGCCCCTTACATAACACTATCCATCTGCCCCTTACATAACACTATCTATCTGTCCCTTACATAACACTATCCATCTGTCTCTTACATAACGCTATCCATCTGTCTCTTACATAACACTATCCATCTGTCTCTTACATAACGCTATCCATCTGCCCCTTACATAACACTAGCCATCTGCTCCTTACTTAACACTAGCCATATGTCCCTTACATAACACTAGCCATCTGCCCCTTACATAACACTAGCCATCTGCTCCTTACTTAACACTAGCCATCTGTCCCTTACATAACACTAGCCATCTGCCCCTTACATAACACTGCCCATCTCTCCCTTACATAACGCTGCTCATCTGTCCCTTACATAACACTAGCCATCTGCCCCTTACATAACACTGCCCATCTCTCCCTTACATAACGCTGCTCATCTGTCCCTTACATAACACTACCCATATCTTCCTTACATAACGCTGCTCATCTTGCTTTCCTACATCATTTAATACAATCACTAACCTTCGTTGCCAAATAAATGCCAAAACCACACGTACACGTATAAACACGTAAAACTGTAACCGTTTCTTTCTCTCTGTGCCCATGACGAAGCCGAGACCTGTCCGTTCCTAGATATTACTATTTCAGCTCTACCTGTCTGTGTTCTCCTCTTGCTCATGCTCATCTCAAAATTGAAGTCCTTAGTGTCTCCCGAAGATAGGGTTGCCATCCGTCCCGCTTTTTTCCGGATTGTCCCACTTTTTCATCAAAATTAATTGTCCCGCCTAAGGGTCTGGGGGACAGCAATTTGTCCCGCTTTTTAATCCAGCCAAATTTTTCACCTACAAATTTTAATATTTTCTTAAATTATTTATTATTGGTTTGAGTTTTGTTACAAAATGAAGCTTCTTAGTCCGGAACGTCTATTTGTAGAGTCCTGCGCTATCGCTGTTTAATAATAAAGTTTGTAGATACAACTCATAAATACTCATTTGAGAATATCCAGCACAAAATTGTTAGTGCGGAAGGCGGTATTATTTAAAAATTTACAAAAGATGGCGTCTTCGGCTTCGTCTTACTCTTAGGCGACTCTTAGCCGAGGCGCCGAGCCTTACTCTACCCATCTCACCGCTCACGTGATCTGTGCCTACGTGACAATCTGCATGCTTTTGTCCTTGTCGTATTTCTGTAGGCGCTAATAATTCATTCAACAACATCGGGCCATCCTCACCAGCAGCAAGAAGAAATTTTGGCTTCATTCTTTCTTTATGTGTTGGAGGCTGGAGGTTGCTTCCAGGAATCCAGTCTGTTGTTACCGGTGGTTGTGAAATATTAAATTTGTTCATTTTTAATTGAGCATTCTAATTTTGTGAATTCTTTTTTTTGGATTTATTTTTATTTGGAAATGCCGAAGAGAAAGTGTTTTTTCCAAGAAAACTATTGGGATGAATGGTCTTTCATAAAACAAGGTAGAAGTGAGAATGAAGCAGAATGCAAAATATGTCAATGTTACATTTCTATCTGGAAATCAAGGTAAACATTTTTTTTATTAATTAAAAAAATTACTGGTACATGTATTAGAATTATAATGTAATAATAATTAGTCTATGTGTGTGCTATCTCTGACTTTTCCTATGGCTATTATGCTTTACATGATGTGTCCCGCTTTCGCGTCTAAAAAAGTACCATTTGTCCCGCTTTCTGCTTCGAAGGTTCTGGCAACCCTACCCGAAGAGAAAGTTTTACCTTGTATTTTCCCTTCCAATTTTTTTACTTTAGTAGGCTGTTGAAATAAATAAATAAAATAAATAAATATGTAAAATATATTTTAAATCCTCCATGTTTTTTTCCGTTGGATTATTGTTGACATTACTGCACGAAGACAGTGTAATTTTTTTAAAATATATGATTAACGCTATAACAGCCTTGTCTGTAGAGTTGTGGCCTAGATTTTCTGAGCTGTCCAATCATTGTCTTCTTCTACTCTACGTCCTTGTTAGCTTCTGTCCGGTGTTGACGGAAGTACAAAGTCATAGTTCCGCTCACGGTCAACTATAGAGTTGGCTGTGGTTCCGTTCCACTGGCTGCCTCAACTAACGACACGTAATATTCCTCAAGAGTTCTTTTTTTCGAATATTGCCGAGCCAACTTACTCTGGTTTCTCCTTGAGTTCTGCACGGTCGTCTCAGATGTTTGTGTACATTTCGCAGTACGTGGAGTCTCAAAGCGCTCCCTCCAGGTGGGCAAACCATTTTATCGGTTGCCTCTATATGTAATTCAAGACTTGTTGAATGAGGATTAGAGAGTCAAATAGGAATACAGGGTGTCCACAAAAACGCCAACCGATACCACATGAAACTTTTTGAGTTGAATCAACTGTAGCCACTAATGTATAAGAATGATCCAATATGTGTGAATTGTACAAGTACTTTAAATCTAGGATTGGTTTAGTGGACACTCTCCTAAACATTTGTTTGTGTATATCACTGATTCCGCCTTTGCTTTTCTTTTAACTCTTCCGAACTGTGCGGTATAATACTATCATCAGCAAGTACCATGCATGTTGGCGTAGGTGATCATGTCTCCCCGCAACTTTCGATCTCGACAGCTATTTATCATTTCTGTTGTTGACTTTCTGCCAAACCATTCTCTTATGCTGTCTGGTATCTTCTTCTCATTCGCGTTCTCAAGGAGAGTTCCCTTCTTGTCATGTGGTCAAAAATGATGATTGTTTCTTCCTAATATTGGAAATTAGCTATCTTTTTTTGCCTTGGCCTCTTTCAAAACGTTTTCATTACTCTTCTTAGCTGTCCATGGTATTCTCAATATTTTTAAGTAAAACCACATTTCTACAGACTCAGTGATTTTCTCGCATGTTGTCCTATTGTCCATGATTCACATCCATATGTTACGACTGGCTCTACATAACATTTAAGAACTCTTTTTTCTTGTTTGTATTGTAAAAAATGGATTGCATAGTAAAGTAAAGTACCCCCCCGTCACGCCAAGTGGCGTATAGGGAAATATGGTGTTAGTGACCCTATATTTTACAGACCTTCAGCACATGATTTTTGGGGTAATGTGGTCGGTATTACGCCCGTGCTGCTTTACTTTCCCAGAAAAAATCCGGTACCCATTTAAGGCTGGGTGAACCCGGAGCCGTCGGTTGGGATCGAACCCTACCCTTGTCCGTAGTAGTCCAGTTCACTAACCACTGAGCTATCGCGGCTCCCACTAATTTTTAGGGAATTAGTAAAACCCAGGTGTCCTCGCCAGGGTACGAACCCCGGCTGTTGCCGTGGTAAGCCAACCGCCTATCGATTGCGCTAACCGGACACCTGGATTGCATAGTATCTTCCTCATTTTTTTGAAAGCTGCTTTTGCCTGAGCCATTTTGTATCTCACCTCTTTTGTACATCTACCATCTGAGGTTAACATTGTTGCCACATATTTAAATTCATTTACTTGTTTTAATATTGTCTCAATAATATTTATTATGCCCGGCGGTGATGTCTCTTTTTTTGTTGCTACCATTACCTCTTCCTTTTTGCTATTGAGGCTGAGTCCTTTATAATGCTGTAATGTGTATCAATAAAAATAAAGTTTTATATAACAGCTTTACTGAAAATGAGACAGTACAAAATTTGAAAACGTTTCTACCATAGGTCTTCATCACTATAACAGAACTACACACACCTGCAAGACTATTATAATTTACGTCTCACAGATTTCTACTTAACTTCGGTCAGAGCCTTGGTATAGCGGCATCGCACTATTTTATATATTTGTCCTTATCACAGTTTATACTGGCACGCTTCCATCAAATGACTCCACTCTCTCTCTACGTGTAATTGTACGGAACTACCTTTCTTTTTTTTCATCTGCATCACTCACTATCACCTATTTAATAGCTTCACTAGAGTTGAACCGCACAAAGTGAGGTAAAATTGAAGAGAAGACAGCGAGGTAAACTTGAAGAGCACACAGCGAGATAAAGTTAAGTAGGACAGGGTGAGGTAAATTTCAGTATCGCAAATGGGGGTCTCGGTAGCCTAGTGGGGATAACCACCCGACTTGGCTACCGACATTCGGACAACCCGTGTTCAAGTCTCGCTGGAAGCAGAGTGAGTTGTGCTCGGGGTTGGAAAAAAAACCTTCTCTCGACCCAGCTCCTGGCAGAAATGGGTACCAGGATAGTACTCTGGGAAGGTGATGAATGCCGCCTCGCATAGTGAGTTTCGATTCTTGAAGCGACACTATCAAGAAGTCTCCGAATAAGTCTGGATAGGCGGCCAAGCACACGTGGGTGAAAACTCGCGTGCTCAGACGCCGATTCAAGTCTCGTACTTTACCTTCACCTTTCAGGGTAAAGTGAGGTAAAATTGAGTAGCACAAGTGATGAAATGTTGTAGAGCATATAGTGAGGTAAAGTTGGGTAGCACATGTGATGTAATGTTGTAGAGCATATAGTGAGGTAAAGTTGGGTAGCACATGTGATGTAATGTTGTAGAGCATATAGTGAGGTAAAGTTGGGTAGCACATGTGATGTAATGTTGTAGAGCATATAGTGAGGTAAAGTTGGGTAGCACATGTGATGTAATGTTGTAGAGCATATAGTGAGGTAAAGTTGGGTAGCACATGTGATGTAATGTTGTAGAGCATATAGTGAGGTAAAGTTGGGTAGCACATGTGATGTAATGTTGTAGAGCATATAGTGAGGTAAAGTTGGGTAGCACATGTGATGTAATGTTGTAGAGCATATAGTGAGGTAAAGTTGGGTAGCACATGTGATGTAATGTTGTAGAGCATATAGTGAGGTAAAGTTGGGTAGCACATGTGATGTAATGTTGTAGAGCATATAGTGAGGTAAAGTTGGGTAGCACATGTGATGTAATGTTGTAGAGTATATAGTGAGGTAGAGTTGGGTAGCACATGTGATGTAATGTTGTAGAGCATATAGTGAGGTAAAGATGGGTGGAACACGGTGAGGTAAAGTGGAGTAGGATCAAGTGATGTAAATTTAGCAAGCGCAAATTGAGGTAAAGTTGAACAGCAGAAAGTGGGATAAAGTTGAGTAGCACAAAGCGAGGTAAAGTTGAACAGCAGAAAGTGGGATAAAGTTGTGTAGCACAAAGCGAGGTAAAGTTGGGTGGAACACGGTGAGGTAAAATGGAGTAGGATCAAGTGATGTAAATTTAGCAAGCGCAAATTGAGGTAAAGTTGAACAGCAGAAAGTGGGATAAAGTTGAGTAGCACAAAGCGAGGTAAAGTTGAACAGCAGAAAGTGGGATAAAGTTGAGTAGCACAAAGCGAGGTAAATTTGGGCCGGTACATACACAGCTCTTTGTTTTCATCCCAAAACAGCTTTTCAGTTATAGTCGTGGGCATTTTGCAACTTTTATGGTAGATGGTGTCATAAGCCTAGTGAGTTTCCCTTATTCATAAAATTGATATTTTTGTGAAGTGGTTCCTGTTTGTGACACAACACACAAACGCTTAAGTCAATATCCATATATGAATTATATTTTACTAGTTGGCGCTAGTAACGCAAATATCAAAGACTCGCAAATCTGAGAATGTCTGTAGAAAATAACTGTTGTGGTTACAAATTGAATGTTGCATCCCACGAAATTCTCAGCTTTGTCGAGTCTTTGAGGGGATGCAATATTCCATTTTTAACCACAAAAGTTATCTTTCCTTATGATAATCAGCTTATTGTAATCAATTTGAATGTGGAATAGAATAAACATGTGTATCTTCATGAAAAGACACAAATAATGAAGTCAATGAAGGTATCAGTCAGAAATAGCTGTGTTGGATATTCTAGTACTGAACATTCGCCCGTCATTATTATAGGGGAGGGGGGGGGGTGTCAAGGCAAAGAAATGCATTAAAATGCGAAGCTGCGGTAAAGCTGATTGTAAGTGAAAAATGGGGATTTAAATGGTAATATTAAAGCTTTAATATTGAGCGGAAACATCGTTCAGAAACTTGTTGCTGTTATTGTGTCGTCTATTTATTACGTCAAGCTTCAAACTTGCCATTGTTTTTTCTATTTTATTTTTATTCATTTCTCCGTCATTATTATAGTGTTGAACATTTTAGCTGGACATTCCTGAGCCAGGGAGCCGCGATAGCTCAGTGGTTAGTGAACTGGACTACAAAGGACAAGGAGTAGGGTTCGATCCCAACCGACGGCTTCCGGGTTCACCCAGCCTTAAATGGGTACCAGATTTTTTTTCTGGGAAAGTAAAGCAGCACGGGCGTAATACCGACCACATTACCCCAAAAATCATGTGCTGAAGGTCTGTAAAATATAGGGTCACTAACACCATATTTCCCTATGCGTGACGGGGGTACTTTACTACTTTTATTCCTGTGCCAGATAAACACTAAACATTCTAATAGCCGGATACGAGTTGGCCATTTCTTTAAAGTTTTTGACTTTCAAGCCAGATGTGTGCCGGGCATTATGGGTACAATCTTAGCACCCAGACTGTCGTTGGGGTGACCTTAGAACCAGGCCGGCGTGGAGCGAGGTGGGATGTAGATGCGGTAAGTCTTGAGAAGGGAAGGCGTGGTTACCATGGCAACAGCTGTTGTTCATGTTATATTGTCAGGTGTAGGGTGTTATCAGAATCAGGCAAGCTTGCAGGGTGTGTGGTAGGATCGCGTAGCCGAGATTGTCAGAGGGAACTAAACAAATAAATATCTGTTACGGAAATTGCGATACAGAGGAATCTGGGGGTGGGGGGGGGGAGAGAAGAAAAAGGGGGGAGGGGTATAGACACAAACTAAAGAAAGAGGAGATGAGAGGAGGGGTGTGTTATGGGGGAAAGGAGAGATAAACATAAACAAATAAATAAATAAAACAGAGAAAGAGAGTGAAGACAAGCCATTGATGTAAATATGGGGACAAGTGTTAAGAAAGAGAAGTGCAGAGAAGAGAGGGTTAATGAACACAGAAATGAGACAAATAGTATTTATATGTACATGTATATATTAATATATATATATATATATATATATATATATATATATATATATATATATATATATATATATAAGTGTGTGTGTGTGTGTGTGAGTGATGCACATATGGAAACGTGTTTACAAAGAGAAATAGAGATAAATAATACAGATGTGGAGGAAAAGAAGTAGAACATCACAGGACAAAATAGCATTTAAAATAATGAAAAACATATTGTGCAACAAATCTATGTCAATAATAGAAATGAGAAAATGAATTCATCGTTTCTATATAGAACACATTCTGATCTATTGAATCGAGTCACGGAGAATAGACAAACAAATTAAAAGACGATTAGAGGCTACATGGCTGCGATTTCTCAGAAGGAAGTTGTGAGCTCACTGGGCAGCTAAAGAGATCAGCGAGGAAATTCACAAAGAGCCAAACACAGAAAACAAATAATAATAAATAAATATTATTATATAGGGAGGGAACTTCCGAGGCGATAATAGGGAATAATAGAACAAAGAAGCTATTATTCCCTATTATCGCCTCGGAAGTTCCCTATATAATAATATTTATTAATTATTATTTGTATCCAGTATATAACCTCTGGAAACTACTATTCGTGCTGTTTCGTCCAATAAATGTTTGTCTGCAACACAAGTATTCAGCCCTACTGGGAGATACTTGCATTAATAGGAAAGTACAAATATACAATTTATTTCCGGTCTGTGATCGTTACCCTATGCTATAGTCATTGAGAACGCCTTCGTGTAAGACACTGCTACAATAGCTAATTTTTTTAGTTAGTTGCGTGGCAGTGTGCCAAGCGTTCGGCTTCTCGTGGCAAGGCGCGGTGCCAGGGAGTACGGGCTCGATCCCGCTTCGGACCATATATTGTTCTTCGTTTTTTTCTGTTGTTGTTTGTCTGTCAATTTTTCCGAGTGCTAACACATACTTCTTTGTTCTTTTATCCCCCAAACACAGAAAAGGAGCTCTTTAAAAAAAAAAACATCAGGAAGAAACAATAGACAAATTTTGGCACATCATGAGAAAAGGAAAGCTGGAATACTTGGTTACAACTGGCAAAATACAGGGAAAGAGGAATACCGGTCGATAAAGAGAGGAGAGATAATACTAGATAGGTTGGTGTAATGGCATAGAAACATTCAACAAAAGAATTGATAAGATGCACTGAGGAGTGAGAGTTGTGAAATGGCATGTTGATGCCATATTACATGATGATGATGGAGAGAAGAAAGTAGGCATAATTAACACAGATACTGAGACATGGTGTGTGTGTGTGTGTGTGTGTGTGTGTGTGTGTGTGTGTGTGTGTGTGTGTGTGTGTGTGTGTGTGTGGGGGGGTGGGAGGGAGGGGGAGATCATTAACACACAATAGGGTAGAAGAGAAGAAAGAGAGAAAGAAACAAAGAAAGAAAGAAGGAAAGAGAGAGGGAAAGAAAGAAGAAAGAAAGAAAGAAAGAAAGAAAGAAAGAAAGAAAGAAAGAAAGAAAGAAAGAAAGAAAGAAAGAAAAGAAAGAAAGAAGAAAGAAAGAAAAGAAAGAAAGAAAGAGTTGAACATTACATATGAAGGAAATGAGAATGGTTGAGGGATGCCCGAGATTGTCTGACGCGGGACGTCATGGTGAGCACTTGTTTTCCTAACAAAATACTTTCTTTGTCTCCGCCAATTATTTACACATTGAACGTATCTCTTCTACATCCCTACAATTCCTCATCCTCTACCTCTACAATCCATCACAAATTCCGCGTCCCTTCCTTCATCAATCTATCACAAAATTTATCCGATCCTTACCTCTACAATCTATCACAAATTCCGCGACCCTTCCTTCCTCAATCTATCACAAAATTTATCCGATCCTTACCTCTACAATCTATCACAAATTCCGCGACCCTTCCTTCCTCAATCTATCACAAAATTTATCCGATCCTTACCTCTACAATCTATCACAAATTCCGCGACCCTTCCTTCCTCAATCTATCACAAAATTTATCCGATCCTTACCTCTACAATCTATCACAAATTCCGCGACCCTTCCTTTCTCAATCCATCACAAATTATCTTATCCTTTACTGGTACAATCCATCACAAATTACTTGATCTTTTACTACTACAATCCATCGCTAATAACTTCACTCTTTTTACCCTACAATCCCTTACAAATTACCTGACCATTTACTCCAACATATTGTTATTTACGCCAACGCTAACCGGTTTGGCACATGATGATGTGATAGAATTTCTCGTTTCAGAGAAGGAAACTGTTGTGAACATTCACAAGCGCCTATGTGATGTGTATGGAAGTTTTGTGAACATTCACAAGCGCCTATGTGATGTGTATGGAAGTTTTGTGAACATTCACAAGCGCCTATGTGATGTGTATGGAAGTTTTGTGAACATTCACAAGCGCCTGTGTGATGTGTATGGAAGTTTTGTGAACATTCACAAGCGCCTGTGTGATGTGTATGGAAGTTTTGTGAACATTCACAAGCGCCTATGTGATGTGTATGGAAGTTTTGTGAACATTCACAAGCGCCTATGTGATGTGTATGGAAGTTTTGTGAACATTCACAAGCGCCTATGTGATGTGTATGGAAGTTTTGTGAACATTCACAAGCGCCTATGTGATGTGTATGGAAGTTTTGTGAACATTCACAAGCGCCTATGTGATGTGTATGGAAGTTTTGTGAACATTCACAAGCACCTATGTGATGTGTATGGAAGTTTTGTGAACATTCACAAGCGCCTATGGGATGTGTATGGAAGTTTTGTGAACATTCACAAGCGCCTATGTGATGTGTATGGAAGTTTTGTGAACATTCACAAGCGCCTATGTGATGTGTATAGAAGTTTTGCAGTCGACAGGAGCACAGTAAGTCGCTGGGTTCCGAGAATAAAAGAATCCGAAAGCGGAGATACGGAGCTTCTTGATCGACCGCGCAGTGTCGGCCTGCCACAGCCACCAATACAGAGATGCTGAAATTCACTGATGGCATTATTCTTGCCATTAGGCGCATCACTACTCAACAATTGGCCTTAAAGTTGTCAGTCAGCATTGGTAGTATAAATACAATTATAAAAACTATCGGATTCTCGGTTTATGCAAGATGGGTTCCACGAAATCTCACAAATGAACACCAATTATAAAGAATCAACTGAAGCAATTTCTCCTGCTGTTGAAACGTTTCAATGTTGACGGAGAGAACTTTTTGGCCAAGATTGTTACAGGTGACAAAACCTGGGTACATCATTTTGAACCCGAGACAAAAAGACAGTCTTTGGAGTGGCATGATCAGCACTCACCACGAAGAAAGAAATTCAAGACATCTCCTTCAGCTGAAAAGGTCATGGTCACAGTCTTTTGGGACATCGAAAGTATTATTCTTATGGATGTTATGCCAAGAGGAGAGACAATCAATTCGCAAGCTTACATTAAGACCTTAGGGAGCCGCGATAGCTCAGTGGTTAGTGAACTGGACTACAAAGGACAAGGGGTAGGGTTCGGTCCCAACCGACCGCTTCAGGGTTCACACAGCCTTAAATGGGTACCGGATTTTTTCTGGAAAAGTAAAACGGCACGGACGTAATAACGACACATTACCCCAAAACGCATGTGCCGAAGGTCTGTAAAATTTATGATCACTAACACCATTGTCCTTATACGCCACCTGGCGTGACGGGGGTACTTTACTACTTTTTTTTTTTACATTAAGACCTTGAAGGTGTAATTCTTGTGGATGTTATGTCAAAAGCAGAGACAATCAATTCTCAAGCTTACATTAAAGACATTGAAAAAAAAAAAAAACAATCAGCGTTTTCGCAGAGCACAAGAATCCAGCAGACCTGCTTCTCCTTCACGACAATGTGCACCCTCAAGTCTGGCAACACGGGAAGCAATGACAAGATTGGGTTGGACTGTACTCCCCCATCCACCATACAACCCTGATTTGGCGCCCTCTGATTTCCATCTCTTTGGTCCACTTAAAGATGCCATCTGTGGAACAAGGTTTGAAGATGATGAAGGAGTGATTCATGCAGCGAAGAAATGACTACACGATCAAGACAAAGACTGGTATAGGCTAGGAATACATGCACTCGTTGCGCGCAGGCGTAAAGCTGTAGAAGTGGACGGGGATTATCTTCAATAATACCGATGTTTATATGACATACCCATATACACTGTGTAAACATTTCATACTTTTTTAATTAGGGGTTCCCGAGAAAACCGATGTGGTGGATTACTTTCTTAGTGCTCTAAGTATACACATTATGTGCCTATAATACTAAACATTAAAAAATAAACTTTGTGTGCCTGTTATACTAAACATTAAAAAATAAACTTTGTGTGCCTGTTATACTAAACATTAAAAAATAAACTTTGTGTGCCTGTTATACTAAACATTAAAATATAAATTTTGTGTGCCTGTTATACTAAACATTAAAATATAAACTTTGTGTGCCTGTTATACTAAACATTAAAATATAAACTGTGTATGTCTGTTATACTAAACATTAAAATATAAACTGTGTGTGCCTGTTATACTAAACATAAAAAAATAAACTTTGTATGCCTGTTATACTAAACATTAAAATATAAACTTTGTATGCCTGTTATACTAAACATTAAAATATAAACTTTGTGTGCCTGTTATACTAAACATTAAAATTTAAACTGGTTCCCCAAATGATGGGGTCAAGATGCCCTACAACACCTTCTCTGAGAATGGGCAACGACTCAAAGCTGACTGTTTGTGTCATGATGAGCTACCATCAGCTGATCAATCTCCTACTTCCGCTGCTCTGGTGTCACTCGAAATGAACTAACCAGCCTCACCAAAGGAGTACGAACCGAGAGGGAACGCAATCCAATAATGATAGTGCAGAAGTCGGATGTACTGCCACGAAAGAGGCAAATCTCGTAACTTTCTGTAAACAACAACATGGCCCATCTATCACCATTTAACATAATTTTAAGGACGGATGACGAAAAGGAGTATTTGTAGAAAGAAAGAAAGAAAGAAAGAAAGAAAGAAAGAAAGAAAGAAAGAAAGACAGAAAATATAAAATATACTTTGACTTGTACGTGTCTCGAGGTATTTGATATTAACTTCTCTAAATAATTAAAAGATGAACACTTTTCTGTTTCGCCTATTTGACAGTATTAACGACATTTTTTCTTTAAGTTTGCCTTTGTAAAAAAAAAAAGACGTACTTTACAACTAATTTGTTTATTGCTTTGTTACTTAGGAGGACCGTATAACAAGAAGCAAGCTTCGCCAACGAGATACCAGGCGTGTAGCAGCACCACGCCACCTGAACTTCTCAACTGCGCATGCTTGCTCCCCTTGACGGTAGAGTCGTCTCCTTTAAAACAATCTGGAGCTCTTGCCAAAGAAGGTGGTAAGGGCATCCCCAGTTCGCGCGTGCAGGCCTGGTGTAGCCCCCACATTTACCACAGCCTTTTCTGATAGGCTGTTCCAAGATTCCACCTACCCCCGTCACTAAAAGGTATTTGGGCAAGAGTTCTGCAAGCTGGTTATCTTCAACGTTAGAGTAAAACTTCCAGGCTGCTTTTCGTTTGCACGTGCGCGCAAGCAGTGACGTGGGTGTGTGCTGCGGGAACCAGAACTGAGTGTGCTCTGTGCCATCATTTAACGTCCGAACATTTCCATCATCTCTCGTCGGGCGGTCTCTTCCTCTGACAGAGTTCAAGTCATCTTCCCTTGCTCACTTCTATTTCGACGTCCATCTGCAGCGACAGCAGCGGCTTCAACTTCAATCTTTCAATACAACAGCAGCAGCAACAACAACAACAACTGCAACAATGGACGCAATCAAGAAGAAGATGTTGGCCATGAAAATGGAAAAAGAGAATGCCATGGATAGGGCCGAACAATTGGAACAAAAAGTTCGCGACCTAGAACTGCAGAAAAGCAAGGTATAACCCATTTTTTTTAATCATTTATCACATATAAATTCATTGTTAATATGCCATTTCAAAATTCAAATCATTAACCATAACGATAACCAAAGTATCATTTATATAATTTGTTATAATAATCAGTTTTTAACAAAATTGTTAATGAAATATTTATAAAAAGCGTAATTTTAAAAGAAATAATCAATATACATTAGTTACAGCAACACAACAATAAACATTAGTCATAGCAACACAACAATAAACATTCTGAAAGTTTTTGTTTGACAAAAACAACAGTTCAAATTAAACAATTAATTATTCTTTGCCATAATAACAAAAATTTGTATTAAAATGTCATTAATTATCGTTGATTTTAATAACGACAAATTGTTTATATCACTCATTATCGTTTGTCATAATTAAGAACACTTGTTTTAATGTTGTTAATAATAGTTTGTTATAATAACCACTTATTTTTGGAAGTAATCATTCATGAATTGTCATAATAACCATATTTTAAAATACGAATTTAAGTATGTATCGTTTGTTGCAATAATTACCTCTTATTGAAAATATTGATTATTATAATTATCTGGCATAGTAGCTATAATGATTAGATACCAATTATTATTAATTAATAATTACCAGGCATAAAAAACATCCTTATTGCATGGAAACAGTCGTTTACGTTACTCAAGCTTGCAATTAATTGTCTCCCTTTTGTACCTAGACCAAACCACTTAATATTAAACATTTTAGATACTCTTTTGCGGATAAGTTAACGATAGAGTTGAATATTTGATCTCAAAGAATTCACATTTACAGTAAGATGCTAGTTTGACTTTTTCTCTCGTCTGCTGTTGATTATATTGGGAGGCAAGTAGATGTACGATGCCGTGACGCAGACAGCGTCTGTGTGGCACTCCATCGCACTGAAGAAGGCGCTAGAAAGAAATTAAATAAATGAAATCAGATGCAGGTTTATCGAAATTTTGGCTCAGTCATGGATTAAAGGATTAATTATTAATTTACTTTGCGATATAATATATATATATATATATATTGTAAATGTGTGTCTATAAATGTAACAATCATGAGTATACGCAATACGAGTAAATACACAATATGTGATGTCATTGTTAACATGACATACACATCTCGAACAAGGAGGCCACAGTAATAGTCTTTGATGAAAGTTTGATGAGAATAACGTTGGTAGCTAAATGGAAGTAGGTTGGCGTTCTAAAAGAAGCGAAAGCAAAAAGAGAATCTGTGTTAACACTAGGAGGAAAGTGTCATAATCATTTATGGAGATGTAATGAGGAGAGACAATAAGAAACAGTTCATAAGAAACAATAAACAGTTTTTTGGCACGTCATGAAAAGAGGAAAGTTGGAATACTTGGTTACAACTGGCAAAATAAAAGGAAAAAGAGATCGCGGACGACAAAGAAAAAAAAATACTGGATAGCTTGGTGTCATGGCATGGAAAACAGTCAACAACAGAACTGATACGATGTACTGTAGATAGAAGATTGTGGAAGGACATGTTCGCCTACGCCAACCGGTATGGTACATGATGATGATGAATGAGGAGAGAGCAACTGTGATATATTGTAACTACGGAAAGATTGAGAGAAGAAAAGATAGAGGCAGATGGGAAGAAAAAATGAGGAACAATTTCAGAAAATGTCTTAGAAGAAAGTCAACAATGTAACTGATAAAGAGATGTAAAGATAAAAAGTTGTGGGGAGACATGATCACCTAGGCCATAATGATGATAATAAAGCTTACAAGCGTTATGGCCATTGAAGATTACGAATTGCCAGACAAATCTACCACATCTGTCGGATATACAGAAATATGGAGCTGAAACTAAATGATAATTTAATATGTGGGGAAAGGGGGTGGGGGGAGGTCTTTCAACAAGAGCAAATTGTGATAGTAGTCTGTAGCAGTTAAAAATAAATATTCCTTGGCGAATCAATATCAAATGTCCATGAAAATCTTGTGTTGAAAGATGGTGCTATGCCTAACTCTCGTCCCAAATTGACCACAAAGAGAAAGCAAATTCTTAAAATAAATATTTGTTTCCTTGCTGCTCTAGTAGAACAAATTCGTTAAGTTTGCGAATCAGACATCATGACCGCCATCTTGAACCTGTGATCTTTACCTGCGCCCTCGATCTCGGCTCAGGGAGCAGGAGTCTCCTGCCGGCTGGAGTTGTTTCCCCTACACAAGGTCGCCGCCACGATTATGGAACCATGAAACAAGCATTTTTGGTCGTTTCTTGCATGAAATATGTCATTGCAATTACTCATCTGCAGATTGTGCAAAGCTGATTTTGTCTGTTTAGTAAAAAGCATGCTGTCAATGTTTTGTTTTTGTTCGGTGCTGAGTTCTACATGCAACTGATTTCCATTTATCAAACAATCGTTAACTTATAAACATCTTCAGTTTTCTCGTAGTTTTATTTCTTCTTAAACTGTTAGAATACCAAAACAGAATGTTCGTTTTCAAAGTTCAATGTTAGTTTAACAAGCACTTCCTCTTGATCTTCTATATAGAAATAGAACGTAGCTATTTCACTCATAGACTGCCCGTTAGAACAGCTATCCTTTATCTGATTACACAGAAAGATAACAGCATGTGCTTCTTAGCGTAGGCGAGGTTCGCTCGCTTACAGAATCCCCCCCTCCCTCTCCCCCACCTGAATATGTGAACTCTAACATTCCTTGATCTTGTATATTCTAAAAGCCACCAAAAATTCCACGAGCCAACTATAAACATAACAAACATTAATGGGACATAATATTCTTTCGGATTATTACAAAAATGAGGCAGTACACATCCGATTGTAGCATCGAAGACAATTTAAAAAGCGCCTATTTCAGCTCTGAGTAACAAACGTTTGTTGATATGGTTTGGAATACAATATCATTCGCTGCAATCAGGCCGGCCAAAAGGCCAGGGTCCTGGGCGGCGACTTAAAATGGAGCTAACATAACGAAAAATAACATTTAATTTATGTGATTAAGTTAACAAATAATGATACTGTTATAGTAGAACAATATCTGGTGGCGACGCCAATATCATCAGAGGCCTAGCGGACGAATATTTATTTAGGACCAAGCCTGCGTGTTGTACGGATCCAATCTTTACATATGGATGCAAGCTGTGGACATCTAAACTCGATGCAGTCGTCCGAATTCACCGTACTGCAGTATTTCAAAATAGTGTTTACTTCCGTGATGTTCTGTAAGAGGTCAGCACACGGTTTGATGCCTGCAGCGAGCATAAGAAACAAAATAATCGTCAATGTAACCAAGATAATTAAAAAAGGGAAATGCGAACACATGAGACAGAAGACCACAGGGTCAATCTGAAACTGTTGCATGGAAAAGATAGATAAGAAAAGAACTAAAAGATAAAACTGAGGACAGAGTGTTATGAAGATTCATGATCGCCCTGGACATTTTTTTTTTAAAAACATGATGATGCTTTAATAAAATGTCATGGCGAAGCGGTCAATATGATAATGAGTTGCACCAGATATCAACCAACTGCCAATAAAATATCTCGACAAGAATGTAGTGGGATGAAAGTGCGCGCAATTAACTACCAAAACATGTCTTTTAGGACAGCTCATGGCGAAGCGGTCAATATGAACCAACTGCCAATAAACTATCTCGACAAGAATGTAGTGGGATGAAAGTGCGCGCAATTAACTAACACACCATATCTTTTAGGACAGCATATGAAACGTTCCCTGCGTTAAACTAGAGGATGGCCTAAATTACCGTAAAAACGACGAAAACTCCAGTAAAAATTCGCAAAGTGAAACATGTTAGCCGGTACAGATAATCCATCTGAGATAAAGCGACAAAGAAACAAGCCCCGTAGATATGAAAGACTTGTTATCTTGACTGGACTGTGTTCATTTTCCTAAGAGAGACAACTCACGCTACAAACAACTGCCGCCATGCATGAAGACCAAGGAAAAACCAAAGGCTGGAGGAACAAACACGTGTTAAAGACACATGCACTGAAGCACAAGGTGTGAAACACAGTGACAATCCGCTAAAAAGCAATATTAAAAAAATAAATAAATAAAAAAGAATAGTATGAAGCAGCCAGTACTAAATCCAATAAAATACCACAGACAGGAGATACAAGATTGATGACGTCAATATTCTATTTCTGGATCCTGCTTTTTGTTTTACTTAGGGTGATGCTGAAATAAAAACAGCATGCGCAGTGCTGTCACATCGCAGTGTACAGTTAGAATTACATTTCACCTCCAATCAAGTAAGAATGCAAATGGACGACCATATATTTGGTGACTATTATTTGATCTCTCTCGGCCGTTCTCTTCCTAATTCTCCATCAACAGAGACAGGCACAGAGAAAAGAAAAAAAAACGTTACTATAAATAAACACCCACGTGGCTAACTCTGACCATATGTGCTCCATCTTGAACAAGGTCAATCTATGTCACAGCTGGACTGTTCAACACACCGGGTATATGTGTAGACATCTGGACAGCGATATGTTTGCATCCCATAGCACAATGTATCGATTCTGCTCAGTGTTTGCTTTCATTTCAAATGGAAATACTACAAGGCCAATTACAAGAGCTGTGCAGACACAACTTCAGTGGAAAGACAAAATTACATCTCATCGGAAAGACAAAATTACACCTCATCGGAAAGATAAAATTACACCTCAGTGGAAAGACAAAATTACATCTCATCGGAAAGACAAAATTACAACTCATCGTAAAGATAAAATTACACCTCATCGGAAAGATAAAATTACACCTCATCGGAAAGACAAAATTACACCTCATCGGAAAGATAAAATTACACCTCATCGGAAAGACAAAATTACACCTCATCGGAAAGACAAAATTACACCTCATTGGAAAGACAAAATTACACCTTAAAGCAAAAACAAAAAATAATAACAATCTTGTGAATGACTAAAAAAAAAATACACGAAATAGTCAAACTAAAACTATCTTTTCGCATTATCCAATTTGTGCCTGAAGGATTTACCGACCAATAAAGGCCATTTGTCCAGCGCAGTCGCCACGAGATGTTTGAGTCTGAGTTGTTTTTTCCCCCACGAAGTTGTATATAAAAACGAATTCCAATGAACATGTCATTGCTATATTTGTATAGGTGACGTCATTTCTTGTTTAAAATAAAAATTGCTGACACATTTGTGAGGTATTCGAAGAAAATCTAAACTGTATCAGGATGAGCTATTGCATTCAGTGGTCTACATTTGCATTAATTGGTTTTATTGTGTCTTATTGGTTAGTACATGTAGGTGTATGGGTGTGATATAAATAGGTGATATGCAGAATGGGTCAGGCAAAAGTAGCTTTTTAAAAAGGAAGAAGATATTGTGCAATACATTTTGGACAACAGAAACAAGAAAAAGAGTTCTTAATGTTATGTAGAGCCAGTATTAACATATGGATGTGGAGCATTGTCAATAGGACAACAGACAAGAAAATCACCGGAGGCTGAAGAAATGTTGTTTTATAGAAGAATGTTGAAAATACCATGGACTGCTAAGAAGAGTAATGAAAACGTTCTGAAAGAGGCCAAAGAAAAGAGAACTCATTTCCAAAATTAGGAAAAAACAATCATAATTTTATGGCAAAGTAATGAGAAAGGAACAGCTGGAATATATTGTAACAACTGATAAAGTTGAGGGACGAAGAGATAGAGGGAAGCAAAGAGAAAAGATACCAGACAGCTTAAGAGGATGGCTTGGCAGAAGGTCAACAACAGAAATGATAAATAACTTTCGAGATAGAAAGTTATAGAGATACATGATCCAACAAATTCATAGACTTCAGCATTCACCTGAGATCTGATCACTGCAGTCTCTTGAGCGATCTCTGCCATCTTAAAATATCCTTCACGCCTGGATGTCCATGTTACTGCGCTACATCTAAAAGATTCAAAACATGCTCACTAATTCAAATGGGAAATAAACATAAAATGTAACTAAAATAAAAAAAAAACACAGCAAAACCCTTAGAGGAACGAGACAAACTACGACGCTTCAGGAAAAAGCTTTTATCAGATACAAGACAACAAAATACTAACACAAAAACAGACACGGACGACGAGTATTGATCTCAGTATGGCGATGAGTTTCGAATGACTGGTAGAAGAAAAGTGACAAACATGGTACCTGATGGTGACATGGTAACGCATTAATTGTAAGCCCAGCCTACATTGATCTACAAGGCCGACCACAAGGTCGGTTGGAGCACAGAGAGAATAAGTCAATAACCGCATACAAGTGTATGTTGACAGACAACACCGATTGTCAACATTACGGAGAAAAACCTTGAATAGAAAACAACATAAAACCAACAAAGAGAAATGACAGAAAACCAAGAAAGAGAAATGACATAAAACCAACAAAGAGAAATGACATAAAACCAACAAAGAGAAATGACATAAAACCAACAAAGAGAAACTACATTTAACCAACAAAGAGAAATGACATAAACAAACAAAGAGAAATGACATAAAACCAACAAAGAGAAATGACATAAAACAAACAAAGAGAAACGACATAAAACCAACAAAGAGAAACTACATAAAACCAAAAAAGAGAAATGACATAAAACAAACAAAGAGAAATGACATAAAACCAACAAAGAGAAACTACATAAAACCAACAAAGAGAAACGACATAAAACCAATAAAGAAAAACGATATAAAACCAAAAAAGAGAAATGACGTAAAACCAACAAAGAGAAACGACATAAAACCAATTAAGAGGAACGACATAAAACCAACAAAAGAAACGACGTAAAACCAACAAAGAGAAATGACGTAAAACCAACAAAGAGAAACGACGTAAAACCAACAAAGAGAAACGACATAAAACTAATTAAGAGAAACGACATAAAACCAACAAAGAGAAACGACGTAAAACCAACAAAGAGAAATGACGTAAAACCAACAAAGAGAAATGACATAAAACCAACAAAGAGAAATGACGTAAAACCAACAAGGAGAAATTACATAAAACCAATTAAGAGAAACGACATAAAACCAACAAAGAGAAATGACGAAAAACCAACAAAGTGAAATGACGAAAAACCAACAAAGAGAAATGTCGTAAATCCAAACAGAGAGAAACGACATAAAACCAATTAAGAGAAACGACATAAAACCAACAAAAAGAAACGACATAAATCCAACAAAGAGAAACGACATAAAACCAACAAAGAGAAACGACTCAAAACCAACAAAGAAAAACAACGCAAACCAACAAGAGAAATGACGTAAAACTAACAAAGATAAAAAAACGACGTTAAAAATTAATAAAACTAAAGAACCTTGAACCCTCACATCCACACCCCCCAACCCCCACACACAGGCACCCCCAGACACACCCACACAAACATACACACACGTGTGCATACCTACATGTGTATCCTGACTGCTATTAAATCAATGTCCCTATATAAGGAGCTAGGAAAAGACAAAATGTATGAAAATATAGAACTGAAAAAAAAAAAAAAAAAGAAGATTTGAAGCAACTGCCAGGACAAGAAAAGGAGAGAGAACAACGTCTGTGCTGTCACAGCTACAGGTTTCGTTTCTTGTGATTGAGCACTTGAAGTAGTTCATGCTTACCTCCCCTAGTATACGCCCCTGATGTCAGATCTCCCAAGGATATCTGAAGGATTCAGTCCTGTTTGATGAAAGGGGTGCACTGCGGTTTTCCCGGCGATATTTCTTCATCATCACAATAAAAGTAACGTTAAGTAAGCGTAACTTTCTGTGCCTAATGCTTTCTACAAATTTTAAGCTTTTCGATCCAATTATTCTACATTGTCTTGATGTTTTTGAGCACCTGATTTGTATTCGTCTTTAATCCATATAGGCAATTCACTACCATAATCATTGATCTATTTTCTGGACTACCACTTGGAGGTGTAGTAGAACACTTGGTCAGTTATGGTACTGATCCTGACTTCAGCAGTCAACTATGAGCTCCTGTCCGTCTCCGGCCATGTACAGGGTCAGAGGTCACTGAAGACCTCAAAAGGTCTTCTAAATCTGGGGCCCAAACTGCTCTTTTTAAAAATAAAAACTGGACCTGGGCTAAGAAAACACTTAACAGAATGTATCTTACTTTATCTGTAAGTGTTCACAGATTCTACGAAATTAACATAGACAACATTCCAAGAAGTGAGCAATCAGCCTTTGCCGTATATTAAAGGGGAACATAAACATTATTTATGGACTAAACTATGGGTTATATAGATCTAGCAGTTCTAGCAAATATTGAATGAAGTAATTACTCTATTGACTCATTGATAATAACATCATCCTAGCATGTCTGTTGTCTTATCAGTCAAAGACAGGCCGTGATTGGTTGAGACATTTTAACCAGGTAGCATTACAAATGAACTTTGAACTTGCTCCCGGAATGTTTATTTTTGTTCTAATCATATGACTTATTATCTAATCATCAGGATTTGTCTTAAACCTTCTACTAATTACGCACTGCACTATACCCTCCCCTCTTATTTTACATTTTTATCATCACTAAAATATTTAGCAGCAACTGTCTTATATCTCCTTATTTATTTCTTTAATTCAACTGAATGTTTGGCACTAACTAGTTCCCATATAAAAAATAGAACCTGTAAATAGTTTTCATAATTTCCTCTCATAGATTATGGAAACATGAATGAGTTTGGCGAATGAAGGTGATACAAAATGGTTTCTTTCTCTCTTTAGTGTGAAGAAGACTTCAACAATCTCCAGAAGAAATTCGCCATCTTGGAGAACGATTTTGACAGCGTCAATGAACAGCTGATAGAGTCAAACACCAAATTGGAAGCGTCAGAGAAGAAAGTCACCGAGGTATATAGTGTTTGTGACTCGTGAGTGGGTGAGTGTTGAGATCCTGTTATGGGCAGATAGTGAGGCTGTGTGATGGGCAGAGAATGGGGCTGTGTGGAGAAGAGTGATGGGCAGAGAATGAGGCTGTGTGATGGGCAGAGAGTGAGGCTGTGTGATGGGCAGAGAGTGAGGCTGTGTGATGGGCAGAGATTGGGGCTGTGTGGAGAAGAGTGATGGGCAGAGAGTGAGGCTGTGTGAGGCAGAGTGATGGGCAGAGAATGGGGCTGTGTGGAGAAGAGTGATGGGCAGAGAGTGAGGCTGTGTGATGGGCAGAGAAAGAGGCTGTGTGGAGAAGAGTGATGGGCAGAGAGTAAGGCTGTGTGAGGCAGAGTGATGGGCAGAGAATGGGGCTGTGTGGAGAAAAGTGATGGGCAGAGAGTGAGGCTGTGTGAGGCAGAGTGATGGGCAGAGAATGGGCTGTGTGGAGAAGAGTGATGGGCAGAGAGTGAGGATGTGTGAGGCAGAGTGATGGGCAGAGAATGGGGCTGTGTGAGGCAGAGTGATGGGCAAAGAATGGGGCTGTGTGGAGAAGAGTGATGGGCAGAGAGTGAGGCAGAGTGGTGGGCAGAGAATGGGGCTGTGTGGAGAAGAGTGATGGGCAGAGAGTGAGGCTGTGTGAGGCACAGTGATGGGCAGAGAATGGGGCTCTGTGCAGAAGAGTGATGGGCAGAGAGTGAGGCTGTGTGATGGGCAGAGAAAGAGGCTGTGTGGAAAAGAGTGATTGGCAGAGAGTGAGGCTGTGTGAGGCAGAGTGATGGCAGAGAATGGGGCTCTGTGCAGAAGAGTGATGGCAGAGAAAGGGGCTGTGTGGAGAAGAGTGATTGGCAGAAAGTGAGGCTGTGTGAGGCAGAGTTGTGGGCAGAGAGAGAGGTTGTGTGGGGAAGAGTGATGGCATAGAAAGAGGCTGTGTAGAGAAGAGTGATTGGCAGAGAGTGAGGCTGTGTGAGGCAGAGTGATGGGCAGAGAATGGGGCTGTGTGGGGAAGAGTGATGGGCAGAGAAAGGGGCTGTGTGGAGAAGAGTGATAGGCAGAGAGTGAGGCTGTGTGAGGCAGAGTTGTGGGCAGAGAGAGAGGTTGTGTGGGGAAGAGTGATGGGCATAGAGTGAGGCTGTGTGAGGCAGAGTGATGGGCAGAGAGTAAAGGCTGTGTGGGGAAGGGTGATGGGCATAGAGTGAGGCTGTGTGGGGGAGAGTGATATGCAGAGAGTGAGGCTGTGTGAGGCTCTGTGATGGGTAGAGAGTGAGGCTGTGTGCGGAAGAGTGATAGGCAGAGAGTGAGGCTGTGTGAGGCAGAGTGAAGGGCAGAGTGTGGGGCTGAGGTGTAACGTGACGGGCATAGTGAGGCTGTGTGGAGTAGAATGGAAAAAAATGATGATGTGAATGGTAGAGTGGCTGGCAATGGTTGAGGATGTGAATGGTAGAGTGGCTGGCAATGGTTGAGGATGTGAATGGTAGAGTGGCTGGCAATGGTTGAGGATGGGAATGGTAGAGTGGCTGGCAATGGTTGAGGATGTGAATGGTAGAGTGGCTGGCAATGGTTGAGGATGTTAAAGGCTAGACTGGCTGGCAATGGTTGAGGATGTGAATGGTAGAGTGGCTGGCAATGGTTGAGGATGTTAATGGTAGAGTGGCTGGCAATGGTTGAGGATGTTAAAGGCTAGACTGGCTGGCAATGGTTGAGGATGTTAATGGTAGAGTGGCTGGCAATGGTTGAGGATGTTAATGGTAGAGTGGTTGGCAATGGTTGAGGATGTTAATGGTAGAGTGGCTGGCAATGGTTGAGGATGTTAATGGTAGAGTGGCTGGCAATGGTTGAGGACGTGTATGGTAGAGTGGCTGGCAATGGTTGAGAACGTGTATGGTAGAGTGGCTGGCAATGGTTGAGGACGTGTATGGTAGAGTGGCTGGCAATGGTTGAGGATGTGAATGGTAGAGTGACGGGGAAAAGTGAGGATGCAAATGATAGAGTGACGGTAAAAGTGAGGATGTGAATGGTAGAGTGACGGGAAAAGTGAGAATGTGAATGGTAGAATGACGGGGAAAAGTGAGATTGTGAATGGTGGAGTGACGGGGAAAGTGAGAATGTGAATGGTGGAGTGACGGAGAAAGTGAGAATGTGAATGGTGGAGTGACGGGGATAGTGAGAATGTGAATGGTGGAGTGACGGGGAAAGTGAGAATGTGAATGGTGGAGTGACGGGGAAAGTGAGAATTTGAATGGCAGAGTGACGGGAAAAGTGAGAATGTGAATGGTGGAGTAACGGGGAAAAGTGAGAATATGAATGGTGGAGTGACGGGGAAAAGTGAGAATGTGAATGGTAGAGTGACGGGGAAAAGTGAGAATGTGAATGGTGGAGTGACGGGGAAAGTGAGAATGTGAATGGTGGAGTGACGGAGAAAATTGATGATTTTAATGGTAGAGTGGCTCGAAATGGGTGAGGATGTGAATGGTAGAGTGACTGAAAAAGTGAGGATGTCGACGGTAAAATGACCGACAAAGTGAAATTGTATATTTTAGAGTGACGGCAAAATGAGGATGTGGACGGTAAAGTGACGGCCAAAACGAGATTGTAATTTATAGAGTGACCTGGCAAAGTCGTGCTGTTTTGAGTAGAGTGGCAAACACGGTGACCTGTGTACAGTAAAGTGACAGGCAGAGTGAGGCAGTTTGGGTAAAGTGACGGGTATGGCGCTAGACTGAATTATAACAACGCGACAGAGTGGGACGCACTGTTAGACAGAGCAACCGTCAGAGATATACAGTCAGACACAAATTGTGTGATGTAATGTCTTTGTGTACGATAGCGGTAACTTGTATGTTGTCTATAAACAAACAATACTTTGACATTAGTTATTAAATTTTGTAAAGTTAATTAGTTTACACTGACGAACAATTTACACTGACGAACAATTTACATCAACAAACTCTTTCTGTTGAATTAATATATTCATCTAATTAATTGGTTATTACAATTGTAATAATTATACTACTTTATACGTGTTGCCAGTTTTTGGCATTTGAATTGGACACAGATCAACGTGACAAGTTGCCCCATCCTATCTTACACACCACCGCAATCATAATTCGATTGTGCTTCACTTGTTTTCGCTTTTAAATTCATCTCTTTTCTTGCCTTTTTTTCTGTTTCTAGCTTTCTTTCGCTTCATTGTTAAAGAAAAGTCGTATTATGTATGCTTATGCTTCATAAATACCAGTACAAAGCTTTGCTTACAGTGAAGATCCAGATACTGTTGACTGTATGTGTTCTGAACATCTATATTGTTCGCTTTATGTGTGTTTGAACATATATCGCTTTAAGTGTTGTTTTGTGTCTGCGAGATGTGTTAATCTCTGGCTGAAATATTTCTCTGTGTATTGTACGTATGTTCGTGTATGTACGTACATGTATGTTTGTTTACTAACAATTACAACCCAACCATTTGCCCTCATGTTGTTTGTGTATTTTGAATAATGTTATCTATCTTAATGTGATAATTATCACTGATATTACTTTAGATTATTTATATTATCGCATATTTTAATTTATTATTTTGTTTGAGTAAACCTTAATAAAGCAATTAAAAATATATTATATTTAAATAATCTTAAAATGACGTCAGTCTACAAACACAGCGGTCTCAAGAATGTGTACTTTTTTAAAACATTTTTTTTTAGAACAGTGTATTTTGTATACGGAGCTATAATCTCATGCTTCTGGTGTAACCATATCTCAAATTGTATCAACAGTATTTTCTCGCCTTTAATCTCATGCTTCTGGTGTAACCATATCTCAAATTGTATCAACAGTATTTTCTCGCCTTTAATCTCATGCTTCTGGTGTAACCATATCTCAAATTGTATCAACAGTATTTTCTCGCCTTTAGCAGTAGAGAATTGTTATGGCGTATGATATATTCATTATGTTAAACAAATTGTGATATAACTTCTAATAAATGTAAAGTGCAACAGAACATATCATCATCATCATCATCAAGTACCATGCCTCCTGGCGTTGGTGATCATGTCTCTCCACAACTCTCGATCTCGACAGCTATTTATCAATTCTGTTGTTGGCCTTCTGCCAAACCAGTCTCTTAAGCTGTCTAGCATCTTTTCTCTTTGCTTCCCTATATCTCTTCGGCCCTCAATTTTCCCAGTTGTTACAATATATTCCAGCTGTTCCCTACTTATTACATGGCCAAAAAATGATGATTATTTATTCCGAATATTAGAAATTGTTTCTCTTTTTTGCTTTGGCCTTTATCAGAAAGTTTTCATTACTCTTCATAGCTGTCAATTGCATTCTCAACATACTTATGTAAACCGACAATTCTACAGCCTCCAGCGATTTTCTTGTCTATTGTTATATTTCCAGAACATATACAACGTAGAAATATAGGAAATGATGAAAAGTATGTGACATAATAAATAACACCAGTTTTAAGTTGTGTATGTTAACGTTGCTATTGAGTAGAACTAGGGTTGGGGTTAATCAAGTGGAGGCAACAAGAAGGGAGTTTTGTTCAGATCACATCCATTTTTGGGGTGTGACTTTTATGGCAGGGATGACTGACTAAATAAGTGTGGGAAGGGCAGTTCCAAGTGAGAAACACAAATGTATGTTAAGTGAATAGAAAGAGGGCACACATATATAGCAAGGAAAACAGGAGGTAAAAAAAAAATAGTACAGGTTCCCACCCTTGCCTTGCTAGGAGCACGGGGAATCTGGTGATAGTGGCCATATTTTTACAAGACCACGGAACATTTTTTGAGTGATGTGGTCGGTATCACGCCTTCACTTTCCAGAATAATCTATTGTACCAATCTTTAGAGGCTGGGTCAATCTCGAAGACTTCAGGAAATCGAACTCGGACCATTCTAATCTGGAAGCGAGCACATAAACCTCTCTGCCACAGAGGCTCCACCAAAACATGGGGTAGGGGAGAAGAAGGGAAGATGGGCGTCAAAGAAAAGTCGCCCATGAAGGTTAGGAGTCCAAAAGTGGGTCAATCTCCAAGCCCTATACCTAGGAAACCTGTCAAAAGTAGGTGCTAATAGAAGTGGGTCAATCTCCAAGCCCTATACCTAGGAAACCTGTCAAAAGTAGGTGCTAATAGAAGTGGGTCAATCTCCAAGCCCTATACCTAGGAAACCTTTACTATTTTTTTACCTCCTGTTTTCCTTTCTATATATTTGTGCCTTCTTTCTATTCACTTAACATACATTTGTGTTTCTCACTTGGAACTGCCACCTACCACACTTATTATTATGCTATTGTTCAGTGCAAGTCTCTTTACCTTCAAAAATACACAGTTGTTCGCCACTGCTACTTTAGTTAATGTTCTCATTTGTGTATGTCCACGAAGATAAAGTACGCAATCATTTATTATACAATCAAAGTAATTACAAGAAGCTGTATCATAAATGTTTTTAATTTTTGTGGTTAAAATTGAACATTGCATCCCCCCCAATCCCCGTAGCTAAATATTTTACATTTTATGTGTTGTGTCACAAACTGAAACCACTCCCACAAAATATCATTCATGCAATCTCCGTAGCTAAATATTTTACATTTTATGTGTTGTGTCACAAACTGAAACCACTCCCACAAAATATCAGTTTTAAGATTAAGGGGAATGTGTTAGACTCAGGATATATTCACTAATAAATGCTGCAAAATTTCCAAAAGATGCTAACTGAAGCGCCACTTTGAAATGAAAACAGAGGTGAATAATACTTTTTGAAATGTTTGTGTTTACTATAAAACACATACAACATAGAACATACATCACATAGAACATGTTCCCAGGTTCCTGAAATAAAAGTTATAAGTGACGTAAACTAGGCACATCCACGTTTCCTGTAACCATTAGCTCATTCATGGCAGGCCATTTTTCAGATGTCATCGTTTTTTTTTATAAAAAGAAAGATACCCCTGCCTTTACAGCTTGGTAGTTACTAGCAGTAAGAAAGATAAATAAACTCTTCACTGTCAAATAACGTGGCTTAGTTTTGTGAAGCTAAAGTAGGCCTGATTCACAAAATACTGCCTGATATGTTTAAGATCTACTTTTGTTATTTATTCCTGATTTTACACCCAACAAATAAATAATGTTACAAAATGCTGATATGATTGTAATGAAATGTCAATTGTTACCGGAACTGGGATTGACATGTTTAATTTTGAAATGTGGGTTGTATAGCAGGTAACTTGGTAAGTAGAAACGGCTGTTCGTATGGTTCCTCTTTATTATATTTGTCTGTTTGCGCATTTTGAAAAAAAAGTAAAAAGAAACCATGCTTGTTACCATCATCATCATCATTAAGTGCCGTCTCCGCAACGAAGGTTGGCTGCCGTGGAGCGTCATTCCGCTCTACCTCTTGCTTTGATGGTTCAGGTTGTTATAGATTGACTTGTCCATCTTTTGATGTTACTCGTCCACGTTAGTCTTGGTCTACCTCTGCCTCTTTTACCTTGTATTTTCCTTTCCAATATTACTTTTAGTCGGCTGCTGTGTCTTTTAACATGCCCCAAAAATCTCATTTGTCTTGTTTGAATTTGTTTTTATTAGTTCTCTTTTCGTTTTTAGTTGTTTTAAGACTGCATCGTTTGTTTTCTTTTTTTTTTTCTATCCAATTCTTCTTATTCTTCTATAAATCTACATTTCAAAGGCTTCAATTTTATGTTTTGTTTTCTTGTGTAATGCCCAGGTTTCTGCACCATGTAGGAATGTTGATAAGAAATAACATTTTGTTATTGTTAGTTTTAGCCCTGGTGTTATTTGTTTTTGTTGTTTGTTATCAATTATATAAAAAAACACCAAATAGTATTGAGTAGCTAGACTAACATAAAGACAAGACAAACTACAACCTTTCGACAAAAGCCTTTAAAGGGTATATCAAACAAACTTTACAAATTAAACACAAACAATCTTTTTCAGGAAATCCTATTCACAATTCATTCTATTCATTACAATTATACACACATGTATAGCTTTGTTTTCTGAATAAGATTTGTGTTTATTGTGTATAGTTTGTTTGATGTACCTGATGAAGACTTTTGCCGAAACGTTTTAGTTTGTCTTGTATTTCTATTAGTCTAGCTGCTCAATATAATTTTATGTTTATTTTAAATGTTTTAATTTAAAGCTATAATCACGGCCCTGCATAGTATGTAATATTTATGTGTGTGTAATATATTATATATATATATATATATATATATATATATATATATATATATATATATATATATATATATATATAATATATATTTGGTATATTTAATAATTGTGCTTATCCCATTTGTTATCAATTATGCTATAACTCTATAAAAAAAATGTACTAACCCAGAACTGTTCAAAATCATCATCATCATCAAGTACCGGGCCTACTGGTGTAGGTGATCATGTCTCTCCACAATTTTCGATCTCGGCAGCTATTTATCATTTCTGTTGTTGACCTTCTGCCAAGCCCTTCTCTTAAGCTGTCTGTTATTTTTTTCTCTTTGCTTCCCTCTATCTCTTCGTCCCTCACATTTTCCAGTTGTTACAATATATTCCAGTTGTTCTCTTCTCATTACATGGCCAAAAATTGATGATTGTCTCTTCCTAATATTGGAAATTAGCTCTCTTTTTGCTTTGACCTCTTTCAGAACTTTTCATTACTCTTCTTAGTTGTCCATGGTACCCTCAATATTCTTCTGTAAAACCACATTTCTACAGACTCCAGTGATTTTCTTGTCTGTTGTCCTATTGTCCATGATTCGCATCCATATGTTAAGACTGGCTCTATATAACATTTAAGAACTCTTTTCCTTGTTTCTATTGTCAAAAATGGATTGCATAGTATCTTCCTCATTTTTTGGAAAGCTGCTTTTGCCTGAGCCATTCTGCATCTCACCTCTTTTGTACATCTTCCGTCTGAGGTTAACAAAGTTCCCAAATATTTAAATGCATTTACCTGTTTTAATATTGTTCCACTTGTCTTTATTTTGCACTGAGGTGATGTCTTTATCTTTGTTGTTACCATTACTTCTGTCTTTTTCTTTGTTGTTACCATTACCTCTGTCTTTTTCTTTGTTGTTACCATTACCTCTGTCTTTTTCTTTGTTGTTACCATTACTTCTGTCTTTTTCTTTGTTGTTACCATTACCTCTGTCTTTTTCTTTGTTGTTACCATTACCTCTGTCTTTTTCTTTGTTGTTACCATTACTTCTGTCTTTTTCTTTGTTGTTACCATTACCTCTGTCTTTTTCTTTGTTGTTACCATTACTTCTGTCTTTTTCTTTGTTGTTACCTGTTTAAAACTGTTCAAAATAGTTTCATGTAAAAGCATAAAGTTCTCAGAATGAAATCATCTTCTTAGAGTTCGCCCATCAGGTGGGCGTCGATGCGGTACGGCATAGCCGCGATATCTTCGGCCCGACACATCCGTCTTCGGCATGGATGGCTAGATTTGCTTAACAATTGTTGGCCTGACGGTGGCTTTTATCGACCTGATCTTTTCGACTTTACACTGCCAATGATTCTTTAACGTGCGCGAGTGCACACGGGCCTCTTGTTTCTCGCCGTTTCCGAGAGGGTTAGACATCAGATACCCAGATACTACCCAGAGAGGGTTAGACATGGGATCTCACTACCCTGAAAGGGCTAAACATCGGATCTCACTACCCAGAGATGGCTAGACATCAGATCTCACTACCTAGAGTGGGTTAGACATCGGATCTAACTACCCTGAAAGGGCTAGACATCGGATCTCACAACCCAGAGAGGTCTAAACATCAGATCTCATTACCCAGAGAGGACTAGACATCGAATCTCGGATCTCACTACCCAGAGAGGGCTAGACATCGGATCTCACACCCAGAGAGGGCTAGACATCGGATCTCACAACCCAGAGAGGGCTAGACATCGGATCTCACTACTCTGAAAGGGCTAGACATCGGATCTCACTACCCAGAGAGGACTAGACATCGGATGTCACTACCCAGAGAGGGCTAGACATCGGATCTCACTACCCAGAGAGGACTAGACATCGGATGTCACTACCCAGAGAGGGCTAGACATCGGATCTCACTACCCAGAGAGCGGCTAGACATCGGATCTCACTACCCTGAAAGGGCTAGACATCGGATCTCACTACCCAGAGAGGACTAGACATCGGATGTCACTACCCAGAGAGGACTAGACATCGGATGTCACTACCCAGAGAGGGCTAGACATCGGATGTCACTACCCTGAAAGGGCTAGACATCGGATCTCACTACCCAGAGAGGACTATACATCGGATCTCACTACCCTGAAAGGGCTAGACATCGGATCTCACTACCCAGAGAGGACTAGACATCGGATCTCACTACCCAGAGAGGACTAGACATCGGATCTCACTACCCAGAGAGGACTAGACATCGGATCTCACTACCCAGAGAGGACTAGACATCGGATCTCACTACCCAGAGAGGACTAGACATCGGATCTCACTACCCAGAGAGGACTAGACATCGGATCTCACTACCCAGAGAGGACTAGACATCGGATCTCACTACCCAGAGAGGGCTAGACATCGGATCTCACTACCCAGAGAGGGCTAGACATCGGATCTCACTACCCAGAGAGGGCTAGACATCGGATCTCACTACCCAGAGAGGGCTAGACATCGGATCTCACTACCAGAGAGGACTAGACATCGGATCTCACTACCCAGAGAGGACTAGACATCAGATCTCACTACCCAGAGAGGACTAGACATCAGATCTCACTACCCAGAGAGGACTAGACATCGGATCTCACTACCCAGAGAGGACTAGACATCAGATCTCACTACCCAGAGAGGACTAGACATCGGATCTCACTACCCAGAGAGGACTAGACATCAGATCTCACTACCCAGAGAGGACTAGACATCGGATCTCACTACCCAGAGAGGACTAGACATCGGATCTCACTACCCAGAGAGGACTAGACATCGGATCTCACTACACCCAGAGAGGACTAGACATCGGATCTCACTACCCAGAGAGGACTAGACATCAGATCTCACTACCCAGAGAGGACTAGACATCCCAGGCACCGTGGGAGGGTTAAGCCACGAAGAAACAACGTGTTAGTTTTTTTTTTTTTTTTTTTCCGCTCGCCAGCTTTCACCTCTGGTGAAGTCCCTAGAGATTAAGAACTGAATATTTGTACGTGTTAATCCATTTTTCCATTGCAGCCATGTGCACAGCGGTCCCTCGCCGTACAGGCAGATAACTCCGTCTTCGGAGGTACTCATATTTTTTTTTCGTCCATGAGTAATTGACGTTTCAAGCCTGTTCTCCCTACTGAGACCAGGGGTGGTTACAGAAGAGAGAAATTATAAATAAAAATCCTAACTGGATCAGCCTGGATTTGAACTCACAACCTCTCTGTCTCAAGGCCGGCGTCTTGCCTCGAGACCAACCAGCCCCCCCCCACCCCCCCCCCCCCCCCCCCGGGGTTCGATTAAAAAAAAATTCCACCTCCTGTAGTAGGAATCGAACCCAGGACCTTTCTGTGAAGAGGCCGACGTCTTGCCTCTAGACCACTAGTCCCCATCTTGACTGGTGTGTAAAATGTGTGGAAGAATGTTAACCCACAGGCACCGTTAGTTTTGCTTCCCCTTCTGCTGTTTTGAGATCAGTATTTTTCATGTTTGTTTTTGTATTCTATTTTGATTTGTACCTGACTTTAGCCGAGTCGTAGCTTGTCTAGTCTCCTTATACATTGAGCTGCTTGAGACCATTTTTGTTTACATTACTTCTAGCTTTATTAAAGCCTGCAGGCTGAGACATAAATCCCGGAATCACCCATGGTTTGTGACGTCATCAGCAGTGCGAGATATAGACAGTTGACGTCATTTTACTTTAAACCGCCTTGATTCTAAAAATGGCTGTGGTTAACCAGTGGCTGACACTAGTTAGTAGGAAGGAAATGTTGCGAACGTTGAATTAATCAACAACCTACAGGAATCGTTCATACACTTTGCTATTTCAAGGCAGGAACTGGCACCTGTTTAGCAGCAAATGTGAATAGAAATAAATAATGTCATGCATCCCGCAGTTAATTAAAACACCAGGTAACGCAGAAGATGTAAACGATCAGCAGAAAGGCGCGGACATCGCATATCCAGATATTTTCGTAAACAGCGCTACACGTAAACAACGCCTTTTACTGGTGACGACAGAGGAAACTGAGTTAACTGAGCGCAGCAGATCTAGACCCGCTTGATTCTCATGGATCACTTTTGTCAACTAAATTTTTTAAAGTGATGGCGGAGGAGGCAACGAAGGCCGAAGGTGGTGACCAGCAGACGGTCCTCTCTTAAACAAACAGAACCAATGACGTGGTGTATGTGTATCACGTCATATCATACCAAAAAGACTAAAACTATGATCATCAACAAAGATAATACTCAAAACCTACAAGTGGTTATCAAAATTGAAGAAATAGACTTGGACACTTTACAGAGCTACAACTTCTTCATTGGACATGCTATAACCAGTGATGGAAAATGTAAAACTGAAATAAGAAAAAAGAACTGGAATGGCAAAAAGTAATTTTTAAAATGTCATGAAAATAGAAAAACATCAAAACAAATAACACCAGGGCTAAAACTAAGAATAACAAAATGATATGTCTTTTCAACATTCCTGTATGGTGCAGAAACATGGACATTAGACAAGAAAACAGAACAGAAGACTGGAGACTTGAAATGTGGATTTATAGAAGAATTGGATAGAAAGAAAAGAAAACAAATGATGACGTCTTAAAGCACTAAAAATGATAAGAGAACTACTAAACACAATTCAAACAAGAAATGAGATTGTTGGGGCATGTTAAAAGGCACAACAGCCTACTAAAAGTAATATTAAAAGGGATAATACAAGGTAAAAGAGGCAGACATGGACAAGTAACATCAAGAGATTGATAAAGCAGCCGATGTCAATCTGCACCATCAAAGAAAGAGACATAGCGGAATGGTGCTCCACGGTAGCCAACCTTCGATGCGGAGACGGCACTCAATGAATGAATATGTATCACGTGCAAAAACGTTTTTTACTATTGGTCTATGATAAGTGTATGAGGAGCGCCCTCTATTTGTGTGCAACAACAAGCGTAGAGATCACACGCTTCACCGAAATAGAACCAAAGCTTTTTTTCTGGCTTTGCTGAGGCCGCTGAGTGTGTGAATTGCTTTCTTGTATCCCATCTGCGGCCTGGCCTCGTACTAAAAACTACACCTCTATGGTATTTCTATTCTTGACTACAGTTTCCTAGGGTGTATTACTAGTGTCGAACACGTACCCCATCTTTGTTGCCTGTGAGACAACGTGGAGGTTTGATTGTCAAACAACCTTGGCAACTTATTTTGTTTTCAGATTCTCTGCTTGCTTGCGTTCGCCCGATGATTAACGGCGTACACCTCTTCGTCATCCGCCCTTAAAAGGACATAAGTGGGCGTGTCTGCGTTGTGTTATGGTTTTGCTGTATAACTGTGATATTTGCGCCTTTCGGCCCAACACATCCGACTTCAGCACGACATTTTTGAGTAGCGGGTTTATCTTCGATCCTTACTCGCTTGGCCAAACTAGACAGGTTGTTCTGTTACTGGAAGCACCACGGAGAAGTGGAGCAGGGTCTGGATGGTTCTAGTTCGCCGATCCTGGCACAAGCCATCAGCTGTGGATCGCTGACAACTTCCAGCTGTGCTGCTGTGAGGCGCGCCTTCGCCTCCAAGATATCTTCAAATTCTCTAACTTGCAATTTTACAAATAATGAATTCAATGATTGAACACACAACATTGTCACCACCTTCGGCCTTCGTTGCCTCCTCCGCCATCACTTTTTTGCACAACATGCTAACCATAAATTATAAAACACATACACTTGAAATGAATACAGCGGCCAAAGAATGACGTAATCAATTTTATTTTATTTGTGTGTGTGTGGGGGGGGGGGGGGGCATTTTGAACGAACCATGGGAAATAAGGCTTTGATCACCATCAGAAGTAGAAAATGCGTGTACATTTTTGTAAGAAAAAAGCGCAAGATGAGTTTCAAGAACTAAGTCAACCACTGTGGTATAATAAGAAGATGTGTACAGTCAGTACGCATTATTGGACAGATTTAACTTTTAAGAATTGAATAGAGAGAAAATCAGAAGAGCATAAAGTAGTTCGTTTTGTTAATAGTAAAAATGTGTATTATAAATCTATAATAGTATACTCGCGCATTAATCTGTTATGTTCTCTGCATTTAGTAGTTGTAGGGGTTTTATTCTTTTTTTTTCCTTACATCTCTCGGTATTGATGAGGATACAACATTCCTATTCTCCCTTGTCTCCTATTTACAGCTAAAAAAGCGTCAGATTAATTCAAGTTTCAATTGTTTTTTTTTATACGTTTCTCAAGTGTGAGAATTAGATTTCATGACAACCGAACGATATAAACCTTTGAGTCATTCGATGAAGCAGAAGAAAAGTGATCCATTCTGTGCTAGTCAGTCTGGAGGGGAGATCATCTTTGATGTCTCGATGTTGTGACCGGATGTGGTTGTCACCTCCCCATTCTCTGGTAAAAACAAATTCCATGACTTAAATAAACAAACAAAAAATCGCTATGTAGAATAGTAGACGATCACATTATAAATGCTTCATTAAAATAGTCAAGAGTTAACAGTAGCAGTTTGATAATACATATCACACCGTTTGATATTACATTATTCGATAAATTGTAACATCCGCTCAACCCGATTCTCCCATTGTTGACACAAACTATGCGTCATCGTAAATATGGGGTTTCTCTTTATCTTATCAGGCGGATGATTATGTTTGCTAGATGTTCATCATCATCATCATCGTGTGCCCTCTCCGCAACGAAGGTTGGCTACCATAGATCGCCATTCTACTCTGTTTCTTGCTTTGTTGGTGCAGACTGACATAGATTGACTTGTCCATCTTTTGATGTTACTCGTCCATGTTAGTCTTGGTCTGCCTCTGCCTCTTTTGCCTTGTATTTTTCCTTCCAATATTACTTTTAGTAGGCTGTTGTGTCTTTTAACATGCCCCAAAAATTTATTTGTCTTGTCTTAATTGTGTTCAGCAGTTCTCTTTTTATTTTCAGTTGTTTTAAAACTTCATCGTTTTGTTATCTTTTGTTTCCATCCAATTCTACCTATTCTTCTATAAATCCATTTTCAAAGGCTTCAGTTTTCTGTTATGTTTTGTTGTCTAATGTCCATGTTTCTGCACCATACAGGAATATTGAGAAGATGTAACATTTTGCCATTCTTAGTTTCAGCCCTGCTGATATTTGCTAGATGTTCAATGTACATAAATACGTTTATTATTGCCCCGCTGATTTATGATTTTCTATGCCAGGTGTGAGAAATTGAATTTAACTTCATTTGGGGATTGTTGTAAACGTAGTCACGATTGTATTTAAGGAAACGTTTCTCTGTTCATTCGCGTCTGGTTTTATTTGAGAATGTTCAGGTTTCGTTCAAAAGACAACAAACAAAAAAAAACGTTGAGGTGAGAACAGAGCACTAGGAGGGCGAAGGTGGCTTGTACGAGTCGTCTTAAAACGGTTTTCGTTCTTTCTGAAATTGTAATAAGAGATAGGGGAGCGTTACACACGTGTGGTGAAGGGAAACGATTAGGGAGAAAATAGTGGGTGTAATTAAAATAAACAGACGAGCTGATATACATGAATGGCAAGTGCGAGATTATATGACAGAATCTGAGAACGAGAGATAGAGATTAAGCATTGTTGGTGATTAGATCATCATCATCATGTGTCATACCGGTTGGAGTAGGCGATCATGTCCTTCCACAATCTTCTATCTACCGTGCCTCGTATCAGTTCTATTGTTGACTGTTTTCCATGCCATGACACCAAGCTATCCAGTATTTTCTTTCTTTGTCGTCCCGATCTCTCTTTCCCTGTATTTTGCCAGTTGTAACCAAGTATTCCAACTTTTCCTCTTCTCATGATGGGTGCTTAGATGATGAAGTCGAATAAGTTGAGAACAGAAGCCACGTAGGCTAGTCTGAAGTATTGACTAGATAATTTATCTCACTGCTGGTATTTATTTGGGTTTTCAGATAATTAAAACTAAAAGCAAAAATGTTATCTGAAGAAAATTATTTAAAAAAAAAACACAGAAAATAATATAGTGACGCTTATTTTCGTGACTTTATATACTAAGATAAATGCATGGCCGGATACATACCTAAAAAGGAGGACGTCCGGCCAAATCCTGACGTCTTGAAACCATAGATTTATAGCTATAATTGATCAACGGAAGAGATAATTTACAAATGTGACTGATTAGTGACAAAAGTCTGATCGGAAGAAAATTGAAAAATTCAGAAACATACAGATAATAGAGAGAACACAGTCGTGTTACTGTGCATTCATGATTTGTAACAGCTTTTATTATAAAGCTTAGGTCAACTTGTTACTATGTAACGAATTGTTCAGTTATTATTTCCAGGTGTGTGGTTCTGGATTTCTACGCTGACAAATTCCTTGTGGCTTCTATAATTGAGATATTGCGTTAGTATAAATCGTGTGTTTGAGAGAAATACTAATTCAAAACGAAACCATAACAATTAACATATTACAATTTTTGTAGCAACATAATAATAAAAGAGGGCGTGTCTTGTGCCGGGTTATCACGGACTACTTTCTTTCTCTGCCGATCATGCGTTTCACAGAAACAGGTCATAGAGATCAGAAAGTATTCAATGAGTTAAATAATTTTTTTGTTTGTTTAGGTATTTATATCTTAGACTATAAAATTCTTGTGATTTACGTAAGTTCATTCTGGTCTAGCCATTCTTTGTCAGAATGAACAAGTTAACGCATGTCGGCCTAGGAGGCTGTGAACAGTGGATGACGTCATCCCGCCATATTTGGAATGCAACGCGAAGAATCCGCGCCCAGGCTGTGCCGTCGATTCGCTCTCACCCCCTCCGTCTTCGTTTCTATTTTTATCGTCGGGTTGTGATTGTAATCTCCCTTTCATTGATATTAGGTACATTTAGACATGTGTAGAAAAACTTTATCAACTTAAAATAAAAGTGAAGTCGAAGCCTTAGATATAGATGGTAATTAATTGTGAAAATAATTTAGAGGGGGGAAACTGTGATGTGTGAAAGTTTTGCAATGGAAGATCGTGAATTCTTGGGACCAGTTTATGAAACAGTGACAATTCACACCAGAGCTCACGGCTATCAGTTGCCACGCCAAATACATCAAAATGTGTATCTCAAGAATCAACAACAAAGAACACAACAGTCGATGTTATTGGACATAGAAGACCAGAAAGGAAAAAGAGGCGGATTAAAGGGGAAAAGTCTTCAAAATAAAGATGCAGAAAAATCTACGAGAGAGAGAAGTGAAACCCCAGAATGTGATAGCACGAATTATACAGCTAAAACCTACAGACGAAATTCTAAAAATTCCAGAAAATGTGAAAAAGATGACAACAGTGAAAAGAAAGTTAAAAACATTCTAGAAGAAGACCGGAACCCGAAGGCGGAAACGCAATGCAAGATGAGGTTGATAGTATTTTAGAATTTGAGCGAATTATAAACAGTACGGAACCATTGTTTTCTGATGTGGAAACAGATCTGTCTGAAGATAATATTCCAAAAACAAAAAGATCACAGATCCGTAACAAGGATGGACAAACTGGCAATATGTTCATTCCAGGAGCACAGATCGGCATCACATCGAACACGATGATCAAGTTCGCTATCATCGGCACAGAGCTACAGAATGTTGTCAAAATCTTTCAAAGGGTGGGGTACTGGCGTCACGTGATATCCTGTATCTCTTCCCTAGCCTATACCTTCTGCTGTGCACGTAGTCCAGGATTCAGCTGACTAATATCTTTATGATTAATAATGTCTGTATTTATGTTTCTCTTATCTCTGAGATTTATACAAATGTTTACATTATCAACGCTGACGACAAGAATTTAGAGCGTTTTCAATATACATGTTTACATTATGTATTATTGGCAACAAGAATTTAGAGCGTTTTTAATATACATGTTTATATTATACATAATTGGCCACAAGAATTTAGAGCGTTTTCATGTTTACATTATGTATAATTGGCCACAAGAATTTAGAGCGTTTTCTGTTTATGTATAATTGGCAACAAGAATTTAGAGCGTTTCAATGCACAATATTTACACTATAAAAGCTGACGACAAAAATGTAGAGAGTATTCAATATAAATATTTGCTTTATGCACGAGTGACTAGACCTTTCCAAATGCTTCCATTAGAAGTGTGTACATATAAGTCGAGTATCATGCACAGATCATACACAAAAGCGTTTAGTAATCATTTACCACTTTACAGTATTTTCAAACGCTAAACGTTTTAACTTCGTAGTCATCAAGTACCGGACCTGCTGTCGTAGGTGATCATGTCTCCTCACAACTTTCGATCTCGACAGTTATTTATCATTTCTTTTGTTGACCTTCTGCAAAATCATTCTTTTAAACTGTCTGGTATCTTCTCTATTTGCTTCCCTCTATCTCTTCGTCCCTCAATGTTCCCAGTTGTCACAGTATATTCCAGCTGTTCCCTTCTCATTACATGGACAAAAAATGATGATTATTTCTTCCTAATATTGGAAATTAGCTCTCTTTTTGCTTTGGCCTCTTTCATGACGTTTTCATTACTCTTCTTTCCTATCCATGGTATTCTCAACATTCTTCTGTGAAACCACATTTCTATAACCTCCAGTGATTTTTTTGTATGTTGTCTTATTGTCCATGATTTACATCCATATGTTAAGATTGGCTCAACAAAACATTTAAGAACTATTTTCTTGTTTCTATTGTCAGAAATGGATTACATAGTATCTTCCACATTTTTGGAAAGCTACTTTTGCCTGAGCCATTCTGCATCTGACCTCTGCGAACGTCGTAGTGTTGAGTCAGAACCTTGGTTCATTGTTCCTTCTCGACGTTATTACCTCCCCTGTACTCTCAACCAAATATGTATCCAACTGTATACAGTGTAGAATTGTCGACGGAGGTGTTCCCATGAATTTTAGAATTGGAAAAAAGACCAGTTCACAAACCACTACAATATTCGTATTGCATTTATAGCGTTATTTATTTTAGGGACCGACATCTCCGATATTAGTCATCTCTTTCCTAACCTAACAAGTTCATATATGTATGAGCAATGAAAGCGCAGATCTAGTGATACAACCGCCCATTTTAACTAGCGTGTAACTGAGTCCTCTGATATGGCGGAGCACAGTGAAAGGTCAAAGTATGTATACTAGACTGATAACTGTAGCACACTTTGGCCAACTCCCACCCGCTGGCAGCGTGCCTAGTTCCCGGCACAAAGCGCTGCTATGTTCTACGTATATTTCTCTAACCTTACTAATTCCTTTCACCTAGCCCCCATGAATCGTCTCCCCTCCAGACTACCCTGTTTAGGAACTTATCAGACAGTTCCAGCCATGTCTGTAGCTTATTACCCTGTGGCAAAAATGCACTGGCCCTCCCATCACTCACACGTCTGTTCACGTGAGTTCTACGAGTGCATAATGTTGTCGTTGTCCTTCCTTTACCTGAGCAGACTAGCTTTAAAAGCATTCACTTTTGTTTAGTCTGTAGTGTGGTGTAGAGAGAAGTAAGAGAGAAGTTTACAGTCAGCGATCAGCTTATGCTAAGAAAGTTAGACCACATGTGGCCGAGTCCTGGGTAAAGGAATGCCTGTGCGTTTGAGTATCGTATCATCACTGGTAAGCGAGAAAAAAAAATTCTATGATACTAGACAAGCCAGAAGTGAACATTAGTCACCATATATTTGTGATGTTTGGATGGAGGAAGTAGGTTGCGTTGTCAGAATGACAAACTAAGAGTGAGATAAGAATGATAAGAGAAGAATCTGTATATAATTATTGATTATCTAAGGAGAGAAAACAACAAATAAACTGATTTGTCCATTGGGTTAGAGTGATTGTGGTTCCATACAAATACAAGGCATATTGACAGAAGTCAAAAATACATAAGGACACCTTTTTCTACGTCCCAGGACATGCGAGAGTACGGGGTAATGAAAGAGCGGACTGGTTGGCTAGCTGTGCTATTGTTGAGGACGGTCAACCATTGGATCGAGCGGACATCATCAATGCCCTCCGGGAAGTAGGAAGGACACAGGACTTCGACAACCATGAGTCCACGTCACTCCTTCGGATGAAAGAGATGGAAGTTAAGATGGGCACAACCAGAAAAGAGAAACTTAGTGGGCGTGTAAGAAGACTAATCAACCAACACAGAACTGGAGTCGTCAGTCGCTGGACACTGCGGGACTTGCTGGGGAAGGGATCTGAACATCTATGGGCATGTTCGGAGTGCAATGATGATGACCCGCACGTAACTCATACAAGGCATATATGAGAAAAGGAAGTTAAACTAGAGTATGGTAGAACAAAATAAGATGGGGACATTTTCAAAGATAGTCCACAACTTGGGTTGTCCTAATCTTCGAAGCCGAAACCGGGACACATCTTGTAAGCAAAAGACATCACAGGGATGTTACATAATTAGTGTTCTCACTAATTAAGAATATAATTGTATGATATAATGATATGATCAGTTCATGTTATGTCAGCTCTTCCATCTGTGGAAATGTAACACTGACACATTTTGTTCTCTGCTTCCTTCTCACTTCTACCTCGTTATGAAGGGCCATTCTTCTGAATATTTGTTTCGGAAAGAACACTTCCTCTTCGGAATTTCAAATAAAAACCTAATTACACAGAGAAAGCTAAATTAACAGCTTATACAACTGCACAGCCACAAGGCACAGATGACAGTAGCCGACGAACCACAGAAAGAATGAAAACACAAATTCTGCGTCGGGGGAGGGGGAGGAGGGGGAACATTTGAAGTTAGATTTGATAACTTTACAAACAACAATTTGGGCGGGAAAAAAATTAACTGCAATGACCTTGAGGCATCTCTAGCTCCTTTCCACCAAGTGGCCATCCAATCGCACACTTGTTATTATTAATTAGGCGTGATTCTTTTGTCTTTAATTTACTGCTATCGTAGAATAGAGCATAAACAGGGATTTTGACAAAAAAACCCGTCTCATTCGCTAACAATTTCTCGCCGCCGATTTTCAAAATGAGCATAATTAGGTCAGATATTGTGCTGGTTAAAAGGGGGGGGGGGAGACAAATGGGTGTCCCGAACACATTCCGGACAAGGAACTATTTCATCGACACTGGGACTGTCCCGGAAGATGTGGGACGTCTGGCAACCCTATCCACAAGACAAATGGTTGTAGATGTTGGTTGGCAACCCTATTCACAAGACAAATGGTTGAAGCTGTTGGTTGGCAACCCTATCCACAAGACAATTGGTTGTAGCTGTTGATTGGCAACCCTATCCACAAGACAAATGGTTGTAGATGTTGGTTGGCAACCCTATCCACGAGACAAATAGTTGTTCCTGTTGATTGGCAACCCTATCCACAAGACAAATGGTTGTAGCTGTTGATTGGCAACCCTATCCACAAGACAAATGGTTGTAGCTGTTGGTTGGCAACCCTATTCACAAGACAAATGGTTGAAGCTGTTGGTTGGCAACCCTATCCACAGGACAAATGGTTGTTGCTGTTTGCTTGAAGAGCTTGAAGCTATGACGATGACAAACCTGAAGGATTTAACCAGAATTGAAGAATAAACAAAGAAGGTCACGGTCAAATAATTTCAGGAATTGAAAGTACTAAAGGGAGGTCAAAAAGTAATGCACACCAATTTTTTCTCGGCTAATAATAAAGATAGGAATATGAAATTTTGCACACTTGGTATAATACATGTTCCAATTATGTGCACCAAATTGCACAGGATTCGGATAGATATTACGCAATCTATGAACCGTTAAAATGGAGCTTGTCAACAATGTCCGTTACAAACAGCGAATTCTCTTAGAATTTCTGGTTGCGGAAAAAGAAACTGTGGCAAACATTCATAAACGACCGTGTGCAGTGTACAGATGTCCTGCAGTCGATAGGAGCACAGTTAGTCGCTGGGTTCAGAGAATTAAAGCTGCAGAAAGTGTACGAGTGGAGCTGCATGATTTACCGCGTTCTGGACGTGTTGCCTCGGCTACCAGCACAGACATGTTAACCGGGCTGATGCCATTATTCGTAAGGATAGGCGTATCACTAGTCAGCAATTGGCATTGCAGCTTACAGTCAGCAAGGGAAGTGCAATCGCAATTTTTAAAACTCTCGGATATTCAAAGATTTGCGCTCGATGGGTTCCTCGGTGCCTAACAAATGATCACAGAGTTCAAAGGAAAACATTCTGTTCTGAATTGTTGGAGCGTTTCGGTGTTGAAGGAGAAATGTTTTTGTCAAAAATTGTTACCGGTGACGAAACGTGGGCACATTATTATGAGCCTGAAACAAAAATGCAGTCAATGGAATGGCATCATCCGCAGTCACCAAAAGAAAAAAATTCAAAACATCTCCATCAGCCGGAAAGGTGATGATCACTGTCTTCTGGGACATTGATGGTGTGATTCTTGTTGATGTAATGACAAGAGGTGAGACAATCAACTCGACAGCTTACATCAATACACTGACAAAACTCAAAAATCGGTTCCACAGAGTTCGGCCTAATAAGCCATCTGCAGATTTGTTGCTTCAACATGACAATGCACGCCCTCACACAAGTCTGGTAACACGGGAAGCAATCAACAAATTTGGTTGGACTGTACTGCCCCATCCTCCTTACAGCCCTGATCTGGCTCCCTCAGATTTCCATCTGTTTTGGACCACTCAAAAAATTCCTGCGTGGGACACACTTTGACAATGATGAGGATGTGATCCGTGCAGTTAAAAAATGGCTACGCGAGAAGGACAAAACTTGGTACAAACGAGGCATTCATGACCTAGTTTCGCGTTGGCGTAAGGCAATACGCTTGTACGGAGATTATGTTGAAAAATAGGTAGTGTAAAGGGGATGTTCAGCTACAATCTGTGAAAATTTCACACATTTTGCCCGAATAGTTTCCGAGAAAAAAATTGGTGTGCATTACTTTTTGACCAGACATGATTCCTGGAAACGGATAACGTATTGTGCAACACGTACATGTAAACGGAAGTGAGAATGAGAGTTCATCGGTGCTCTATAGAGTCAATTTTGACCTATGGAAATGGAAACGAACCATGAACAGTAAAAATAAAAAGACTATAAGAGGCCACAGACATGATAATTATCATAAGAATGTTGAGAGTTCCCTGGACAGCTAAAATACCAACGAGGACATTCTCAAAGAGGTCAGCATAAAAAGGGAACTCCTACCCAAAAAAAAAATCAGAAAGAAACAATCGATATTTTTCAAACAAATAATAAGTAGTTGAAAATTTGAATAATTGGTTACAACTCGCAAAATATAGAGAAAGAGAGATCGCTGCTGACAAAGAGAGCAGATACTGGATAGCTTGGTGTTGTGGCACTCAAAACAGTTACAACAAACCTGATACGATGCACTGTGGACAGAGAATTGTGGAAGGGCATGATCACCTGCGCTAACCTGTATGGTACACGATGATGATTGTTCCTGGACGATGCATCTTGGTGGGCAGACCAAGAAGAAGGTGGTTCAAGACATCAATGAGACGTTGAACATGAAAACAGAAGTGGGAGATCTGGCTAGAGACAGACATTCTTTCAGACGGGCTGTAGTGAATGCAACATTCTGTGGGAGATCTGGCTAGAGATACAGATTCTTTCAGACGGACTGTAGTGAATGCAACATTCTGTGGGAGATCTGGCTAGAGACAGAGATTCTTACAGACGGGCTGTACTGAATGCAACATTCTGTGGGAGATCTGGCTAGAGATACAGATTCTTTCAGACGGGCTGTGGTGAATGCAACGTTCTGCAAAGGACATGAGACCTGATAATGCGTTGAATGTACCGAGATTTTTAACTCATTACGTACGTTTCACCGCACAGTGCGTCACACTCAATTTGGTTAGTGTCAACTGTAATCAAACCATATTCTTTTTATGTCTTGTGTCATTTTAGTTTTGATGAAATTTAATTCCTTGTTTAATTATCTAAAAATTCATATTTAATATGTTATGTGTTAGATAATATAAACATATATATATAATATATATATATATATATATATATATATATTATATATATATATATATATATATATATATATATTTAAAAACATGAACAATCTTGTTTTGAAATCTCAACCGCTGAGTTGATAAAAACCTTCCACACTGAAAGAGTTAACAAAATAACACATTCTCCGTGTCTGCGCTGCGAGAAAAGTGTGCACACATCACCCTGTTGAAGCGATGCCCTATTTGGAGGATAACCTCTCAAATGTGCAACTATTACAACCCATCTTGTTAACTGCTTTGTCATTAACAGCACATGTTCGTTGTGCTTTCATCGTTCGTGAAAGGTGTTGCTTCACAGCTGTTGCCAACAAAATATGTTTATTTATTTCATGTAATTTGTTTGTCAATCTTTATCAACAGTTTAGCTGTTCTTTCTACTGTCCTTCTCAAAGAAAAAGTTGCATTTCTGCCTTTTTCTACTTTTAGCTTTCACGGGACAGACAGATGATATTTTTGTGTTCTTTGATTGGTCCTTTACACTGTCACGTTTTGCGAGTGTATCTAGTGTTCTGCTCTTTGATTGGTCCTTTATACTGTCGCGTTTCAGGATATATATCTAGTGTTCTGCTCTTTGATTGGTCCTTTATACTGTCACGTTTTCCGAGTGTATCTAGTTTTCTGCTCTTTGATTGGTCCTTTATACTGTCACGTTTTCCGAGTGTATCTAGTGTTCTGCTCTTTGATTGGTCCTTTATACTGTCGCGTTTCAGGATATATATCTAGTGTTCTGCTCTTTGATTGGTCCTTTATACTGTCACGTTTCAGGATATATATCTAGTATTTTGCTCTTTGATTGGTCTTTTATATTGTCACGTTTCAGGATATATCTAGTATTTTGCTCTTGATTGGTCCTTTATACTGTCACGTTTCAAGATATATCTAGTATTCTGCTCTTTGATTGGTCCTTTATACTGTCACGTTTTAGGACATATCTAGTATTCTGCTCTTTGATTGGTCCTTTATACTGTCACGTTTCAGGATGTATCTAGTATTCTGCTTTATGATTGGTCCTTTATGCTGCCACGTTTCCGAGTGTATCTATTATTCCGGCTATCGTTTTGTAATGTTTATTGTTTGATATATGGTTTGTAGTTGGCTGTTTCTGTCATGTCACGTAGTCAAACTTTCTCATTTTTCCCCTTATCTGCAGCATAATATTGCATCAACGAATACAATGGAACTTCTTTTAGGAAATCTGTACTCTTAAATGTAGAACTGAGGAAAAATTCCGCGACAAAATTTACCGGCAGATATTTTCAAGTGTCACGATACTCGAAACAATGCCAGGTGTCTTCGTTCGTTATTTCTGGGGGTGTAACTTTAAACTACTTTCTTTTAAATTAAATTAATTCGTCATGGCTCTCCCTAACTAAAAAAAAAATAAATAAATAAAACCTGAAAGAAAATGTTATAACTATACCACAGAATTTGAAGAAAGTTATTTCAAAACGAAATAGAAAATAGAGCATATGTTATGTTAATTTAACCAAGGAATATGACGTTTCCATGTCTGGTGTATTACAAACAATAATATCAAAAGATAAATGTTCAATACAAAATGTTAGTTTTGTAACGTGGGTTTAAATTCCTGTATTGATGACAGTTTTTTTTAAAAACAAAAAACAATTTTAGGTGGCGTGGATTATGGAGTGAAAGAAGAACGGTTTGGTTGGGCATTTTGTTTCGGTATTAGTAGTATTATCTTTTCTGCGTAAGCATCCATTAATGAAAGTCTGTATCTTCGTGATTGTAAATTTTGTTGTTCTCCATGTTTCACAGCCATATAATAGGACCGCCTTAACATTTCAGTTGAAAATTTTTATTTTTGTATTTAACCTAATTTCTTTGGATTTCCATATGTTTCCCAGTGCAACGAACGCTTCTCTTGCTGGAAAGGATGGAAATGGCAGGACAAAATCACTAACATAGAATTATGGAAATGTACCAGTCAAATACCAGTGGATAAAGAGATACAGCGAAGACGATGGCGTTGGATAGGACACACACTACGGAAGCCAACTGAGAGTATTACACAACAGGCCCTTTTTTGGAATCCCCAGGGGAAAAGACAAAGAGGAAGACCAAGGAATTCTTGGAGAAGGCAGATAAAGCGGAGATGAAGATGATGGGGAACACATGGAATGATCTTAAAAGAATGGCAAAAAACAGAACGATTGGAAAGTGTTTATTGAAGACATATGGAGCACTGGGAGCTAAAAAAGGTAAAGGAGGGAGTATTATCTTGGCAGAAGGTCAACAAGAATCATCATTCTTTGGCCAAGTAATGAGAAGGGAACAGCTGGAATACATTGCAACAACTTGGAAAATTGAGGGACAAAGAGAAAGAAGAAACAACAAGAAAAGATACCAGACGGTTTAAGAGAACGGCATGGCAGAAGGTCAACAACAGAAATGATAAATAAATGTCGAGATCGAGAGTTGTGGAGAGACATGATCGCTTGCAGCCATGGCACTTGATGATGATGATTAGCAGTCCCTGATAGTACATGTCAGCTTTGCAACGACGTTATTTAGGGACAAACATGTAGCTTTTGTTAAACAAAATGTCTACATCGACTCCCTAATCCAACCCAGGGTCAGGCAGGTCACCGCAAATAGAAAATAAATAAAAAACTACACGTGTAGTTCTACACTGCATCGTATCAGTTCTATTGTTGACTATTTTCCATGCCTTGACACCAAGCTATCCAGTATTTTCTCTTTTTGTCGTCCGCGATCTCCCTTTCCTGTACTTTGCCAGTTGTAACCAAGTATTCCAACTTCCTCTTCTCGTGATGTGCGAGAAAAATGTTGATTGTTTCTTTCTGGTGTTTGTGAGGAGCTCCATTTTGAATGATCGTGTCATCGAAGTCTACTCTCAAAGTTACCCTGCGACACGCACAACATGTACGGTCAAGGTTTTTCGTGATTCAATATGGCGGCAATACCGGATTTAGACTTGGTGGCCCCCTAAGCTAAGTCAAACTTTGAGGTCCGCCTACTCCTCTCTCTTCTACTTCCCCCCCCCCCCCCCGATCTTCAAAATTAACACCTGGAGGCGTCACAATACCTGGAACCATATCTACCTATTTATCTATTGACCTCTCGAGCCGAAGACGGCACATAGGGCACAAGTTCTAGATTCTTGTGTCCGACGATTTTTCAAATGTCAGACCTTGCGCAGACCCTGCACTGTGTCTCGCCACACAGCTCTGTTCTAGACCAGTTGCTTAATCTCGGCGATGGAGCTGATGCCTGCTATTGTTGCCTCTCGTTTCAATGTTCTTTTTAGTGTTCATCTAGGTATCGCTTGTTCTTTTACACTCTAGTTCCCATTTGAGGGGCTGCTTTGAGATTCTTTTGTTGTCTTTTCTCCTCACATGGCCAACCTACCTTCTTCTCTTGTCTATTGTTTAAATTATATATTGGTATGAACAAAGTGTAGCTCCAAAATAAATTCAGTAAATTTCATGTGGCTCCTCTGATTTTGTGACTAAAAGCTGGAGCTTATTTAGTTTCTAGGTAAGTCCAACCTTGGTGTTGGTTGTTCTATCTTTATTGTTAATTTAGTCTCTTCGTGACACTTCGATGCGCTGTTTTTCTGCGGTAGGATCACGTTATTTGCGGCTCCAGCTGACGCCAGGATCAGTGAGCAGAACTTGTAAGGATCGTATCCCATCTTTCCGTGATGGATTTGAATCCAATCAATCTGACGAAATGAGTAGGGCTCGAAAAGAGGACAATATAACCCTGTATCCAAAACTATTCAGTTGAAGTCGAATGTGTCGGGCCGAAGATTTCAATTATCGCAGATGACTATAAATCCCGACACATCGCAATTGCGTCCACTTGACGCCTCTTTTAACAGCAGACAACGAGAAGTATATCCCTCTGGTTATATCGTGAGGGCGCCCCCCGACATACACCAGCAATGGTACTAAGTGCCATATATATATATATATATATATATATATATATATTTATTGAGAAGTAATACTCAGGCTAACACGCGAGACGCCAGCTTTGGCAAAAAGCGCCAAGTTAGAAGTATCATCAGCAAGAGCAGGTAACTTTGGAGTCTCAACAGCAATGGTAGATTGCTGAATCAAGGATTTTCACGTGGGTGATTGTCGGGCCCAAATGCTGTAAACATTTTTCAAAGTTTAGAAGCTGACAAAACTGACGGTATCTGCAGGATTGACACAACTGATAATTCCCGCTAAGCGAAACGAAAACAGTAGTCGCTGACCGAAAAGTGGAAACACTTGATCCGGCCGGCTTATCTTGTGTGCGAATCGTTGTGTGAAGTGTTTATCTGTGGATGAGCTGCTGCTCACTTCACGATTATGATGATTTGTATGTGAGAGAGAGTGAGAGAGAGAGAGAGAGAGAGAGAGAGAGAGAGTGAGGGAATAGGTCTTTGTATATGTGTGTATGTGTTTTTTTTTTAGAGAGAGTGGAGAAATGATTCTCTCTGTGTGTTAGTGTGTGTGTGTTTAGTGAGATAGAGACGAGGGAAAGAATTATTATGTGTGTGTGTTAGTGTGCGTGTTTTTTAAAGAGAGATAGAGAGAGTAGAAGAATGATTCTCTCTGTGTGTTAGTGTGCGTGTTTAGAGAGTGAGAGAGAGAGAAAGAGAGAGAGAGCGGAGGAATTGTTCTTTGCGCGCGTGTGTGTGTGTGTTAGTGTACGTGTGTGTTTATAGAGAGAAAGTGGAGGAATGATTCTCTGTGTGTTAGTGTTTATGTATGTGTGCGCTCGCGCTCACATGTGTGTATGTGCGTGTACAGAAGTGGAATTTTGTTGCGGGGTAAAAGGGAGGGTACCGGGGTATGAAGGTAGAAGGTTATGGTGAGCTGTTCCTGGAGAAGGCACAGTATGGGCGTAACGTTTGGCAACTTTGACTTTTACCGAATTGTTGCTAAAGGTGACCGGGCGGGGCGTGGGCTATCTCACCTTCAGAAGCTGATGGTAACCATAACTTGGCTGGCGTAAGTTTGTGAAGTTTTTCCTGCTGGGAGAGTATTTTTGGATTAAATAATAATAAAAATATGCGTAAGACTGCATGCTTTGAAGAAAGAAAAGATGAAAGATTAATTTTTATATTCGTTCTTCCTCTTTCTGCGTAATTTATTAAAATATAAAATAACAGTAAAATGTATACAGGAAAAGACATTGCAGATATAGACAATACTTCAGGCGAACGAAAGATAGATAGATCCGGCGTTCACTTGATTGGCAACTAACGATTGGTTAGCCTCTCTTCGTCATCTGCCTGTAAGGGGACGTTAAATGAGGGAGAATTGAAAAAAAAAATAGAAAAAATTATATGGTAAAAGCTTAACGTTATTAGTAGACGACACAGATTTGAACGACATTTCGGCTCAATAGGCCTTCAGCAGGAACAAACAAACAACACGCACACACAGATATGTAAGTAAATGAGCGTAGATGGGTTGTGGTGAGGTTTGCTGTAGAGCAGTGATAGTTGCGGCTTTCGGGTCCAACACATCCGACTTTAGCACAGCATTTCTGGGTACCGGTTTGCCTTCCTTCTTCGATCCCTACTCGCTTGATTAAACTAAACTGGTTAGTCTGATTCTAGAGGCACAACGAAGAGGTGGAGTAGGGTCTGGATGGTTCACGTTCACCGATTTTGGCTTTCAGCTAAGCGTCTTGCCTCAGAGTTATTAACAATGAGGCATCTGTGCATACTTTAGATACATTTCATACGATGAGGAAAGTGATGTGCCTTGTACACGGAAGAAATATATGTACAATGAAGAAAATTACGTACAATGGAGACAAATATGTACATTGGAGAAAACTATGTACAATGGAAAAATATATGTACAATGGAGAAAACTATGTACAATGGAGAAAACTATGTACAGTTAAGAAAATTATGTACATATGAGAAAACTATATAAAAGTGAGAAAACTATGTACTATAGAGAAAACTATGTACAAGTGACAAAATTCATCTAAGAGCTTTTGCTTGCTGCAGGTCGACTGCTACGTAATAAAATAAGTGATGAGCTAATTCAAGATAGTGATAGAGCCTCGGTGGCTGGGTGGTTAGCGGGCTCGCTTCTAGATCAGAACGGTCTGGGGTCGATCCCCAGAAAAGGTTCAGTTTTTTACCATCAAGGCTCAGGGGTTCGCACAGCCTGTAATAATGGGTACCAGATATTGTTGTGGCGTGATGTCGACCATGTCACCCAAGGTACCAGAGATTGTTGTGGCGTGATGTCGACCATGTCACCCAAGGTACCAGAGATTGTTGTGGCGTGATGTCGACCATATCACCCAAAACATGATCCATGGTCGTAGACAAATGTGGCATGTGACACCATATTCCCCACACACCTAGCAAGACAGGGGAGACAACCTTTACTCACATTTAATTCAAGATAGAGAGGCAATTTTGATATAATTTATGTGAAATTAAGGCAAGCTTGATCAACCAACTGATGTGAAACTGAGGCAAGCGTGACACTACTGGCATGATACACAGCTGAAGCATTTGAAAGTGGTTTTCAACAGAACAGAAACAACAAATGTTTATGATTAACGAGACCGGCCACAAGTATCCCGTTTATTTTGGTCACCAGGAACTAAGTTCACCCACTAGCGCCGACCAGAGAGTGTCCAGCGAAATATAAATGACCACTTCAGGGTCAGTGAAACTAATATAGGCCGAGATAAATGGCACTTCCCTGTGTATAGTCTAGCCAGCAAGTAAAATAAAAAGTAAAGAGCCCCGTCAGGCCAATTGGCGTATAGGGAGTATGGTGTTAATGACCATAATGTATATAGACCTTCGGGACATAATTTTTTGGGTAATGTGGTCGGTATTACGCCGTGCCGCTTTACTTTCCCAGAAAAAAATTAATCCGGTGTCCATTTAAGGCTGGGTGAACCCGGAAGCCATCGATCGAACCCGACCTTTTGTCCTTTGTAGTCCAGTTCACTAACCACTGAGTTATCGCGGCTTCCCCTAGCCAGCAAGGGTGGACGGGAAAGGCAACTCCACACTTAAAGTGCCAAGCTGAATTCGGATGTGTTGGGCCCAACAGTGCAAATGTCGCAGTTTGCTGTAATTAGCAACTTCCCTTGACGTTCTTTTAACGGAGGACGAACAAGAAGGACAGTCGATGGACGCAAGCAGAATACGATTTGTTGACTTGTGAATACGATTTGTTGACTTGTGAATACGATTTGTTGACTTGTGAATACGATTTGTTGACTTGTGAATACGATTTGTTGACTTGTGAATACGATTTGTTGACTTGTGAATCATGGCAAGAACAATGTGGCTTTTTGCAAGAGCTGACGTTAAAGTTAATGTTATATGAGAACAACAACATCATCATCAACAAGTACCATGCCTGCTGACGTAGGTGATCGTGTCTCTCCACAACTTTTGATCTCGACAGTTATTCATCATTTCTGTGTTTACCTTCTGCCTAGCCATTATCTTAAGCTGTCTGGTATTTTTTCTCTTTGCTTCCCGCTATCTCTTCGTCCCTCAATTTTCCCAGTTGTCACAATATATTCCAGATGTTCCCTTCTCATTACATGACCAAAAAAAATGAGGATTGTTTCTTCCTAATATTGGAAAGTAGCTTCCTCTTTGCTTTGGCCTCTTTCAGAACGTTTTCATTACTCTTCTTAGCTGTCCATGGTATTCTCAATATTTAAATAAATTCAAACTTAAGAAAACATAAAGTTCCACAATACAAAAATAATAAAATAGCGTTCAATTTTGTGTAGTGATTTTAAGCCGATTTCTGGCGCAAGAATTCACCATTCAAATATAACTGATAGGACCGCAAAGCGGATACACACAGCAGTTTATACACAACGAATTACATTAAACAGTTATAAACATTGAGTATGTACTTGTAACACGTTTGTTATTTTAAATTTAATAAGGTGATAGAAGTGTGTAACAAAGAACTCCCCCCCCCCCTTTCCCGATCCTCCCGTGAAGAAATATGAATGCTAATAACACAAAAGACACTGGGGTAATTTTTGTGTGTTTAATTATAAAATAATAAATTAATCACGAATACAAAAATGCAACAGGTGTTCATTTAAAAAAAAAAAAGTTAATTTCATATTGTAATATATCACTACACAGTGGAATAAACATTATGAATTAAAATAATTTTAAATTGAAGGTATGTGGAAACTGTAAAACTTCATATGGTCCATTATACCATTAGCTCTTGAGAGAGTGAAGTTTAAGATATTTGTTTACATCAAATTTTTGAAGTGGAGTTGTCTATGAGTCTGTAAAGAGAGGGGGGGAAAAAAATAAGGGTTTTCCTTATATGGTAATATATGCGAGGGTGGACAGCGAGGAAAAGAACAGCCAGGTAATAGGTGACGGGCCAGTTTTTGTCACGTGACCCATTAAAACACAATACTTGTCAGAACGACCTGCGCGTACAAATACAAAATGACTTGCACAATTTATGTTTCTGGGCAATATTTCTTATCTTTCTGAGTTTATATTTATATTATCGGTATATTTAGTAATTGCTTATTAGAACAGTGCATTCTTTTAACTTTGTCAGATATTGATTAGTAGTTTTATTTTGTGTCTCGGACGTGGTAAGTGATTGTTGTGATTCGGTCGAGAAACCGGTCTGTGGCAGACGAGAGGATACGACAGGACTGTGAAAATGGCTGCTCAAAATGTTACATCGGGTCATATTCACACTCTCAAAATAAAGATGGGGGCTCTTAAATTAGAATGCGACAATCTCAGGGAGGAAAACATAGCACTGAAAAGGAATGTTGTCGCAAAGACGAGGATAAAAGTCAGGTAGGCAATTTTGAGTTTCAAGAATTTTTTGAATTTCTGAGCTGTACTGTTCTTCACACTTCACAACTTTGACAATGTGTACTGTCGCCACCACTTCCAGGGTGCCGGTGTTTCAATTAATGTCACAACAGGTTCAGAATGTGACTATTATGGTGCGCTAGGCATATTCCTGTACAGACTAAACGATAGCATACAAGCATCAATGAGGCAGAATATACGCTTTCGCCTTTGACTTTGAATAAATTACACAAGGAAGGGTCCATCATCAGTGTTTCCTCCTAATACATGACTCAACAGTCACTTCATGATGGCACGGGATTAAAAATGCTATTTATTGGGCAAAGGAAGAGATTAAATAAATACGATAAATTATGACTTTATCCAGGTCTTGACCATATTTTGAAGAATTTCTCAGAACATTCTTTCGAAATGACCGGGAAAAATATAATAATTTGACTAATTTGTAAACATATATAATATAAGTTAAGAAGTAAGAAGCAAAGAAATATTTCCCAACCTACCACCAGCCTACTCTATCACTCTATGGCCTCATAGTCATAGTGACATAGTGATAGTGAGTCACAGAATGAGAATCATGATATTATGTGTATGATAATGTATCTATTTTTTTTGCAACACTAACTACAGTGGCTTGAGTGACTCCAGAAGTATATATTTTATAGTGTTTATCATATCTTTCTTTCGTTCTTCACTTCTCTACTAAGTCAAGTCAAGTGTAAGACATGTATGTTCTGATTGTTCAATTGTTCATGTTCCGGGTGCCCAGGAGATAGTAGATAGTCTGATTCTCATTTCTGATACAAAGTTCTCAGGTTCTCTCCATTTTGGTGGCTTCAATCATTGCCAGTTGATGTTGTAGTGTTTCCTCTTTCATGTTGTCTATCTTACTAAGCCACTCTGGGTCTGCCTCTTGCTCTTCTCCCTTCTTATTTAATATTATATGCCTAGCCATGTATGGTAACAAATCACACAGTGGTAGTATTGTATTCTTTCTAGATTAGATGGATAAACCAGTTTGTTGTTTCTGTATAAAACCTAGGATTGGTTCAATCAATTGTCTTTCTCTTATAATTTCTGATTCTGTCTTTTCTGGTGACTCCAAGGTGGTGTGGTGGTATGACACTTATAATAATTATAACTAAGTATTCGTTCATTAATTTTACTCTCTGGCTGAAGACGATAGGGCAGTCAGTAGTCCTCATAATTGTCCATGATTAACAATTTGCTGCTAGTGTTTGTAGGTCTTGGTTTTTTCTTAGTCCCATGGTTGAACCTTCCAGTCTCTAGTAATTGCTCCACATATCAATTCTCTTGGAGTACCTTGTTTTCTATTACCAGATGGTTTACACATGAATGCCTGATGACATGGGAAGTCTTTCTTCATTCAATCCCTCATTCTTTGCACATGACTGATAATTTCCAACTCATTTTAAAACTTGGCACATATTATTTACATTCGTCTCTTATCAGTTCACTTGTAATGTCTTGTTTCTGCTTAAAGTATACTAGTATAGCAACTTTGACATTTTTTTCCAAAAATTTTTTTTTTTAAATATAAAAAGCTAGATAGCAATTTCCTAAAACAAAATAATACCTCATTCATGTCTGTATATCAATTATTTAAAAAGTTGCACTTTTAAGTGTCGACAGTTCATAACATATTGTGTTGATTTTAATTAATCATACTCACTGCTCATTTCTGCAGGGCCTACAGAGTACATGCCAAAAAATATCTCAGCCAGAACTAGATCAGCAATTTGTCTAAGTTTATGGGCAGAAATCATCTAAAAATAGGACATTTTGCATTGGGCCAGTGGGGCTCTATTTCCACAGTTAAAATTCATTATTCAAATAACAAAGCTTCTAGCTGCCAAATAACTTACAAATAACATCAGTAGTGTGAATAAATGAATGATTAATCAAAATATCCATAGTAATTAACTTTTGGGAGCCGCGATAGCTCAGTGGTTAGTGAACTGGACTACAAAGGACAAGAAGTAGGGTTCGATCCTAACCGACGGCTTCCGGTTCACCCAGCCTTTAATGGTACCGGATTTTTTTCTGGGAAAGTAAAGCGGCATGGGCGTAATACCGACCACATTATCCCAAAAATCATGTGCCGAAGGTCTGTAAAATTTATGGTCACTAACACCATTTTCCCTATTTGCCTTTTGGCGTAACAGGGTTACTTTACTTTTTTAAAAATTAACTTTTGGATTTGTTTCCTTGATGTTGGATCAGACAAACGTGGACATCATAAAAATTACTGTTATCGTTAAAATGGGGCTATTTTGGCCAATTTAAAAAAAAATAATTTTTTCCCTTATTAAGGGGAGAAGCCTCCTTTGTGGCGAACGAAACCGAACCTGCGGCTGGCCTGACAGCTGCTGTGTCCAAAGACAATGTAATACTTCTGGTAGCCACAGCAGGATAGGGTCAGATCTCAGGTCATAAATCTAACAATTAGCCAGGAAATAATTACAGCATCAGATGCCCTTGTCTCTGCTAGGATAAACACTCAGCTGTGAAGCAAAAATTAAAATTGAATTTTCCGAACTTCAAATGTGACAATTATGTGGTAATAATTTCATAACAGTATCGTAAAAACATGACTTACAGATAGGTATCATAATCTAGAGTTAAATAATATTATTTCAGGGACAAAAAAATTGTAAAACACTATCAAAGTCTTGAGAATTTTCACTTGGAAAATGAATGACTTAAAAAAATCTCCCAACAAGCAAATTTGAAACTTCACATGTAGATGTTAAAGTAACTCATACAATAATAATACCAATAAAAGTTTAATATTTCATCACATTATATCAATTTTACTACTTCAAGAATTATAAACATTCCATTAATTTATTTGTAAAAAAAATTAAGACTACTTGCTACAAACATATTGCAAGTTTCATTTAATCATGTTTAATGGTAAAAATGTACCTTCCTCCAGGGTGCCTCTACCACCCTCATCAAAACTCTATAAAATTATCATTGTCTCATCTAGTTATAGAATGGTGACAGGAATTTTTCATATTTTATCAATCATGCCTTACAAAGTGTCAGTGACGTAAAAACATCTATATGTTTTTAGATTTTGACAAATTAGCGCATTCCGCACCACACACCGAAATTCATGGCTTTTTTTAGCACACACGCCAAGCCCAAAAGATGCTATTTGCGTCTTTTTAATTAATCAATGTTTTTGTTATATTTTTTTTTTCGCTAAAACTTGTAATTCTCTTATTACCTGCTTTTTCGGCTGTGTGAATAAATTGTCTCATCAAAATGTATGCTTTAGATTAATTTTCATTTATTTTATTGCTATTACAAATGTTAAAAACAATTAAGAAAAACAGTGACCACAGTGTGTTAACCCCTTGGTAGTGAATGTGTGAAAGAAACAGCAATGTATTAATTAAATAATTAATGCTACATTCACTGCAGTTATGCCTTTAATTAATAATTAAATCATCATCTTATGTTGTCTCAGCATTTCAGGTTGGTTATCATACATCACCATTTCACTTTCTCTCTTGTATTGATGATATACTCTGTCATAGATTCTCCTGTCTCCATGTTGTCAGTTCACTTTAGTCTTTTGCTCTACCTCATTTACTTTGTATTTTCTCCTCAAAGATAGATTTATAGGTTACTATGTTTCTCTGTCCTTTATTTTCTTGTGTTTCAAAACTTCATTGTTTGTTTTCTTTGTCCACCCAATAAATCCACATTTCAAAGTAATCAAAAGCTTCAGTTTTGCTCTCTATTTTTAATTCAGTGTCCATGTTTCTGCACTATGCAAGGATATTGACTAGATGTAACACATTATTATTCTTAGCTTTAGTCCTGTTATTTGTTTTGATGTGAGTATATATTTCAATTTGATAAAACTGATTTTTGCTATAACCATTCTTTTAAATATTTCTATCTTACATATAACTCTGATATCGTGTATGCAGAAGTATGCTTCATTTTTTGTTAAGCAAGTATAAAATCATGTTTCAACAAACATATGTGATTTATAGTAATGAACAGACTAGACAGGTGCATTGCGAATCAAATGTTGGTTGTTATAATATTTTATTGTATTTTGTTAAAAAGGCAGCATTAACATTGTAAAATCATTCATTTTCCACTTGGGCCGAAGTTGGTACTTAAAGCAGAAGTCATAGTTCTCTAGGGTTAATGATCTGCTGCTAGTTCTTGCTTGTTTCTTAGTCCCACGCTTGAGCCTTCCCTATTGTTCTGTGTAGCAATTTTCTTGGTCTATATTGTTTTCTTTTACCAGATGGTTTACACATGAAATAAAATCATCTTCTACCTTTTTTAGCTCCCAGTGGAGCATAGGTCTTCAACAAACATTTTCCAAGTCATTATTTTTTTTTGCCATTCTTTTAAGATCATTACATGTCTTCCCCATCATCTTCATCTCTGCTTCTATCTGTCTTCTCCAGAATTCCTTGGTCTTCCTCTTTGTCTTTTCCCCTGGGGATTCCAAAAAAGGGCCTGTTGTGTAATACTCTCAGTTGGCTTCCGTAGTGTGTGTCCTATCCAGCGCCATCATCTTCACTGTATCTCTTTATCAACTGGTATTTGACTGGTACATTTCCATAATTCTATGTTAGTGATTTTGTCCTGCCATTTCCATCCTTTTATTCTGCGTAAGCATCCATTAATGAAAGTCTGTATCTTCGTGATTGTCAATTTTGTTGTTCTCCATGTTTCACAGCCATATAACAGGACCGACTTAACATTTGAGTTGAAAATTTTTATTTTTGTATTTAACCTAATTTCTTTGGATTTCCATATGTTTGCCAGTGCAATGAAAGCTCCTCTTGCTTTTGATATCCTTGTTTTGGTATCATTTTCTGTTCCTCCCTCTTTATCTATATTACTGCTCAGATATATGTAAGATTGTACGTCTAGTAGAGGTATTTCTCCTAGTTTTATTTGGTTATTACCAATTGTATTAATTCTCATAATGTTGGTCTTGTCTCTATTAATCTTCAGTCCTAGCTGTTGTGATCTCTCATCAAGTATGCTCATTTTATCCTGCATCTGTTGATGGTTGTGTGATAGGAGATCAGACTGGCTAAAGCAGCAATGTCTTTCAGAAGCCTTGAAAAGTTGTGGAAATCAAAACTCATTAGCACAAACACAAAACTTAGGCTATTCAAATCAAATGTACTATCAACCCTTACGTATGCGTGTGAAAGCTGGAAAACAACAAGAGATATAGAAACAAAGTTGAACGCATTCGAAAATAAATGTCTAAGGAAAAATACTTGGTATAGAATGGAACGAATTCAAAACAAACGAGGAAATTAGAGAAATCGCCAATCAACCACTAATATCTTCAGTAATAAAGAAAAGACGATGGTCATACGTTGGACATGTGATGAGAAGAGATAATAATCGAATAGCAAAGCAAGCCCTCATATGGGAAACAACAGGTAAAAGAAAAAGAGGAAGACCCAGGGAGACACTGAGAAGAACATTGATGAGAGAGGCAAGAGCAGCAGGAATCGGCTCCCTCAATGAGATAGAACTGCTTGCACAGAACAGAGACAGATGGCGAGATTTGATAAAATATCTTTAAAAGAAAACTGCTAGAACAAAAATTCATATAGGAGAAGGTGTATCTTGGTCTACGCCCTATGGGCCGGTTACGGCTCGAAAGGTCAATAGATAGATATATCATTTGAAAGGACACTCCAGTTTTAGACACAATTTCAGTTTGTTTAGTTCCCTTTAAGGACAAATGAGGAATATGAGGAAACATTGAACAAGCACAAATAAACATACAAAATGCTAATTATAATTCCACTGTGTAACAAGATCAATGATATTGATTTAACATGTGCAAGATTGAACATGCAGCGATTCTTGCAATATATTAGTGAGCAGTAATGGAGGAGAATGTATGAAGATTGGATGTCTAATTTTACATTTGTGAGCTGGAAAATTACATCTATAGCACAATATCCATGTTTTGCTTGGGTTTAGGAAAGTATGTGCAAGATGGGTCCCTCACAAACTGGTACTGGAAATGAAACAGGCACCAACAGCAGGTGTGTTAGAACTTCTGAGGTGATGCCTTTCTTTGCCAAATTGTAATTGGCGATAAGTCAAGGGAACATCATTATGATATAGAAAACAATCACCATGAGGGCTCACTTAGCCCAAAAAAGTTCATAGTCCTTTGGCAGAGAATGTGGTGATCATCTTTTGAAACTACGAGGGTGCTTTGCGCTTAAAGCTTTAGGAGCACAACTATAATATAAACTCTGATTGCTGTGTCTATCTATCTTTCGTTCGCCTGAAGTATTGTCTATATCTGCAATGTCGTTTCCTGTATAAATTTTACTGTCTTTTGTAATTCTTGCAGTGGCCCATATAGTTTTGTCTAGATTTGCGTTGAGTGCGTGGCATCCTGATTGTCGTGCGCCTTTTGGCTGGTTGCCTCCGACTTCAGCACTTGAACTTGCTAGAGCAGACTGTGGTCTTGCTCGGTTGTAGGAAGGCCTGGCCAGTCTTAGTTTTCAGTCCCTGGTGACTGTTAAGCCCCATCCCCACGACAAGGAGCTGGCCTTGATGAGGTGATTGCTGTGTGACAACGTTGCTCATGATCGCTGTGTTTTCATCTGGACAAACAAGCAGTTCTTCAGCACAACATTGATCACACACACTTGAGTTGACAAATGGTGTTTGTATTAAAGCATCTCAAGTTTGATATTTTACTGTGCAAGGATACCCTTGAAGGAACAAAAAATAAACAATAAAGTTTTCCTTTTTTATTAGAGATATTTAATTATTTTAAATGTGTTATGAGTTTATATTTTGTCTCCACTCTCTCTCTCTCTCTCTCTCTCTCTCTCTCTCTCTCTCTCTCTCTCTCTCTCTCTCTCTCTCTCTCTCTCTCTCTCTCTCTCTCTCTTTGTTAATGAGTCCCAATGCTTTGTTAATATGCTGCTGTATTAGCACAGCTTTTATTTGATTTGTTATTTATCTAGCAGCCTGTGGGGTCTTTCCCATTGGCCGATTGTCATATAGTGGTATTGTCTAGTGTATCACAGCTTTAAGTAAGACTGTATATTAGAAAGCTCTACTAAACTCTTTTTAATTAATGACTGTGTGGCATTTAAAGGCATTCTAATTTACTGCATTTTAAAAATATTATTTCCATTGTACAACTGATTAAAGCCCCTCTTTTTTATTTATTTATTTATTTTTTTAAATTTCAGTTGGATGGACAAGTATTATTTTATTTTCATACATTTAATAGCATAATAAATCCTTATAGTTTATCAGCCATCTTTCAGTTCCCCCTCCATTATACATCTGATAATCACTAGATGCTTAGGCTACACAGCTGTCACAACCTTGTGTGTAGCCTTACAAAAAAAAGTCAAGGTCAACAGCTTATCTAGTGCACTGATATTGATAGTTGTACAGTGAATAGTCTTGAATAAACAATCACTATAGAAAACTGCATTCTGCCATAAGTAGGTTATATTAATGTGGTGCATCTTTAAGTCTGAAAGAAAGGTCCTAAGATGTAATTTATACTCCACTCCTCTCTACATACATGTGTTACATTTTTATTAAGTACTTAAGTATGTGATTGCAATTTGTGAAAAGTTATTTTTTAAAAATAGATAAAATATTACTTGGAAACATACATATGTGGTTTTGGAGAAGAAAATTGAAATTTACAAAAGCATGTAAAGAATACTAATGACTATGTAACAGTATCAATGCACAAAGAACAATTGTCACTTATAGCACACACACACACAAAAAGACATATTCTTTTTGGAAAAATTGTGCTTAAAGAAAATTTATAACATTTGTCACAAAACTTAGGGAAGAAGACAAGATGACACATGTGTTCAGATGTGATACTTTCTGGCATTTAAAGTATCACTGATAGATGATGGTAGGAGAAGGAAGCAATGAAGATCCCATGGGTTTAGTGAGCAGTCATTTATTCTGCAAATTGTGCATCAAGTAGGAAACAGGGACTTTATTATGTTAGAAATATAAATATTGTATGTTATACATGAAGCCTACAATTTTAATAAGCGTATTATTTTGACAGAATTTTCTTTGCCATCAAGTCATTTTGCTTTCTGACAGTAAGTTATGTTTTTGTTTTTTTTTTCACTTTTCATCACACTAATGTTATTTATTTGTGGTTTTTTTCTTTATGATTATTTTCTGTATATAAAATATTCCAGATTGAAGGTGAGACTCAAGGTTTGACCCGTCGTATTCAGCTACTAGAAGAAGACTTGGAGAGGTTGGAAGAGCGCCTTCAGAGTGCTACAGAAAAGTTAGAAGAAGCTTCTAAAGCAGCAGATGAGAGTGAAAGGTGGGAAATATTAAGTACAGTTAAAAAATATTAAGTTTGGCTCTACACATATGCACAATTATGAAACCTAATACGTTATCTTTAAGTTTATCTTTACACCGATAGATATTGTAAACACCAGTGTTTATATTAAAATTAGTCATTTCAAACAGAATTTAGTAAACATTAAATTTCATATTTTTATATTTGATATCCCTAAAACTTATGCCCCCCCCCCCCCCCCCCCCAATAATACAGATTCCCTAACCACTTTCTCTGCCTTGTTGGTATGCCTCAAAACCCCAACGCCTGTGCTGTTTGTGCGATACAGAACCATCTCTGTAGATGATGATATAATAACTTTGGTTAGCCTTTTTTTCACGTTATTACTTCTATCCAATCCGTTCAAGCCTTAATATGTTTCAGATCTCACACACTCCTTATGGACTCTTCTGCCTTGAGCATCTTGGATTTTCCGTGCCTGTGGTGCCCGTCCTAGATTGCACCCTATTCTGAATGCAAGGGTTAATTTATGATCCTTACCATGTTCAAATAAGCTCGGATCTGAGCAGATCTAAGTCTAACTCTAATGCTTGATAAATCAAGTAAGTACCTCATTGAACGAATGGGTATATCTCTGGTGCATCCGAGAACTGCCTGTAGGTTCTCATTCTGAACCATTTCCTACCTGGCAATCTGAGTTGACGATAGAGCAAGCATATCTAAATCATATTCAGTACTGAGAGCAACACAGCCTGCATAAGTGACAATAATAATGATTGCTGGAGGTTTGCCCTGGCCATGATCTTGCTCATGCTGACACCTATTGTTGCCTTTTGAATGACCTTTTTTACGCATTGATTGAAAGAGACCTATCATATGCCATTCCCAAATACTTAATAGTCGGACTCATGATGGTTACACTTTATGACTTGGTGAGGATATCTTTAAGTATTCTGTAGTTCAGCAAACACCTCATTACAGTAGCCCTGTCTAGGTTAATAAGTGCTTTGTAGTTATTGCACCAAGTTGTTATCTGATCCATGCGTTCTTGTAATTGCTTGGCCATTTTTGCTCTATCAGGGCAATGTACATACATCCTAACATCATCTACGAAGGCGAGGATGCGACCCAGTCCGATATTATTAAATTGCGCTACTCTGACAGTGTATATTAAGAACAAAGCAGGTGATAACGGCAGCCCTTGAGGCAACTCCAGTGATATATATCTCGGCTCACATGTCCAAGCACCGAAACATAGCGTCAGTTTTCTTCACATTATCACTGATGCCACCCAGCGCACGAACCGTGGATCAAACCTGTCTCACTAAGTAGGTGCACGAGTGTGCCATAGTCCACTTGATTTATGCATCCTCAAGATCAAGGGCTGCCATGGCAGACTCCTCTTTTGAAAGTAATCGTAAACATTAATATGCAAGATGGAGACATTAGTAGCAGTCCTGACTATTAGTCACCTGTATGTTTGGCAACAATCTTTTGTTCTCTATATACGTCGCTAGCTTTTTGGAGATGACTTTTTCAAGTACCTTTCTACATACAGTCTGCATAGTAATAATACTATATCTGATCAGTGTGGACTTATCTTTGCCCAGTTTAGGGAGCAGAATCAGATAGCTATGCAACCATTCTTCTGGGGTGTCCCTGGTTCTGATGCTCTGATTGAAGTCTGTGGTAATTTTCAATACAAAATTAGGGTCTGCCTCCTTTAAAAGACTACCATATACTATCTGGCCTGGAGCACTGTCTGTGACATTCCTGATCGTGCAAACTACATCCTCAAAACTGATTGGGTCCTCGGGGAGTTCAACAAAAGCAGTTCAGCAAAATATATACTTTATGGATGTTGTGTGTGTTAAGCTTTTATTTGTGATGCAATAGTATTTCCTCAGCTTTGCAAGATGTTTGAAGCAGAGATGTCACTGAACTAACACATTATTTGTCATGAGAGATACAATTTACAATTATATAACAGCACAGCATAATCTTTGAAGTGTGACTGAATGTTTATTATAATATATATAGTATATAATATATGTATATAGTATATATATATATAATTGTTGCTGCAGCTAAGCATATTTGTAGTTGTCATGGTCCCAGTAGCCCAATCTGTACATTTTTACTTAGAAGTTTTTTAAAATTTATTTACATTATTTGTATGTGCACATCAGAGCCTGTTGGCATTGTAGTTAGTGTACTCGCCTGCCGACCTGAAGGTTCTGGAGTCAAATGAGGCAGCAGATTTTTTTAATACTTAAAAGGTCCATCCAGTCTCTTTAAATGGGTAGCAGAGATATTCTATAGGAAGGAAGGGAACAGGCCTTTTCCCACCTCATGAAACGGAGGTTTAGTACAGGGAAGTCACTAACGCTTTGTTGCCCAGCAGCAATTGTTATAGAACTACATTTGCACATCAGAGACTTTTATCCCTAGATTTAACTTTTCACTGAGCAACTGAAGTATTATCATCTCCTCATGATGCAGTTCATTTCTTTAATGGGGTTTGCTGCTGAGAACTTAAAATAAATTAATGCAATAGTTTGGACACAAACTTTGTGAGACATTTTTGTAAATTCAATTGTACCTACTTCATGAGCTTATTTAGATTGCAGAAGAAATCTTATCATCAAGTTTAACAGTTACATTTTTATGCTGTAATATGGTTTAATTAAAAAAAAACTGCATATAAATACATTTATAAAATTGTGTGTGTGTGTGCATGTGAAACAACATATTTAATAAATTGCAATGGTTTTCCTTTGTTTTTGCTTGCATGCTTTGTTTTAATGGTGCAGGCATCGACGAATTGTAGAGAACAAATTATGTGCTGCTGAAGAACGACTGGAAGATTTAGAGACCCTTCTTAAACAGGCTAGGCAGGTAGCTAGTGAGGCAGAGGCCCGTTATGATGAGGTAGGTTACATCCAAAGCTGTTTTTAAGGGTTTACTGTATATGCAACACATACACCTGATCTTTATCTCTACAAATCAGAGTTCCTGTTTACTGAAAAATCTAATTAGCTGAAGATAGAAAGACCTCCTGTTATGTTTCAAGTGCAACATGTGGAGAAGATAGTGTTAGTGCCCCATATTTTACTTGTTCCTTTAAGCTTTTTTGTGGGGGGGGGGGGGTGATTTCAATGTATTCAGCACTACACCAGGTTAACTTTCTTTCTTAGAAAAAAAAATTCCCTGGTGTCCATTTTAAGGCTGGGTGAACATAGAAGGTGATTAAGAAAATGAGCCTAACCTCGTCTTAAGTAGACCAGTACATTTACCACAGCTCTTCTGAGCAATTAAGGTGTGGTATAATGTTAAGTTCGAAGGAAACTGGATGTCAAGCTCAGGTGTGTGTTGTGGACAAGAGTAATGATGAATTCTTTCTTTTCAGGTATCACCAGAGTTGTTGAATATATTGAAGACCTGAACTGCAGAAATATGGTTTTATTGTTGTGGATTGTTCTTTTGAAATTATAATAATCTTTTCCTTACAAACATTTCTAGAGGCCGAAAGGTACTTGAGAGCCGAAGCTTGGCTGATGACGAGAGATTGGATGCACTTGAAGCACAATTGAAAGAAGCCAAATACATTGCTGAGGATGCTGAGCGAAAATATGATGAGGTGATTGGCTGCAGTACTTGTCAGTGACTGACCAGGCTGTCAGCATGTTTGCAATCTTATTACTACCACCAATTGGCTGAATAAAATTTCTGAACACCTCCATGGATCTGTTTCAGTAACCTGCATTGCACTATAACAAAATGTACTTGTATGTCTGGAATTGTTGAATATTTTTTTTTGCTGATTTGTATTTTAGCATTTGTATTTCTTGCACTTTTAACTTGCATTACTAACGCACGATGTGTTACTTATCATGTCATATGGAACAAACCCCTCCTTATTGTTGAAAAAGTGGAACTAACTTCTTTGCAAAGATGTGCTGCAATTAATATTTGATCTCAAGAGTTTTTTTTCTTCTTTACAACCATTTCTTAAAGATGTTGCATCTCATTCTATGATACATTATGTGGCGCTAATGAGCATTGCAGCTAGAGCACATTTGCTGGCTATGCAGGCAGTTGTCATTGACGTTGTGTTGATGTCCTCATTCCATTGCTCGCTTGATTGTTTTGTCTAGAGCAAGAAAAGTGTTGGAGATCAGGAGTCAATCAGATGATGCAAGGATTGATGCCTTGGAGAAACAGTTGGAAGAAGCAAAATGGATAGCAGAAGATGTTGACAGAAAATATGATGAGGTGACAGCACGGACTGGTCTGTCTTGATGTTATAATACATCCCTAGGGTACCTTTGATGTTCTCCCTACCCATGTTTGACGTACAGTATTGTTAGTTGAAGTTGGGTATAGAAATTATAGCAGTCTGACAGTATTTTCCCAGTTATTCATCTTACCGTGAACACAGATTCGTGACTGAAATATTGTATGCCCTGGCAGTTTTGATCTAGAATTGTCTGCAGAGTTAGCAAATCCTCCCCAGTTTAGTTGGATAGTTTGCAGAAATTTGTTGTGTTCATTAGTGTCCAGGAAATATGATCTGCATGCTGGATTTTGTATTTTTATGAAATATTTTTTCTTATAACAGAGCATTTTACCTACATAATTGATTACCATATTTATTTTTTAAATCTTTCAATTCTCAGTTTCAGTATTTGCTGTGATAGGTGGTTAAATGATTTTTGTCTTTGCTAAGAGTGTTGTCATTGGTCTTAGCCAGCAAACATGCCCTCTCAGATCATAGTTGTTTCCTCCCTGTTCCATGAAACATTTGGCATGCTAACAGTTCCCAGATTGAATTGCAGACTAGCGCACCTGTTTTGTTTATTATATCATCTCCCAATCCATTACAGTTAACAAACAGTAACAGAATAACATACATTCACAAATTGAAGAAAGGACTATTAAATTGACAACATAAATTGATAATGATAAATTATATGTATTTCAAGATATTCATTAATAATTATTTTCTATCTCAAAGATGGACTAAGATGTTGCTGGATCACCAAGAAAGAATATATATAGAATTATAATGCTTTATATTTGAGAAAGCAGCTTATTCCTATTTTCTTATTGAATTCTAATTGTCCCTGTGTGTTGTATATTAACCATTTAAATTGTCATGATCAGTGATATGTTTTCCCACTAACTAGAATGATTACTAATTAATTTTTCCACTAACTTAGCAAGGAGGCTCTTTATCTGGATCACCTCTGTGGAGTTCAGCTTGCCAACACCTGCCTTGAAGCCCACAGCATGTTACACCAAATTCTGCATGAATTAGCATTGGGGAAGGGGAGGGGGTGTAGTTAACATTAAGGGTTGGATGAGCTTGTGATTACAATGTGAGGTAGGAGTGTTGAGAGCATCGATTTGTAGTTTAGCATGATGATGGTTGCATTAGTAGAATACATAACAAGCATGTAAATGTTGAATAGCATTTAATCTCAACATTTTGTCAAATTTAACATTAACACATCAGAAGTTAATAATTGAATATTGTATTGCAGTTTGAGAGTAGTTAAGTTGTTATAATATGGAATTAATATAAATAGATATGTTAATACTTTATTGTGTGTTTAACATAACTTTATCAATTACTTATTCCATTATATTGCTATATAAATAAATGTCTAAGGAAAATACTTGGTATAGCATAGAACGAACGAATTCAAAACAAATGAGGAAATTAGAGAAATTGTCAATCAACCACTAGTATCATCAGTAATTAAAAAAAAAAGATGTTGGATATGTGATGAGAAGAAATAATAACTGAATAGCAAAGCAAGCCCTCATGTGGGAAACAACAGGTAGGAGGAAAAGAGGCTGACCCAGAGAGACACTTTGAAGAACATAGATCAGAGAGGCAAAAGCAGCAGGAATTGGCTCCCTGAATGAGATCAAGTTGCTCACACAGAACAGAGTAATGATAAGATTTGATAAATGTTTTTTGCAAGAATTGAGACTGCTGGAAAAAAAAATTAGCAAAAGAGAAATAGTATTTGGGTTAAAGCCCTATGGGCCAACCATGGCTCGAAAGGTCAATAGATAGATAGATATTGCTATAATTAAGATGAATTAACCTTTTCTATAATGATTGAATTGCAACAAAAAGGAGATGCTAAAGCTATATACAAATTGAGGAATTAACAGGAAGAAAAACGCAATCAAAAAATGGATGTCTAAGATCAAAGGAAGGAGAACTGTTGATTGATCAAGAAAACATAAGGGAACGATGGACAGAATACATTAAAGATCTTTATAATGATGAACAAACGGAAGTAAATATTAAGGATAATGGACAAGGACCAGAAATACTCAGAAAAGAAGTGGAAGATGCCTTGAGCAATATGAAAGCAGGCAAAGCTCTTGGACCAGATAATATAACTAAAGAAGAGATTAAAGCCATGGGTGATTTTGGAATAGAAATAATAACAAAAATATTGAATGGTATCTACAACAGCGGATATATACCAGACAACATGCTCAAATCAATATTCATAGCCCTACCAAAGAAATCGGGTGCGATTGAATGCGATGATCATCGCACAATAAGCCCTATGAGTCATATAACTAAGATATTACTAAGAATCATCATGCGAAGAGTGCGAAACAAAATCAGTCCAGAAATTAGCAATGAACAGTGTGGTTTTGTTAGAGATAAAGGAACAAGCAATGCCATTTATATCATAAGATCTTTAGTAGAAAGAGCCATAGAGGTGAAAACAGATCTATACCTATGTTTCATAGATTACACCAAGGGATTTGATAAAGTAAAGCACCAAGAAATAATCACAATTTTAGAAAGCATAAACGTAGACAGCAAATATCTAAGAATAATAAAGAACATGTACTGGCAACAAACAGCGGCCATTAGAACATGTACTGGCAACAAACAGCGGCCATTAGAACATGTACTGGCAACAAACAGCGGCCATTAGAACATGTACTGGCAACAAACAGCGGCCATTAGAACTGGCAACAAACAGCGGCCATAAGAACTGGAAACCATTTGGTAATGTTTCAACAAATAAAACAGGGTGTTAGACAAGGTTGTGTGCTGTCACCAGATTTGTTTAATATTTATAGTGAGATTATTTTAAGATCCATAAGGGACATGCCTGGAATAACAATTGGAGGTCATAATATAAATAATCTAAGGTATGCTGATGATAGTCTTAATCGCTAAGAGTGAAAATGAGTTACTAGAAATGTTGGACATTATAGTGAAGGAAAGCAAAAATAAAGGACTCAGCCTTAAGAGCAAAAAGACAGAGGTAATGGTAACAACAAAGAAAAAGACATCACCTCAGTGCAAAATAAAGACAAGTGGAACAATATTAAAACAGGTAAATGAATTTAAATATTTGGGAACTTTGTTAACCTCAGATGGAAGATGTATAAAAGAGGTCAGATGCAGAATGGCTCAGGCAAAAGCAGCTGTCCAAAAAATGAGGAACATACTATGCAATCCATTTTTGACAATAGAAACAAGAAAAAGAGTTCTTAAATGTTATATAGAGCCAGTCTTAACATATGGATGCGAATCATGGACAACAGACAAGAAAATCACTGGAGTCTAGACATGTGGTTTTACAGAAGAATGTTGAGAGTACCATGGACAGCTGAGAAGAGTAATGAAAAAGTTCTGAAAGAGGTCAAAGCAAAAAGAGAACTAATTTCCAATCTTAGGAAGAGACAATCATAATTTTTTGGCCACGTAATGAGAAGAGAACAACTGGAATATATTGTAACAACTGGAAAAATTGAGGGACAAAGAGATAGAGGGAAGCAAAGAGAAAAAATAACAGACAACTTAAGAGAATGGCTTGGCAGAAGTCCCAACAACAGAAATGATAAATAGCTGCCGAGATCGAAAATTGTGGAGAGACATGATCACCTACGCCAGTAGGCCTGGTACTTGATGATGATGATGACAGAACCATCCTAGCACTACATTTTGCCAGCAAAGACATTGAGCCACAAGACAAATGGAAATATCTTGGAATAGTTTGAAAGCAGTCTAATAGATAAATACCATGAGTGGAGACATTTAAAGTAATGGTCATTAAATGTTTGGAGAAGAGAACTCTTGTAATTTTATTCCAACAGTTAGTACTGTCATTGGTTCATTATGGTCTAGGTTTGTTTTATTTGTTTGTTTACCTGTCCTTCGGATTACATTTTTCTTTTGCCCATATGCCAGATGTAGTTCCATATCTCCATATAGAGTAACCCATGTCAGATGCATCTGGTGGAAGAGGCTGCATTCATAGATCCTTCACTGGCATACCCATCTGTTCCAAACCTGCCTACACTTGGGACCAGTCTACATCTTGATCTGGAGATGCTCTGGACGTCTTACATTCTTAGAGTTTAGTCTGAGAAGTGATCACAGTGCACTTAGCATTTTCTATTGTCTGTTTACGGGGTTGTGCAGTGATCTTTGACTGCCTTAAATATGTCAGCATGGTCCCATATTAACTGATACTACATTTGTGACTCCAGCCACTGCAATGGCTGCATTAAACAGGGAGCCACTTAGTTATGGTTGTAAAATCTGCTTTTAACACAATTCAGTCTCATGATCTGAAGAGTTCTCTACTTTCTCTGTCTGAAATTATGACAGTTAAAATTCATCATTTGTAGAGATAGACTACAGGTAAGGTTTTACTAATTATAAATGCACCTGCCCACTCAGTTACACTATGGCATTGCTACTGACCACAGGAGAGACCATCATATATTTCTCTGTAAAGCATGGTTTAGTCACAATGCCATTAAGTGCTAGATAAAATGAGAATGAAAAGATTAGCATTATTCTGGTCGGTACTAGAGACTATTGTAAAATTCAATTTAGGAGTAACAGTTTTGGTGAAAATGAATCAAATTCCTTTTTCAAACAGTTTAATTTTGTATTTAAAACTATATAAATATTGTAAAATGAACAGTTTTTGCTTAATTGCAGTTATAAATTGTATAATAAATTTGTAATTTAAAATGTTGAAGTGAGAGTTTAAATAAATTTCAAAACACCACAGAAAAGTCATACATTTCAAGATAGAAGGTAGGAGATAAAGTATTTAAGTGTACAGTGACCATAAATGTCATATTCTTGACTTTATTTGTTGATTCCTTAAAATCCTATTTAGATAAAGACTTTATTCATTATTATATAGAACATATATTTGTAACCATTTAAATTAATTATCCGGGTCTGTAAATCAGTGGAAATACACACTAGAACCCCTAGCTGACAGATATATTGGTTGAGATAAAGAAGCAGAAGTGTGATGGCGTTTGGTGTGAAATTATTCCAGGCTGCTCGTAAGCTGGCCATCACAGAGGTGGACCTTGAAAGAGCTGAGGCCCGTTTGGAAGCTGCTGAGGCGTAAGTAATGGGATGCAGTTTTGTCAATGCCATGCCTTTTTTTTTTTTTTTTTTAAATTGTGTCAGCTCAGCACATATAATGATACTTGTTAAACTTTTATCTCAGTTTCCAATATAATGATGTGTTTTCATTGGCACTAATGAAATCTGTAAACATGGAATTGCTAACTCCATTTTATGATGATTTTAAGTTCCGATGACAAATTAAAAAAACAAATATATATATGTGCTGATCTATTAACAGCAGAGTTGATGGGAGGAAAGAGATGCAAATTTACATAACCAAATAAGCTTGAAGCTGTGTAATATTTTTTAGTTTCACACTGAAATGAAAATATATCAATGTCTTCATCGTAACATTGCTCTTTTAGCATTATTTGAATGAAGTAACACACTTTTTATCATCTGCAGACCCCAACTCTAGAAAAAGTTACTATTATTAATAGAAAAAGCTAATAGTTTTCATATGTTTAACAATTACATTTGTAACTAAAGATCTCTGGAGGCGTTTTGCGTATGAATGTCTCATTAATGGCGGTAACTTTTTTTATATTATACAGTGAACATTGCAGGTGAAGAAATTTGCATCAGTTTCCTTTCTAATCTGTTTAGTTCTTTATCAAATGGGAAAACAATCACTAGTACCATTCTGTTGGTTACTGTTGAAGCATCATTTATCTAGAAAGCAATATTTGAACTGATAATATAAAAATATTTTTTCCTGGCTGATGTCAATATCTGTGACAACAATGGCAAATGTGCTTTAAAAAACTATAAGATTTCTTACTTTTGATGACAGAAATATTTATCAGAGAAAATGTTGCTTCTAGAGAGTGCATTTCATGTAAGAAAATATTACATAGGTAAGATAAAATGCCTTTATGTTGCATGTCTCTCTAACCAATGATATAGACTGCTCGCAAAGTGGTGGTCTTAGATGCTGAGTTAGAAAAAGCAGAGGACAGAGCAGCAGAAGCCCTGAGGTATGCTTGATAATTATGTTATTGTATTATGTTTGTAGTACAGGGCCATCATTCATAAGTTTTAGTGTTCAATCATGCCTATTTTAGTTGACACATTTCATGTATTATGAGTTTGTTTCCCAAAAGGTGTTTGCAAATTATGTTTTTATATTAGGGCTAACATTTCATTAATTTCTTATGCATCCATTCTCATACATCAGTAGTTCTTTCTGCAAAACTTGATTTTCCTATATAAACATAATTGGTGTTTTGTAGAGTCATTTCTGTTCAGTAATGAGGGACTCATAACAATTATTTCAGTAAAAGACAATTACTCTGACTGGAGATGGCAGAAGCATGTATGCTTGCTTGAGTGATGTTTTATTATCTTCTGGTCCAAATGCTGTGAGACAGTCTTACATTATCTTGATCAATCAGACTAGACCCTGAATATCTTGTCAGTTTTCATAATACACAGTGCTTCTTGTACACACACAAAATAATATTTACAGGTGTCTTAGCTTGCTCTCTTTTTCTTTTTTCTCTCTTCAATTTCAGCTCAACAGAGCAGCTTCAGACTTGTCAAAAAATTCTGCTTTTGATTCTGTCAATCAAATTCATTATGTACAAATGTGGCTGTTTTTTTTTCAGTAAAGTCATTGCTATTGTTTAGGAATTCTTAATTCATCATCCATTTAATCTACACTGTCAGTCTGTTTTTTTCTCCATTCTCTTTAGCAGAGACTTTGTTTCTTGTCTTGTTTTATATAGTAATTTTCTATGTCTATTTAAACATTTTTTTCAGCTTTATACAGAATTAAATATTGTCTGGTTTCCATAGCCAACTTATTTTCTCATCACAGTGCTTACTTTGCCCACCATGCTAAGATAACTCAGTTGTTGACTTTAACTTAAAGGGATGAATGAATGTTAGTTCTATACAAAATGATGTGAAATATGTCTTTGATAAGCAATTTAAAGCACCAATTTTCATGATGGTCTCATGTAATAGATATATATATATATATATATATATATATATATATATATATATATATATATATATATATATATATATATATATATATATATATATGACTAAGATTCTTTTAAAGAACAAGTTCTTAGTTCTTGAAATTATTGAGTAAATTGTAACTAATATCATTTACATTTTTTGCAAGTTTATTTGGGGCGTGTTATATTCTCGAATGTTGCCTTGCTGTTTTAACAGTATGGTTGTTATAATCAAAAGTTTGTTAATTAACATACAAATCACTAGCATGAGCCTCTAAAACAAAAAATATGCAGAGTATCTTATAGATAGGATACAATTTTAACAGCAATCTGTGAATGTTTTTGTTTCACTGACTCCCCTTCCTAGTGCTGTCTCTGTTATTTCTTGTTTTAACATCTTTTGGAATATCATTTACTGAGATTGTATTCTATACTATTGTCAAGAGATTAACACTTTGATTTAAACAGATTTAGTTTTCCAGTTGATATCACCATGAATGGTGATAGTGAAATGGTAGTGAAGGCTTTAACAACCTTAATTTTCCCATATTGGTTCTAATGTCAGTGTAGCTACTATCTATGAGTAAGGTTTCATTACAGAATTACAATTGTTAGTTACCAGTAATGTTGTCATTGGTTCCTTGACACACCAAGCTAAACTACAGCCAATAATTAAATCACTATTTAATTGCTAAATGTGGATCCCCACCCTTTTTTTTAATTTTACCAAATATGATTTAATTGGAGGTCAAGAAAATTGATTATATTACGGTTTGGGAACCTGTATCAGTGTATGTGCTGAGAATGAAGAAAGACTTCCCCATCAGGCATTCATACGGAAACCATCTGACAAGAGAATTGCAACAAAGAATAATTACTTATGAAGGTTGACCATGGACTAAGAAACAACCAAGAACTACAAGAACTCATAGCTCATTTGTGGAAAACTATGACTTCCTATGTGCCTAAGAGGAAAATGAGTGAAATCAGTGTATGTACTGTTCTAATCTCAAAGCTTGCGGGTTTTCGTGGCAATGTTTGTCAAAAATAATGTTATTTATAGGTTTAGAAGAAATATTATAGTTGCTTAGTGAATGCCTTGTCGATAAATAATTCAGGGAGTTCTGTTATGATGCAATGGACGTTTGAATGCGCGATGAGTTCAAAAAAAAGCATTGGTCATCATGAGGATGGGAGTAAAAGGACCCTCTTTACAATCTGTTGTAATAGACTAAACTGCTTGAATATGCCTGGAGTTTAATCTATTAAATGACCATTGTTAAAAAAAGACATCATGTTTCATAGATAAGATACAAAGGAAGTAACATATGAGTGAAATAGTAATCCATAAATGAAAGCAATATTTTTTAATGAGACAAAAATAGTTTTATCAATTTTTGGATATCATTGGTGCTGACACAAAGTAAAGTGAGAACAGATTTACGTTTTAAGTTGTTTTTGTTTTTCACTTTGTGCTAACATTGATTATCATTAATTTAATATATTAATGCTGGAATGTGTAACTAATCTGCATGTAGTAATTAGCTGCATGTGTTTTGTGATTGCTGTTGAATTTTGCAGGAGAGTGAAATCACTAGAGGCTGAGGTCCATAGCCTAACCAATAGCCTTAAATCATTAGAGCGTTGTGAGGAGAAGGTAAGACTAACTATAGAAGTAGCCCTGATTGTTGCAATATCCTGTCATATATAGTACATTCTTCACTGCCTGATTACCTTTGTTTTCAAAGATCATGACATTTTAAATTGCATTGCAATTCTTTGGCATTGAACACAGGGCTAAAGGCAGTGGAGAGTTAACCCGACTGATGACTCTAATTCAGCATGGCTTTTTATTGGTCTTATTTAATACAAAACACAATGAAGATTATAGTTTGCTTGATTCAGACTTCACTTGGCCTGTTGAGATTGTGTAATTGGGAAGATGACATGTTTTGTCATGGATATTATCTTTCTAGCTGTTCAAGGCCACTTGAATTTTGAGTTATCAGTCAACGATTGCTGGATGTAACAATATCAAGTTTTTTCTTTTTTGCAAAAACTGCAGACCACCCCGGCTCACTCAGAGTTCGCTGGTTGGACAGGGTTGGGTTGCTGTGCCCACTGGTGAAACTTCATTATACTCTACTTTGATGGTTGTTCGCATGGCGATGTGAAATTGTGCGCCTGCTCTGCCTGTTGTTACCAGACTAATATACTATACAATGCCAGTACCTTTTCATATTCCTTGAACAAAATCTGGCAGTGCTTGCTCTAACTCCCAACAACTTACCCGTGCAGCAGCTTTGAATAGAAACTTTGCTGTATTCACATCTTAGAATTCAAAATTTATTGAGCAAATAAAGACACATTTGTGGGTGTTTGTTTTTTTTTTAACGTCTTTATTTTTGACTAAATTTGTAACGATTAAAATTGGTGGAATTTGTGAATTTTAAAACGGCTTTAAAAAGTGATGACTTTTGTATTAGAAAATCTCTTCAAATTGCTGCTAGTGGTTAATAATGGCATGGATCCACAACTAGGCTCAGGAATGCTGATAAGGCCACTGGAGTCAATACAGTAGCTTTGTTTTCTTCTTCCCTTTCCAGTAAAATCTGGGAGCTGGATGAGGAACTTCATGTAGTTGGTAACAATATCAAAACACTGTCCATCCAAAACGATCAGGTAAGCCGGAGCCTCAGGTGGGGCAGGTCTGCGGTTTTTTTGTGTTTTTTTTTTTTTTGTTTGTGTTTTTCTGCCAGCATTCGTTGTATAATTTGACTTGCTCTGTTCTTGCAGGAAGATCCTTGAATTGGAGGAGGAGTTGAAGGTCGTGGGCAACAATATGAAATCTTTGGAAATCAGTGAACAAGAGGTAGACTTGAAAAGTCTCATTTCCTCCTGGAAACCTGCATGGTGTCCATCAGTTCGTGCCATTATTCAATTCGTTTGAAGATTATTTTCTAAATTGCCAAGACTGAAGATGAAAAAGATCATATCATGCATGTCATAACTTCAGAGAGCCCAAAATATTCATTTATTCCACGGATCCCCTTATCCTTCTAAAATAATGATCCCTGAGCAATTGGCAGTATTTGTTTAGACTAGTTTCAATATCGCATCGTCCTTCAGTATTAGGTTAATGCGCATCTCTTCAGAGTTTGGATAGATTTCCTCCCACCCATGTTTTCACCCTTCTGATGCAATGATTTATAAATTAAATGCTATTTATCAGTGATGGTAGTCCCCAGATTTGTTGTAGTGAGCTAATCAGATTACACCTGGATAATTTTACCTCCATATATTCAGCTGATGCGATTGCATTTGGTTTGCATTTTAATAAAATAACTATTCAGATATAACTTCTACCACTTTCCATTGGATTTTTGTTTGTGAAAGTCACTTTGGTTGGGGTGCTGTTAAGCGAGCATGAATACTGCACCATTTACCACAATTGGATTATGTAATACATTTTTGCAAAATGTGATCCCTTTGAGTAACCTGCTCCACTTTTCAAATTAGGTTTTCTATAGACATGGGAATTATGATTTTTTTTTTTACCATAATCACTTATTTGCATATAGAGCAAAACTTGGCAGTATCTACTAATAGATTAAAATACAATAATTGTTCATCACTGGAACATCTCAACTCTGAAATGATGTGGACACTCCATAGAGCTGTGACTTGAGAAATATTCATGGTTATCAGTGTAAGAGATTGGGATCATCTGGACATGTCATTGAGAGTCATCTTTTACACACCTAACAGTTGACCGGGTTGTGCCAGTGCACTACTGGCTGTTTTATTTGTTTCTCTTTTTATCTAAAGTCATTTCTTTCTTTTTCTTTTTTTCTCTTTCACTATTATTTATTTTTCTGATTTTTTGTTTGAGGTTTGTTATTTGTTTTATAATGTATTCTACATCTCTTGCAGACTTTGTCACATTAAATCTTTCATAGAGTTCTTGACTAACTCTGAAAACTTTTCATATTTTGTATAATTTACATTATTTGTTTAATTTGTCTAAAATGCAGCCAGAGATTGCAGATTATGGTGAATTCTTTGAGCCTTTAAATCTTCATAATATACATATAAGGGAGTGTGGTATAATTGTGATAACTGAAAACTTATGAAGGGATGTAGATAGCAAATGGAGTGTTATTACTCTTTTTGTAATGAAAATATTTAAAGTAAAAATAATTGGAGGATTGAATTTCCACTTAACCTAATATTTTAAATTTGAATGTCCAATTTTGGTGATAAAAGTTTAACTTTGCTAGTGCATGCCTTATATTTTGGGCACTCCGGAGGTTATATTTGAGAAACATAACATGAAATATGTGAAGAATAATTACATCAACTAACATGCCTTGAAGCTTATCTTTATTAGACTATCCTTCCTGCATGTAACAGTTCCTCCACTTTTGTTTACGTTCACTGAAAGCAGATATTTAATTTAGCAATGAAATTCTGACACTTTTCTTCTTGTGTGTGTTTTTGAAAGTAGTTTAGAATGATAGAAATGCATTTCATAACCATTATATAGATGTCTACAGAAATATTTGATCCTTTTTTTTTTTTTTTTTTTTTTTTTTTTTTTGCAATTTTTGTTTGTATATTATGGAAATTTGTTTATTTAGCCTCTTGGGACTCAAAAGTAATTTAGACTGTATTTTAGGTATATAAATTTCCCTCTGACATAATATGGACGTTTGAAATTTGTGTGACTACATGTATATCTGTGTGCTTAGAGTCTAAATGAGAGCTTGTTTCTTTCCCACTAACAAGCATGCCAGAAATGGTCAGGCATTGTAAAGATATGCACTACTCTAAATGAAAGCTGTAAAACATTCAAAAATTGAGCTTACTGTTGGTAGATATTTTTAGAGGCTTTCAAAGTGAAGTGACTATTTTATGAATATGATAATTTTAATGATTATATTGTTTGATTTCTATGTGGTTATTTTATTGTTCATTAATTCAGATTAATTTGGAAAGGCACTGTGATTATAAGTGTAAACCTTCAGTTAACTATTTAATTCTGTTATTTCCTGTGTGTGTATCTGTCATTAACATAGGTGTTTCTTTTGTGATTCATTCCACTTTCAGTCTATAGAGTGTATGTTGTCAAATAAATCTTCACATATTTCTCCTACAGCAACTTTTTGATAAAAGCCATATAATTTGGAATTAAGTGTAGTGTATTTAAGACCTGTTATTTTGGAAAATAAAAACTTTGCATCCCTTCAAAAAGTATTCAGAAGGCTCAGAATTGTTTTGTCCGTTGATTCTTATTTAAATAAGTTTAAATCCCACAGTTATGAATGATTTCTTTATATACTGTACAGTTTTCTTTTTTTCCGTACGACATCAACATTAGAAGGGTGGGAGTCTGACCTTTCAGTTTTTATTTATTTATTTATTATTTTTTTTTATACCTCCAAGTGTGCCCATGATTAATATCACAAATAACTTTACAACTTTTGAATAACATCCATTTTACCTCCCTTCACGATGTGTAACCTTAAACAGTATTTGTGAATTTGCTACTTTCAAGCATTTCAGCTATGATATTGTATACTGTATTGTGGTTAAATCCTGGGAGGACATTTTGTGGACTCTCCTTTAATTTATTTTACAGTAAATATAAGCAGTAGGCAATTACCACATTTGATGTGGTCTTATTGCATAATATTGTCTGTACAACTGATATACCATCTTTCTATATTCAGTGAGCATGGTCGTATCTGCTCAGCAAGTTTTAAAAAATTTTGGATTTTTTTTTAAATACACGCTGACCAGTTTTAACATGCTACTTCAGCTCTTTGGAACTTGAAATAGTAAACAATGGCTTACTGTCAGTAAATTATGAAGATATTCAATAATGTATAGTAAATTGTGTGCAAATCTCAGTGTCATAATTATGTTATGCAAACTCAACTGCTTAGCAGCAACTACTGATTTGGATATGTATATCATTGGTCAGGATTTGCAAAAATCATGATTATGATCATTGTGGGATGTATCAGATTTTACAATCTGATCAGAGTAATTTTTTTGTGTGGGTTACATGTACTGATCATTACTGGTCTCACTTCAATCACATAGGCATCCCAAAGAGAGGATAGCTATGAGGAGACAATCCGTGACCTGACACACAGACTCAAGGATGTGAGTATCCCATTTTGCATGATGCTGGCTTGTTTTGTCTAATTCTGTCCAGTAAACATTTTTTTCAGGTGAAAAGTATAATTTGTATGTATTTAAGTATGGTAGTTATAAACAAGACATATAAAATACTAGGAATTTCTTGTGTGTGAAATTGGACACAATTTTTGGCGCTGTTCATATCTGTGTTACATATAGCACAAGTGAGTCCTGTCTTTGACGTACTATGTGATAATCTTTATCACGTAGGTGAATAATAGTAATATTTTTGTCTAATGCAGTAATTTGCCACTTTTAGTTACATTTATTTTATTCACTTTCCCCTCATTATTTTATTTAAACACAATAAAAACATCATACTAGATAGAAGTCATAAAACAGTTTCATATTATAATTCAGTATAGGCTTATATAAAATGGTTGCTAGGGGACATGTTTTTGTAAACAAAAGCACATGGGGAAAGTTTGGGGCAATAGGTGGCATGATTTTGTTAAGGTATCACAGTGCTTCAAGATGGATTATGGTAATAATGATAAAATATTGTGAGATAAAAATTATTGCTATTTTAACTGACTTTGGCTGATGCACGCACTCTTTCTCTCTATCTATAAATCTATCTCATCCTCATACCTTAATTAACTTTTTACAGTAATCTGTTGCTTCTTCATTGCTAATTGTTTCATATTAAAAAATACAATTGTTTACTCTCAAGTTTCTGATATTATCAAAACTAGAAATTGCTTATGATAATCATGAATACATTTTTACCTGATTGTTTTACTTATAAAATGTTCCTGATGCTTTCATATCCTTTGCTCCAACTTGTCACTTTAATCTGTTACCTTGTGAATTTGTACAAATTTTAAACCATATTTATAGTCAGTATATTGCTATTTTCATCCAGAACTTAACACAATTTCATATTTTGAAACTTTCTTGTCGTGGCTTGCTGTAATTTTCAATCATCTTTTCTATTTTCTGTATTGCCTATGTTGCTCAGTCTGAAAACCGTGCCGGAGAATCTGAACGTACAGTATCCAAACTGCAGAAAGATGTGGACAGATTGGAAGGTAGAAGAACTTGCTCTAAATTAGCTGTATTGATTACAGCTTGCCTGCCAGCATATTGTGCATGACTTTCTACTGACCATACACATCTTGGGGTGTCTTCATTATTCTCTCATTCCACTCACCATTGACACATATTTGTCACAGAAAAAGAACAAGTAGCTTTTCTTTTGAAAGACAAAATATTTGCTAAGCACAAATCTAGAATCATATATTGGAGAAATTTATTTATTTATTTTTTTGTGCTTTTAAACAAATGAGCACTATGTTCATGAAATTTCTGCTTGGTAAACAAGAAAATAAGGTGGAAACAAGTGACATGAATGTGTGCTGTTATAAGCGTACATTATTATTTTTTTTTACATTTTTAACATATTTTTTGTTTGTTTAATGCACAGAGAACATTGATATAAAATAGAATAGAACTTCTTTACTTTGACTTATCTGTGTACTTTTTGAGACGCTACAGTTTTCTACTTTGAACCAGGTGTGTTTCTCTGACCATTATTAGTCTGTGCAGCTGCAAGATTTCTGTGGGATTTATTGTCTATTCATTTGACATTATATTACTTGTGCTTAGAAGGTGGATCACTGGTTCCTGTAAGCTTCTAGTTGTGGCCTCATTCTTATGAGATGACCAAACAACTTTGATTTGCTTCTATGTGCTTGCAAGGTTTAGTTTCAACAATTTTTCAATTATTGGGACAAGAATATCCCATTCTTCTACATCTGGTTATAATTAACAATAATAATTTTTTACCAGTATCTCACCCCACATATTAAGACCTTTTTCTTTACAAGAGCTATGGCTAGAGTGAACTATTCATATTTTTTGTCTTTACCATTTTGATGGTGTAATGTTCCATGTTGCCATTTTGATGGTGTAATGTTCCATGTTGCCATTTTGATGGTTGGATTATTTGAGTAAATGGCAACTTTTGATAGATGACTGCCCTTGACTTTCTGACTAAATCATTCTATGTCTTTATAGTCATCCATCCTCTTGTAATCATTCTCAATTATTTCTTTAAGTATTATACCATTCATGTGCTTGGTTGTATAGGTTGGGTAATATACATATCTTTATACTTTCTTTCTTGAATTTGCTAATCTTTAGACTATCTTACACTTGTGAAATAAGAATGGTACATTTTCTGTTAGCCCTATATTTCTACCTTTGTATTTTGCATTTAAAATTTGTGTTCCCTTATGCGGTGTTGCTGTTTTAGTCCATTTTTCCATTTTGTAGTTCTTTGTAGATTTATTGGCAATAATATCACCAAATCAAGTACTGCAGACTACACTTCCTTTTAGAATGAGACAATTATTTCTTGTAAGTTTTCAGGGAAACAGTTTTAAAACCATACAAGTTTTATCAGTCTTGTATGTGTAGTATAGGAGAAACGTTTCTTTTATTTGTAGAAGTTTACAATATAGATAATGCACAACAATAAGGTGTTGGCTTTTTTCCCCCCAATTACCACTTTAGTGCTTGAACATGCTTTATATGGCTCCTTATTTCATCATTGGTAACTATTACCAGTCACAATTACAAGGTTTCCTGTCCTTTTTGTGAACATTATGATATTACACTTTCTTTTTCTACTCACTGCATATTTGGGGAAAAGCTTTTTTCTTTAATAATATGGGTATATGTTTTTATTTTATTCAAATAATTTTGCAGCACTTATTTATGCAGGCACAAATGATACTTTCAACTATTGTACTAAGGGAACTGACAGACCTTGTAATACATTGCTGCTGCACTACAAATAATACATTTCTGTAAACCACCTCCGTTTTGGTAATATTTCATGTAAAATCAAGAAAACCTATGACATATGAGACATGATTAAAGCAAGTGAACCTCTTGATGTTTGCAGCAGTGTGGTGCATGTCTAATATAATGGTGTTCTTGACAGGTTTGCACAGATAACCTTTGTTCTAGTTACCACAAGTAGTCAACAGCAGTAGATATAATTTTTATATTATTATTAACCTTACAGCTGACCAGGTGAACTAGTATCATTTTCTATACAAAATCTTCAAATGGCTGACTCATATTATATCAACCCTTGAAAATTTCATGTACAAATTCACAATTTGGGGAAAATTGTTTTATTGAGTTTAGGAAATATTTACACAATGATGAATACTGTATACATGTTTTGTTAATTGGGTGAAGTTTCTCAGCTCAACATAATCATTTCTCTCTCCTTCCATCCATTGCTTTTGCTAATTAAAGATTTTTTTAAAATTGTGAATTGTTTGTGGTTATAATTTTCAAGGGTTAATTATAATGAAATGTACTAATCTTCCATTGACAAAGAGATGGTAGCATGTCTTTTCCCCATTGTTAGTTCACTCACTGCATGTGTTACATCCTGTATTCAGGCAGAGGCAAGGGCAGAATTCTCTGAAAGACAAGTTGTCTCACTACAAAAATCATTAGAAAGAGCAGAAGGTAATATTTGAACCTGATTAACAGTGGATCATGTTCAATATTTCTATTGGTTATTTTAAGCCAACATTTCTTGATTGTAATTTGTATAAGTTATAAATGTCACAAGGTGTCGAGGCAGTGTCCAGGGAGCATACCCTGATGAAACAAAGACCTGAAACAGCCACAGGAAAGACAACTTTGTATTGGCAAAGAACTGAAGTCTGTAGGAAGGTGAAAGGAAAGCAAGAACTAGAGATCCCATTATAGAACTTGTGTATGCTGAAAACTGGCACACAGGACTGTAAGGTGCAAGTAGCAAAGCAATACTTGTAAGTGAAGGAAGAGATAGACTGCTGTACCTTGCTAGACTAGCAAGATAAATAATAAAATGCAATGAACGAAACGGGTTAGTCAAGAAAGAATTTAGTAAATGCCTAACAAAACATACTTCAAACAAGAGAAATGAGATGCAATCTGAGCACAAGTTGTACTATGACTGTTGGTAACACTGTGGCTATGAGACTAATAAGGATGGTTTAGAAGGGCTGGGTAGTCTAGAGATATGGCATCAACTTTGAGATAAGAAACCACCCTGGCTCAAAGCCCGCCACAAGCAGTTCAATGTTTTTACAAAATGTGGAAAGTTCATCAGTGGTGTTTTTTTCTCCCCCTCCCATGTTAAAGATTAACCCGTGGCAGGTTGTTATCAATAAGAGTAGCCCACAAGTCAGGCCGTGCTGCAGAGTTGGGCCGGGATTCTCCTTGGATTGGACACCTATGGATTCATCTGGTATGCAATGATCCTGGCCACAACAAGAGTGATTTAACACGAAACAAATGGGCATAATCAGTTTGATTGAAGTACAGAATACAACACTATAGAAGGAAAATTTTAATGAAAAAGTGCAAACAAATTGGAGTATATGAAGAATAACATCAATCCAATAGAGGAAAAAATTAACATATACACAGACAAGTAAAAACAAAGAGCCATATTAAGTTATAAAAGCACAATCGACAGCTAACATGAGGATGATCAAGGCAATACAGGAATTTAACATTTAAACAATTGCAAGCTTGTTTTTAGAAAATAAATAGTTAAAAAGATGTATTTATATCAGATGTTGTATACCACAGGATCTTAGAACTCCAGTGTTCATCATTTTGTTATTATCTATCTACTAATTAGGTGCTGTGAGCAATGAATGAACAATTATCTTCATGAGCTACTAAACAAAAAAGTTGCATGAAAGATTATAAAGTATAATAAATATGGAGATGGACAAATAAAATGTAGATTTAGTACCAAACTTGTGGGCAAGACAGGCTGTCTTATGGTATGAAACTGTTAGATTTTTTTTTTTTGGGGGGGGGGGGGGGGGGGGGATAAATGTTATGGAAATAACAATGTTAGTTTCCATATTTTCTGTGGCCATTGGCACATTTATGGCTAGTGTGGTCGTTATGGCAGCCTCTTCCAAAGTCTCTGATGCCCATTATCAGGAGCTTTGAGAGTCCTGAAACTATGTCAGTTTGTGTGTGCGTGCTGTATTTTGAGTGAATAGCTAATAACAATGTCGGCATGTGAAATTACAGATTGGCATCCTTGTACTAGTGACATTAACACAAAACTTAACATGACAGATCTGAATGCTTTGTTGTGCTGAACTTAACGCATGTTTCGTTGCATGATTTTGCCGTGTGTTTGCAGATGAGCTAGAGAAGTCTCATGATCATAATAACAAGTTGAGACGAGAGATGGATCAGTGCATCCTTGACCTAGCAGACCTCTAGTGGGCATGACAGGTTGATTTTATGATTTTTTTATTTCATGTTAAAGTGATGTGGACACTGTTTATAAATGATGCTAGTTTTACTGCTTCACCATCAGTATTTCAGCCCTTTATCTCACAGGTCTTCAACAAACTGTTGTTCAGGGTTTGCTTTTTCAACTGTCCATCCCATCCATGTCCCTTTTGTATTTGTTTCTCATTTATTTTGGCCTCCATCTACTTCTATTTCCCTGTATTTACTCCATAATTGGTATATATTGTTAGCATTAAAATGAGCTTGTAATAGTATGTGGCTGTCTGATTATTTCATTTTTTGTTCTTCAATGAGAAGTGTAGTATATAATGTAAGAAAATATTTCACAGATGTGTGGACTCAGTATCATTTCTTAAATAGAATTATTGATGAGGCAGAAACATCACTTGCTTGTGGTGATGGGAGTGTGGGGCAATTTGCTGTAAAAGTTTGGACATTGACATTGTGCTGTCATTGATGGTGGGATGGGTTCCGTATGGAATAGCTTAAGATAACAAACCTAGAGAAAGTATTTCCTTTCAATGACTTACATTTATTATACATAAATTGTGAATAATTACATCATTTTTTTATTATAATTCTCTTTTACTTGTTGCCATTGTGTGTGATTCCTCCGGCTTGGTATAGAACCATTGATCAGAGGTTTAACAAGCCGCTTTCGTAAAAATGATTTTGTTAATGAAACGTAGACCTGATACAGAATGTGTAAATTAGCAGTAGATAATAGTGATAGTTTTTTTCGGCCCTAAAACAACAACAAAAAATAGGATTCTGAAATGTGCGAACAATGGTCGCGCCGACGAAACAAGCACAAGTCGCGCGCAAGATGGATACATACGATCTAGATATTTTAGGGTTATGCAAAATGCGCTGGCTTGGAACAGGTAGAAAATCTGTTGATAATAAAATAGTAGTTTTTTTCTGGAAGGCAAGATGGAAAACACCGTGAAGGAGTAGGCATAATGATGACAGACAAAGCTGCAAGAAGTTTATTAGAATGGGAACTGATAAATAGCCGTCTGATACGAACACGCTACAAAACAAAACATGGAAGACTTTCAGTTGTTCAATGTTATGCGCCTACAAACGAAGCTGATGATGTAGTTAAGGATGACATTTATAACCAACTACAACTCATAAACAAAATACCCAAACACGATCTTTTAATTGTAATGGGAGATTTCAACGCCAAAGTGGGAAAAGACAACGCAGGAGTGGAGCATGTAATGTGGAGAGAAGGCTGTGATACTACCAGTCAGAATGGAGAAAGATTAATAGAATTATGTTTAATAGAAAATTTAGTTATATGTGGGACATTATTTCCACACAAAAATATTCACAAAACAACATGGATATCTCCTGATGATAGAACCTCAATTCAAATTGACCACCTATGTATTAAACAACAATTCAGATCATCATTAATAGATGAAAGAGCATACAGAAGTGCTGATGTTAATAGTGACCACAACCTGTGCATTGAGAAAATAAGATTAAAATTTAAAAGCCAACAGAATAGATCAACTACACATAAAATTGATAGTCATAAACTGAAAGATGAAGCCATAAAGGAAAAGTTTAACAGAGAGCTAAGTAATTGTTATACAGCACTCTGCGAAATAGACTTAGATATCAATTAAATGTGGGACTGACAGAGCAAAATACTAATGACAGCAGCAGAAGCAAGTGCCGGACTGAAGAAAATGGAAAAACAAGCTTGGATTTCAGACACCACATGTATATACATCAAAGAAAGAAAAGCGAAGAGAGCCATGACTAATGTAAAGACAGATCTTGGGAAGGTCCTGGCAAAAGCAACATACAAAGAATTAGACAAAAAGTGAAAAGTTCAGCAAGAAGAGATACAAGAGCTTATGTAGACAATTTGGCAGAGAAAGCAGAGACAGCTGCAATTACAGGAGACAGTAGAACTCTCTATACTGTACAAACGATGCTGACAAACACCTATACATCCAGTGGAACACCCATTCTAGACAAATCTGGATTAATGCTAACAACAAGTGCAGACATAAAAGCCCACTGGGCGGAACACTTCAAAGAAATTCTTAACCGTCCACTGCCCCACAGTTTAATAGATTTTGAAGCTGAAACACCAGCAGCAGAATTAGATGTAAATTTAGATGACTTCACTTGAGCGAAATAGAAACCACCTTAAAGCATATGACCAATAACAAGGCTGCTGGAGAAGATAAGTTAACAGCTAAGATCCTCAAGGCAATTGATAGCCATAATTTAATACATCTCCAGAAAATGTTCAACATCATTTGGAAAGCAGAGAAGACGCCTCATAAATGGAAAAAAGGAATCATTGTTAAAGATTCCAAAAAAGGGCAATCTTAGAGATTGTAACAACTTAAGAGGCGTGACACTTTTGTCAGTTGCCTCAAAGTTATTCTGCAAAATCATCATAAATAGAATAAAGGATTCAAAATCATAAATATTATTAAATACATGTATGATGGTTACACATGTGCAGTTCGAACAGAAGAAGGACTGAGCGAATGTTTCCCAATAGAAACTGGGGTTAAATAAGGATGTATTTTATCGCCCTTGTTATTTGGAGTTGTTATGGACTTCATAATGAAGAAATGCTGCACTGGTAATAAAGGCATCAAATGGATACAAGGAGACCATTTGGAGGACCTCGACTTTGCTGATGACATAGTTCTCATCAGCAGTCAAGTTCATCAATAGCCAGCAAAATTGGGCTTGAGATCAATCATGAAAAGACTAAAGTCATGAAAAGCTTAATTCCAACAGACGACAAAATATACATGGAAAACAAACAATGGAAGAGATCAATCACTTTATCTATCTTGGAAGTCACATTGATCGAGAAGGGAATACAAGCAAAGCAAAGAAATTAGAATCAGAATAGCTAAAGCAGCAATGTCTTTCAGAAGCCTTGAAAAGTTGTGGAAATCAAAACTCATCAGCACAAATGCAAAACTTAGACTATTCAAATCAAATGTACTATCAACCCTTACGTATGCGTGTGAAAGCTGGAAAACAACAAGAAATATAGAAACAAAGTTGAACGCATTAAAAAAAAATGTCTAAGGAAAATACTTGGTATAGCATAGAATGAATTTTTTTAAAAAATGAGGAAATTAGAGAAATCGCCAATCAACCACTAATATCTTCAGTAATAAAGAAAGATGATGGTCATATGTTGGACATGTGATGAGAGGAGATAATAACCGAATAGCAAAGCAAGCCCTCATGTGGGAAACAACAGGTAAGAGAAAAAGAGGAAGACCCAGAGAGACACTAAGAAGAACATTGATGAGAGAGGCAAGAGCAGCAGGAATCGGCTCCCTTAATGAGATAGAGCGGCTTGCACAGAACAGAGACAAATGGCAAGATGTGATAAAATATCTTTAAAAGAATTGAAAACGGCTAGTTCTAGACTGGTTGGTCTCAAGGCAAGACGCCGGCCTCCAGAGAGGTTGTTGGTTCAAATCCTGGCTACACCATTTGGGGCTTTTATTTATGATTTCTCTCTGCGGTAACTACCCCTTGTCTCAGTAGTGAGGCCCGGCTTGAAACGTCAATTACTCATCGACGGAAAAAATATGAGTACCTCCGAAGATGGAGTTATATGCCCGTGCTGCGAGGGACCCCTGTGCACACAGCTGCCAGGGAAAAATGGATTAACATGCAAAATTCAGTTCCTAGTCTGTAGGGGCTTTGTCAGGGGTAAAAGGTGGCAAATGGAAAAGAAAAAAAAAAAAGAAGAAAATTGAAGATCTGATGGGTCTGATTATTTATTATTTTAAAATCCATTATAATTAACATTTTTTACAATTTGTAAAAATCTTCTTTTTGTATATTCAGATTTTACATTGACCCGTGGATTAACTGTTCTATAATTGATTGAGATAAAGTCTGTGGAATCTCAATTTTCTTTCTTTTCTTTTTTTTATAGCCAGTTAACATCTACATATAATGATTGAGATAAGTTTGCTATATTTTGCTCTTTGATTGGCTTCAACTACTCTTTTCTACTTTTTCAAGTATTCCAAAATAAAATTGTAAAAAAGAAGTCTATTGAAGATGATTGATTTGCTGAAGTTTACCCTTATTCTCTATTGCAGATGAGTTGCTGGCAGAGAAAGAGAGATACAAAGCTATTTCAGATGAGCTGGATTCTACATTTGCCGAGCTGGCAGGCTACTGAGCCTAGTTTGCCACCATTGACAATGTTGATACAAGAGCTTCCTCATTATCTCACTCATCTGTCACAGCTGACCGACGATTTGTCTTGGATTAGGCTCAGTCTTTTGCCAGATTTTTTTACCACCTTGGCAGCATTGTCCACTTTCTTAATAGCGTACTACAAACTCTTTTTCTGCCCATTTGGAGTTCCATGTGTATAAGTAATCTAGTAACATTTTTACAAAGCTATGTCATCGATTTTAATTGTGTGTATGAAGACGTTGTGGTTAACCGAAGACTACCAGGAAGACCAAATATTGTAAAATAAAATTTATTTCCTGCTTGCACTTTTCTTTTGCTTACATAGAATAACAAAGCTCCAAAAGTTGCAATGTGGCTAAGTCATGGTTTTGGAGCTCTTCATAGAAGTTTCCGATTTTCTTTTTGAACAATAATTTCGACACCAGTGATTGCACATTGTCATTGAATCTGAAAATACCATTGGTTTACTTTCCTTTATAAAAGAAATGATGCTTTGACCTCAGGTTTTTCAATGCCACACTTAGCCATATTGCATTTGATACAGTTGCACTAGAGTGTAATTATTTGCCATGATTCTACGCCTTGGTGTCTAAATGAACCAACTGGTAGGTAGAGTTATCTGTGAAACATTCATTCTGTGGCTGCCTCCAGGGGTCTGTGACTTAGCCAGGTCAGGGTATTTAGATACTCATTAGATTATTTGCTTCATGTAAGGTTGTTGTGTAAGTACGAGCAAGCCACATTTTAATTTTCTTTTCTGCTAGTTATCACAGCCATGAGATCCGGACAGACCAACAACAGTTTGTCCATATTTCTACTTAATTGTATAGCAATGCTTAAGACTAATGTTGAAAAATGAGCTTATTGTTCCTCCAGAACCCAGACCTGGTTTTCCCATCCTTTCATTCTGTCTGTCACTCCCTGACTGTTTTCCTGCGTTAGCCAGACATGAATTTGCAAAACCAAATTTAAAATTTCGAAAATATATATTTACATACACGTCTGTGCTGATGTTAACATTGCAATGACAGAATACTTTCAAGAAAAGCTTATTGCATCTATATATATTTATTTTAATGTTTTGTACTGTTTATTGAAAATTCTTGATACGTATTTCATATGCTTCTCTGAAGCTTCTTTGCTGTATGTATTCTAGTGTCCGTTGAATTAGCAAATAGATGAAAGATGGTCACCATAATTTGTTTTCTCTGTAAAAAGAGCACAGTTTTTGGAATAATTTAGAGCTTTCAGCTGTTTCTTCTTGAGTGAAGTCACAAACGGGAAAAAAAAAAACCATTTTGTCAAATTATTTATAGTGTAATGTGCTTTCTGTAATAAACACAAAACTTTGATATGAAAAAAGTAATGCTGTCATGCAACAGCTCATGTTTGTCTTAATTTTTACCACATTGTTGTTTTATATTTATCATAGTTCTTGATCATGGATTTACTGAAAAAAGTGAATAGAATTCCCAGTTATCATTAAGTACACATTAAAGTCATATATTCCCCACAATGCTTATTTCTTCCTTTCTTGAATGAATTGATACATTCTAGATCTGTTTTTTTTTTTTTTATGTTTTTTTTACTAATTCTCCCCCCCCCCCCCCCCCCCCAACAAGTTGTCTTCAAATTGCAATAAGAAGAGTGGAGAAGCTCGTGACTTATAAATAGAAAGTGTACTGGCTCCACCATCATCTGTAGCGTCAAGATTAGCTTCGCAATAAATGGTCATGGATTAAACTCTCGTTCCAGATGTCTCAGATCTGGCTCAGTTGAAGAGGGTATCAAGTGATGATCAGAAGCTGACTCCTTATCTCAAAATGGTCTAATTGGAAGGAATTTAAGACTTCAGTCCACATACTATGTTGTGGGACACGCCTCTACTATATGTAAATCTGTTTGCTTGTTTGAGTGCATCCTGTACATAGGTAAAGCTGATCTACCAGTACTGAGTACTCTAGGAAACAACATAGCATTATAACTAGTCATGTGGTGTATGGGAACTCACAAGGAAGGGAATATAAAGTTAAAACATCCATTTATTAAAGGGTGGTGGCAACTATTTTGCCACCAACAAAAATATGGTTCAATGGCCAACATTTTGCCCCGGCTAATTATATCTGTGACTTCCCTTACATAGGGGAGATCGCCATATTTTAAAAACTGGAAGAGTGACGCTCTTTTAGAACCATTCGCTGTGAACGTGTTAGTGGCAGCTGCTGCCACCTCCACTACACCATCGAGTGGTCAGTGACAAGCATACTAGGATCTCTTGTACACCAAAAAATGTTACATTTTTTTATTTAACATGCATATTTTTTTATCTCCCCTTAGGCCCATATCAATTATACAAATAGGGAAAAAAAAACTTTTCTCTGCCTTATAGGGTTAACAACTGAAATATGAAACGATTGGACATAAAGTGAATCTGTGCAACAAAAATTATAGGTTATGGTGTAGTAAAACTAGAGTTAAGCTTCTTAATGAAATATATGGAATCTTTTAGAACCTGACTAGACAGGACCTATCCATTAACTCTTTCCTTACGGAAGCTTTTCATCGATGCAACGGAAGATATTTCAGAGACAATATTGTTCATGGTTGTAAGAATCAATCTACTTATTTATATTTATCTAACGTATAACATATTATTTATGAATGTTTAGATAAGTGAACAAGGTATTTGCTTTCACCAATACCAAGAGGATACAAGACACGTAAAAAGAATACGGTTTGATGGCGGTTCACACTAATCAAGTTGAGAGTGACGCACTGTGCGGCGAATCGTACGGAAAGAGTTAATGGAACTTGTGTAGAAATTGTTAGGTGGGACAATGATGATAATTCAATGTGCTAATACATATCCTGAAAGTAAAGACATTGTTATATACTGATGCTTTTTCTTTTTTCCTTCCTCATTTACCTTTCAGTGTCGAAGGGAGATATAATTTACTGTCTTTTGTGCCTCTGCTACTGTTTCTAATATTTCGTTAATCCATCTTTTTTTGTTTTGGCCCTGTGATCTGGTGTTCTCACAACATTTATTGAAAGCTTGTATCTTAATCTTTCTGCCTTGTGATGTGGTCAACCCATTTTATCTGTTGTTTCTTTATATATTCTATGGCGGGGATTGTTCCTAGCTTTTTTTCTCAGTTCTTCATTTCTGATCTTTTCTCAGACTGTTTCCTGTCATTCATCTAACACATTTCATCTTGGTTGAGGTTACTTTTCTTATTGTTCTTTCATCTAGAGTCCAGGACTGGCATTAGTAGCATAACGTTGGGACGAAGATTGTATTATAGAGTGCCCGTTTTGCCTCCAGAGTTATTTCCTTGTTGGACAATAGGGGTGATAGCTGTCCAATGATTTGACAAGCTTTGATGCATCTTGATTCTATTTCTGCTGTTTGTGAATTGTCATCAGTCACTAGACTTCCTGGGTTTTGAATTCCTCTACTTGTTTTAGTTGTCTGCCATCTATAGTTATGTTGATGTTCTGTTTCTCTTTTTCTATATTCATGACTTCTGTTTTGTTGATGGTTTTTTTTCATGTTGTGTTTTGTGACTGTGCTGTTGAGTTTAAGTGTTCTTGTAGTTTTTCTATTTTTCCACGTACGAGTGCCTGATCGTCTGTAAATAAAAGCTCATTGATCTCTGATGGGTTGGCTAACTTGAATATATATTTCGTGTATGTAGAAAACAGAGGGAGGGAGGGATAATACGTACACCTGATCTAACTTCGAAGTGGTCTATGTAACCTGCTACTGTTCTGACTGTGCAGCTGCTGTTGACGTAAAGACTTTTAATCGGGTTGATTAGATATTGGTTTACTCCATATGTTGTTAGTATCTCCCACAGTTCTCTGTTTACTCAGTAGATGTTCATTGATTGATGTAAATAATTGATTTTTTTCTAAGAAAGTCACTTGAAAACCCTGTGTTAATGTTTACACAAATTCTTTGCGGTAATCATCTGTTTGACAAATTCCATCAAAGCAAGAAAACTGCTCCATTTGGCAAGTAACAAAAATGTGGGAAATTATGAAAGCTTTTTTTTCAAATTAGGTGATTTCAGAAAAAATGAAGCTCCTAAGAAACATCAGAAAAACACAATCAACAATTTTCGGGCACATCATGTGAAGAGGAAAGTTGGAATCATTGGTTACAACTGACAAAATACAGGGACAAAGAGATCGCGGACGACAATGAGATATGATACTGTAGTTCGTTCAGAAATTCGTGCCCATAGAGTTTATCAATTATCTCGGAAACTTTGATGAATTTCTATAATTCTTTTTCATGAAATCTTATTTTTTCACCGACCTTAAGATGTGATAACATTTAAGTACAAAGGTAATCCTTGATTTTGCACAAATCGTATTTTTGTTATATAATTTTAGGAAAATATCAAACCGTGTGCTCTAAACATTAGATTTTACTATAAATTATGTTAATTTTTAAACAAACCTCTTAGTGGATTGCGTCTTACAAGTTACGGTTCAGTGAGTGTGAGATGGTGCTAAGATTGTGTGGAGAGCATGTTAAATTTGCCTTTTTAAACAGTGGGTTTACAACAAATGAGGGTATTGTAAAATCCTAAAAATTAGGATAACCAAGAAAATCATATTTTTATATACCTCAAAGAAGCAAAAATCTTTCCTAAATGCATGCCAGTAGGGAAAAAAAATCAGACTTAAGGCCGGTGAAAAAATACGATTTTATTAAAAAGAATTACAGAAATTCATCAGTTTCCGAGATAATAAATAATCTCTGTGGGCACGAATTTCTGAACGAACTATAGATAGCTTAGTATCATGGCATGGAAAGAAAGCAACAACAGAACTGATACAATGCACGGTAGATAGAAAATTGTGGAAAGATCTCATCGCCTAAGCCAACCGGTATGGCACATGATGATAATTTAAGAAAAAGCTTTTGGTTCATTAATGAAGGAATTTACTAATAAAAGAGTGACAAATGGAATTTGATCAACTTAAGAGAAAAGACAGTAAATTAGCTGCAAACATTGTATACAGAAATGCTTAATGTGTTCGCATTAGGACCAGACGGGTTTGTTGGATTATTTTTCCCGGACCGACAAAGCTCCAAGGTTCACCCAGCCACAAAATGGGTACCAAAGAATTTTCTGGGAAATAAATGCGGCCTGTCATGATACCGACATCACATCACCAAAAAAATGCGCGATGGTCATAGAAAGGTGTGGTCACATCATATTCTTCGGACGCCAAGGAGGGTTCTTTTACTTTTTATATAAAACCTAAGACATTTGAGGTAAAATATAGGAAAGTAGAGAAGTGGCTAAATTAACAGTGTATAATTATAGAGAGACAAACTAAAGTAGAAGAAAAGTGGCTAAATTAACACTATAATTATAAAGAAACAAACGAAAGTAGAATAAAAGTGACTAAATTAACAATGTATAATTATAGAGAAATAAAACCAAAAGAATAGCAAAAGTATGCTTGCAAATATGTTAACTGAAGGTTAAATGTATGGTCCAAACAAACAAAAATAACTGATGAATAATAACAACAATACAACGCTCTTTTAAAAGCTTCATGACATTTGGATATAACCGCTATGTTAAAGTTGTGAACAAGGAGTCAGTTTTGTCATTAATCAAATGACAAAAGTTCGTTGGTGGTCACCTGACATGACACATGATGATGGTACAGATTGTGTCTATAAATAGAAATGATAATGTTGCAGCTCTCGTTTGCTGTCTTAGTTTGTCCATGATCCAACATTCAACTGTGGTTTTATTTGTTCCCACTCGACGCTTTTTCGGGGCTGTCCATCTTAAAATAGGTACCAGCAGCAGTCTCCGTCAGCCATAGTTGACAGGATTTTTTAGCGCCACTAGAAATGTGTGTTTTTTTTCTTTCGCTGTATATTTTCTTTTTCTGTGAATCTGCTTTTTAACTGCTGCTTCCCATGGTGTGTCCTCAAGGCGCGAGATTGGGCAGAAAAAGAAAGACAAGTTGTTGCCCATGCAACATGTTTCTTCTCTCCACGCAGCTGAGCGATCCAAAGGTCTAGCAGGGCAAGAACAGTTTTGTGCCAACTGCGTCGCAGGAGTTGCCAGAGCAATGTTAAAATAGACACTGAACTGCATTAGGGACTCCATCTCCGGATTTTCCCACTGGGCTTACCCCGAAGTCTATTCCGTGTAAGGGTAGACCCGTTGGACAGCGGGTTTGGGGGGGGGGGGAGGGTTATAATCGGAGTTACCTTATACTAGATGCTTTCGAATTTTTAGGCTAACAGGTTGCATCTACCCGTAGAGCACGTTATGGCGCCTCCGACACGCCGATGAAAACGTCATGGGGCATTTTTATAGAATTAGCTACCCCACTCAGCTAGCTCACACCGCCCAATCACCACTTGACGACAGGTACTTTATCTGGAAAAGTAGGGTGACCTGGTTTTGAATGTTATGTTATAAATCGTGAAATATTGCTGCTATCAGTTATACTGTAATATCATGCCGTATACTAGTTGTATGTATTTCTGAGACAAATGACAGTCAAATAGAATCATTACACATACAGCATACGTGGATGGGGGCACATTGAGTCTAATACAATTCGCCAATTATAGTCAATGATCCTGTGGACGTTCTTTGGCTTCATTCTTAAAATGTGTATTTCTATATGGCGATCATTCGGCGACAACGACATTTGCCCATAAAAGAACGTTAAGTGGACGTAGATGTGTTGTGGTTGCAGCTAGGTTGTGATGTTCTTTAGCGTAACCAACTTCCCCAACACTTTTTTGAGTACCGGTTTGCCTCCCCTCTTCTATCCATACTTGAGTGCCGGGTTGTCTTCCCCTCTTCTATCCATACTTGAGTGTCGGGTTGTCTTCCCCTCTTCTATCCATACTTGAGTGTCGGGTTGTCTTCCCCTCTTCTATCCATACTTGAGTGTCGGGTTGTCTTCCCCTCTTCTATCCATACTTGAGTGCCGGGTTGTCTTCCCCTCTTCTATCCATACTTGAGTGCCGGGTTGTCTTCCCCTCTTCTATCCATACTTGAGTGCCGGGTTGTTTTCCCCTCTTCTATCCATACTTGAGTGTCGGGTTGTCTTCCCCTCTTCTATCCATACTTGAGTGCCGGGTTGTTTTCCCCTCTTCTATACATACTTGAGTGCCGGGTTGTCTTCCCCTCTTCTATCCATACTTGAGTGTCGGGTTGTCTTCCCCTCTTCTATCCATACTTGAGTGCCGGGTTGTTTTCCCCTCTTCTATCCATACTTGAGTGTCGGGTTGTCTTCCCCTCTTCTATCCATACTTGAGTGCCGGGTTGTTTTCCCCTCTTCTATACATACTTGAGTGCCGGGTTGTCTTCCCCTCTTCTATCCATACTTGAGTGTCGGGTTGTCTTCCCCTCTTCTATCCATACTTGAGTGCCGGGTTGTCTTCCCCTCTTCTATCCATACTTGAGTGCCGGGTTGTTTTCCCCTCTTCTATACATACTTGAGTGTCGGGTTGTCTTCCCCTCTTCTATCCATACTTGAGTGCCGGGTTGTCTTCCCCTCTTCGATTCATACTTGAGTACCGAGTTGTCTTCCCCTCTTCTATCCATACTCGATAGCCGTGTCTTCCCTCTGCTATTCATACTCACTTGCCCAGACTGAAAAGACCTATTCCCAGCAGCAGGGGACCGGTTGGTGTCGAGACAGAGAGTTTGTGATTTCAAACCCGGCTGCACATGTTGAGATTTGTATTTATGATCTCCCTCTGCGGCAACCACCCCTGGTCTCAGCAGCGAGGATCGGCTTGAAACGTCAATTGCTCATCGACGAAAACTATATGAGTATTTCCGAAGACGGAGTTATCTGCCTGTACGGCGAAGGACTCCTAAGCACACGACTGCCAGAGAAGAACGGATTAACACGCAAAATTTAATTTCTAGTCTGTAGAAACTTCGCTAGAGGTGAAAGCTGACGTACGAAAAAAATATGTTAAAAGTCACATGCGTCCAAATCAACAAATTTCTTTGTCATTCAAAGATTCGAAAAAAGAAACGCAGCCTGACAGAAAACGTTGACTAAACATGTAGACAATTCAGATTGGTGGATCTGAGTGCTGAGGAGGTCATTCAGAGTGAAACTCCTCGAGCAAAGGAGGAAGAGAAACCATTAAGGCAACGGAAGTGCGAAATAAAAACTCAGGACTCGAACACCTCACAGCGGCTGCACTGGACAAGCGGCATTATTCTCCGGTCCTATAAGTCCTCCCGGCAGACCACAGAAATGGGACAGTCTTAAAGATATTTTTTTTTTTTAAGCAGAAAAGACAATAAAACGATATCCTTGAATAGAGATTTTAAAATAAGGTAGTCATTGCAAAGTTGACGTAGCTTTATGGTAAAACATGTACACGGTGTCGACTGTATATTCATCATCATGTGCCATTCCGGTTGGCGTAGACGACCATGTCCTTCCACAATCTTCTATCTACAGCAGTGGTGGCCAACTTGAGGTTGCCCGAGGGCCGGATTAAAGCCAAGGCCAAGACCCGCGGGCCACACTTAAGAATATCGTCAAAAATGACAGTAGGGACCTATGCGATATAGTAATATATAAACAATGCTTGCACTTTGACTACATATTTGATTTGTAACAAATCCATTAATTATTCATTTTAAAATTACCTTTAATGTCTCAGTGCGACGATTGTGACTTGTCACAGCTTTCCACCAGAGATTTGAAGTCCACTTCCATTTTTGACGTGGCGATTCGGAGAGTATGGGACAATGTCGAATCGGTCATTCTGTTCCTGGTCTTAGATTTAATTAACTTCATGGAAGAGAATGTTGTCTCGCAGAGATATGTGCTGCCGAATATAGAGCACATCTTTAGTGCCCATTTTCTCAGACACGGGTAACGTTCATTTGGTAGCAATTTCCAGAAGTCAGCTCCTAATGCCTTTACAGTACTGAGGAAGGGGTCACACTGAAGGTCACACAACTCTAGTTGAAGATCTGATGGCTGGCACTCCACTGTGCACTTAATTGGGTTATTAAAAAGCTCCGTTTGCGGACGAAACATTTCAAAATCTTGAAATCGTCGATCAAATTCACAAATCAAATGTTCAATGTCAGCTGCGTACTTACTGAAGTTTGCACTTTCTATCTCTGACAACAACTGCTTACAACTTGAAAAATGGAACAGATCATTTTTTTGCAAAGAAAGTCTAAATAGATTCAGCTTCTTTTTAAAACCATCAACATATCCCATCAATTGAAAAATGGTTTGCTTTTCCCCTTGTAGCTGCAAATTCAATATGTTCAAATGTTGTGTGATGTCTGTGAGATATGCCAGATTATGAAGCAAATTAATGTCTTTGAGTGCATGTTGAAGATCAATGGAGCATGGTAAGTTCTCTCGCAGGAAGTCATAAATGTCATTCTTCAGTTCAAAAAATATTATTAAACATTTCCCTCGACTAAGCCATCTTACTTCTGTATAAAGCAGGAGATCACCGTAGCTAGAATCTACTTCCTCTAAAAATGATAAAAACTTCCTGTGATTTAAAGACTAGTGTCCTCCTCTTATCAAATTTGTTATTTTCACAACAGTAGCCATGGTGTCTTTTAGATTTATGGACTTTGCACAAAGGGCCTCTTGATGAATTATGCAATGCAATGTAGGTACGTTAATTTTGTTTTGCTTTAGAAGTCCAACAAAACCAGTATTTGAACCAATAAAAGCTTTGCAACCATCAGTACACACTGCAGACAACTTTCCAAAACCACCTACTTCATCTACGGCACTATGAACTGCAGAAAATATGTCTGTCCCTCTACAAGTGTCATGCAAAGAGCAAACTTTCAACAATTCTTCAATAACAGTAAAATCCTCCTGGATAACTTTAACAAAAATAAGAAGCTGGCAAGTGTCAGTGATGTCAGTACTTTCATCAATCGCGAGCGAAAAATATGAGCAGTTTTCAATACAAGATTTTAAACTTTGAGACAGTTGCAGATTGATGTCTTCTGTTCTTCTGGCTACAGTTTGTTTTGAAAGAGGCACAGATTCAAATTCTTTGGCTATTTTTTCTTGACCGAATGCCTTTGCCATTTGAATCGCACATTTCTTCACAAAATTTCCGTCAGTAAAGGGTTTTTTAGATTTTGCAAGCTCATAGGTAACTGTATATGATGCAATGATCGATGACTCTTTAATTTTATTGCCCTTTGTATACATACTTTGCTGTTGATTCAACTTTGTCTTCAGCTGTTCAACCAAAAGCTTCCTAGCTTCAATGCTATGTTTCTCATACATGTTTTGATGATGTGTGGCATAGTGCCGTTTTAAATTATATTCCTTCAAAACGGCTAAAACACTTGAACGCAAATTAAGCACTGAGGTTTACTATCCTTATTGAAGATGAACAAATAATCTAATTCCCATTCAGGTTTAAATATGCGATTTTCACAATCAACTTTTCTACGTTTTAACATGATTTAATACAAAATCTCACATCAAAGTTAAAAGTCACAGAATGTTGGTCCACTATCGAAAATAAGTCCAGATTTGACAGTTATACACAGACTTGTGTTTGACAATGAAATCAAAAGATTGTGACCAAATAAACACGTTGCAGTCATTTTATGGACAAGACAAGACGATGGGATCAAAGGGAATGAAGGCGAACAGTGAAACATTTTGAATGTAACTTCAAAGACAGAATTAGAGCTACGAAGTCCCCTCACCCCTGTCCCTCCCAACCTCATTAACCCCTTACCGCGAAATGAAAGAGCCACCACAAGTCCAGACGACAAATGTTGAGCCAAAGATCTGACGCTATCACCGCACTGACAATAAAGCAACTTTGCGGTACCAACTCGAAGCAAAGACTTTGAATATTGTCGGCACCATTAGTTGTGCAGTGTGTGTGTGTGTGTGTGTGTGTGTGTGTGTGTGCGCGTGCGTGCGTGCGTGTGCGTGTGCGTGTGCGTGCGTGCGTGCGTGCGTGTGCGTGTGTGCGTGTGCGTGTGCGTGTGTGCGTGTGTGCGTGTGTGCGTGTGTGTGTGTGTGTGTGTGTGTGTGTGTGTGTGTGTGTGTGTGTGTGTGTTATTTGAAATTATGTTGCCAATCTAGCTGTTGCGAGAAATTGACAGAGATTTTCAAATTGTGTATTCTTGAACGATAGAAGAGTTAACTCCGACACGGATTAAAACCAGGAGAAATCCGCTATTAGGGGTAAAAAATGAAGTAAGTCCGTGGAGCTTCGCGGGCCAAGAAAGCTAGGCTGGCGGGCCGGATCCGGCCCGCGGGCCGCCATTTGGCCACCCCTGATCTACAGTGTATCGTATCAGTTCTGTTGTTGACTGTTTTCCATGCTCTAACACCAAGCTATCCAGTATTTTCTCTCTTTGTCCTCCGCGATATCTCTTTCCTTTTATTTTTTTCCCCTTTTACCATAACCAGGGAGCCGCGATATCTCAGTGGTTAGTTAACTGGACTACAAAGGACAAGAGATAGGGTTCGATCCCAACCGACGGCTCTGGGTTCACCCAGCCTATGGGTACCGGATTTTTTTATGGGAAAGGAAAGCGGCACGGGCGTAATATCGACCACATTACCCCAAAAATCATGTGCCGAAGGTCTGTAAAATGTATGGTCACAATACCATATTCCCTATACGCCACTTGGCATGACGGGGGTACTTTACTTTTTTTTTTTTTTTAACTTTTACCATAACCGGTATTACTGAAGTGTATATTTACGAATCAATTAAAGGGGCCATCAAACGCTGTGCAGTGAATTACGTAGTGACAGGGATCCGTACCAGACCTCTCGCATTTGCTGCTGGCATCGAGTTCTGTGCTTCCGAGCTGACCAAGATTTTAATATACAATTCCTCATGGTGATCACTGAAGCAGGCAAACCATAATGACCATCGGTTCCAAATGTGTGGTATGAAAGTTGTAATTGTTGGCTCGAAAGACGCAAATATTGTAGCACGCTGTAAGCTACGGTGTAGCACAGCATATGCCACTTTCGGGGGGCTGGTTGTTCTCGAGGCAAGACGCCGGTTTCGAGACAGTGGGGTTGTGAGTTCAAATCCCGACTTGACCAGTTGGGATTTTTATTCTACCCCTGGTCTCAACAGCGAGGCCCGGCATGATATGTCAATTACTCATCGACGAAAAAAATATGAGTACCTCCGAGGTCGGAGTTATCTGCCTGTACAGCGAGGGACCTGGATCAGCTCAGGGAAAAACGGATCAACGCGCAAAATTCAGTTCCTAGTATATAGGGACTTCGCCAGAGGTGAAAGCTGACGAATGAAAAACAAAACAAAAAAATGCCACTTTCAAGGCATACAAGATCATCATCGAGTGCCGTCTCCGCAACGAAGTTTGGCTACCATGGAGCGCCATTCTGCTCATTCTCTTGTTTTGATGGTGCAGGTTGTCATAGGCTGATTTCTCCATCTTTTGATGTTACTCGTCCATGTTAGTCTTGGTCTGCCTCTTTTACCTTGTATTTTCCCCTCCAGGATTACTTTTAGTAGGCTGTTGTGTCTTTTAACATGGCCCAAAATCGTATTTGTCTTGTTTGAATTGGGCTTAGTAGTTCTCTTTTCATTTTTAGTTGTTTTAAGGCTTCAGTTAAGTTGTTTTCTTTCCTTCCATCCAATTCTACCTATTCTTCTATATATCCACATTTCAAAGGCTTCAATTCTCTGTTCTGTTTTCTTGTCTAATGTCCATGTTTCTGCACCATATAGGAATGTTGAGAAGACATAGCATTTTGCTGTTCTTAGTTTTAGCTGTGAGCTATTTGTTTAAAATTACTTTTTGCCATTCCTATTCTTTTTATTTATTTCAGTTGTACATTTTCCATCACTGGTTATAGTATGTCCACGGTAGTTGTAGTTCTGAACTGTCTATTCCTTCAATTTTGATATCTACTTGTGGGTTTTGAATATTTTCTTTGCTTATGATCATAGTCATACAAGATAGAGTAGCAATTATCCAGGTAAAACATCAAAATGACAGGTCAAGGGATGTAATAAACAAGGTGCTTGGATTTTTGTGGGGGAAAAAGGGAGGAAGGGGGCTACTACAGAATAGTGAGAGAACTATATGAGTGGGTGGGGGGGCAGGGCCTGGATGGTCTAGAGGTACGACGTCGGCCTTTGGACAAGAAGGACCGGGTTCAAAGCCCAGCACCAGCGGACGCGATTTGTCAAAAATAGGACAAATTAATCCGCGGTTTCTTCGTGTCGATACACCTGATCTCTAGGGTCGTGAGATCCAATTCCTAGCCTGCTTGGATAACGGCAACAAACAGAAATTCCCGTGTGCTCACGCGCACGTTAAGAGCCGCTGGTAGTTAAAATGGAAAAAGAGTGCGCCATAAAATGTTGTTCCTGCTTGGGTAAAGTTGTTAGCAAAAACCAACCCACATCGTGGAACCCTACAGTAAAAACCAACCCACATCGTGGAACCCTACAGTAAAACCAACCCACATCGTGGAACCATACAGTAAAACCAACCCACATCGTGGAACCCTACAGTAAAAACCAACCCAAATCGTGGAACCCTACAGTAAAAACCAACCCACATCGTGGAACCCTACAGTAAAAACTAACCCACATCGTGGAACCCTACAGTAAAAACTAACCTACATCGTGGAACCCTACAGCGAAAACCAACCCACATCGTGGAACCCTACAGTAAAAAGCAACCCACATCGTGGAACCCTACAGCGAAAACCAACCCACATCGTGGAACCCTACAGTAAAAACCAACCCACATCGTGGAACCCTACAGTAAAAAGCAACCCACATCGTGGAAACCTACAGCGAAAACCAACCCACATCGTTGAACAATACGGAGTCCGTGCTCGTGGGTGAGGTCACTCTTCACATTTTGTCGATGAGGATATAGGAATAGGAGCACCTATGGGATCGTCCAGTGTGCAGTGATGATGATTCTAGCAACAACTGTAAGTTTGTACACCTCGACTAGTCGTAGTAGAGACGTTCACTGACATAGACGGTACACTAAGGTCCCCAAGTCTATAGCGTGATAACATAAATAATGAACTTACAATCTTGAGAATCATCATCATCATCAAGTACCGGACCTACTGGCGTAGGTGATCATGTCTCTCCACAACTTTCGATCTCGACAGTTCTTTATCATTTCTGTTGTTCACCTTCTGCCAAGCAATTCTCTTAAGCTGTCTGGTATTTTCTCTCTTTGCTTCCCTCTATTTCTTCGTCCCTCAAATTTTCCAGTTGTTACAATATATTCCAGTTGTTCTCTTCTCATTGCATGGCCAAAAAATAATGATTGTTTCTTCCTAATATTGGAAATTAGCTCTCTTTTTGCTTTGACCTCTTTCAGAACATTTTAATTACTCTTCTTAGCTGTCCATGGTATTCTCAACATTCTTCTGTAAAACCACATTTCTACAGACTCCAGTGATTTTCTTTTATGTTGTCCTATTGTCTATGTTTCACATCCATATGTTAAGACTGGCTCTACATAACATTTAAGAACTCTTTTTCTTATTTCTATTGTCAAAAATGGATTGCATAGTATCTTCCTCATTTTCTGGAAAGCTGCTTTTGCCTGAGCCATTCTTGAGACTACAGAAATTTGAACTCAGTTTTGAAAAGGCGAATGTAAGGTCTGTATTGTGAGATAGCGATTGGAACCATTAGCGTGCATACTTCGCCGTATCAGCGGGAGGAGTCCACTGTGATCATGATTGACACAACGAATGCTCTGCTGTTGGTTATAATAGAAGGACAATTTTAAGTACAATATAAGCAAAATAGAAGGAAAATAAAACAAACGATGAAGCCTTAAAAGAACTAAAAATGAAAAGAGAACTACTAAGCACAATTCAAACAAGACAAATGTGATTTTTGGGCCATGTTAAAAGACACAATAGCCTACTAAAAGTAATCCTGGAGGGGAAAATGCAAGGTAAAAGAGGCAGAGGTAGACCAAGACTAACATGGTCGAGTAACATCAAAAGATGGACAAATCAGCCTATGACAACCTGCACCATCAAAGCAAGAGACAGAGCAGAATGGCGCTCCATGGTAGCCAGCCTTCGTTGCGGAAGTGGCACTCGATGATGATGATGATGATGATGATGAGTCGAGGGGAGAAGTTTTGACAAACCTGACCGGTTCCTCGGACACAAATTGACAAAGCAGTCAGTGGTCAATAAGCGTGTTGGCGTCTGTAAGACAACAACAGTGTTGCTCCATTTCGTGTCCATTCTTCGCAGCATGCTCCAAATCTGGCCTATACTTTCATCTCTTTCCACCATCCTCTGCAAGACCGGTCTGCTGTTTTTTCTCTTCCATTCTGAGCTAACTGAATGGCTGACGGAAGATCGAAAAGTCCACAATTTGAATTGAGGATAATATACATGATTCACCTTCACATTTGTTGAAACTTATCAATGCAGAAAAGCTTGTCATCACAGAGATGAGATGTCTAAGAAAAGCTTGTAACCACAGAGATGAGATGTCTAAGAAAAGCTTGTCATCACCGAAATGAGATGTCTAAGAAAAGCTTGTCATCACAGAGATGAGATGTCTGAGAAAAGCTTGTCAGCACAGAGATGAGATGTCTGAGAAAAACTTGTCATCACAGAGATGAGATGTCTGAGAAAAGCTTGTCATCACAGAGATGAGGTGTCTGAGAAAAGCTTGTCACCACAGAGATGAGATGTCTGAGAAAACCTTGTCACCACAGAGATGAGGTGTCTGAGAAAAGCTTGTCAGCACAGAGATGAGATGTCTGAGAAAAGCTTGTCATCACAGAGATGAGGTGTCTGAGAAAAGCTTGTCATCACAGAGATGAGGTGTCTGAGAAAAGCTTGTCATCACAGAGATGAGATGTCTGAGAAAAGCTCGTCATCACAGAGATGATATGTCTAAGAAAAGCCTGTCACCACATAGATGAGATGTCTGAGAAAAGCTTGTCATCACAGAGATGAGATGTCTAAGAAAAGCTTGTCACCACAGAGATGAGATGTCTGAGAAAAAACTTGTCACCACAGAGATGAGATGTCTAAGAAAAGCTTGTCACCACAGAGATGAGATGTCTGAGAAAAGCCTGTCATCACAGAGATGAGATGTCTGATAAAAACTTGTCATCACAGAGATGAGATGTCTAAGAAAAGCTTGTCACCACAGAGATGAGATGTCTGAGAAAAGCCTGTCATCACAGAGATGAGATGTCTGAGAAAAACTTGTCATCACAGAGATGAGATGTCTAAGAAAAGCTTGTCACCACAGAGATGAGATGTCTGAGAAAAACTTGTCATCACAGAGATGAGATGCCTAAGAAAAGCTTGTCACCACAGAGATGAGATGTCTAAGAATAGCCTGTCACCACAGAGATGAGATGTCTAAGAAAACTTGTCACCACATAGATGAGATGTCTAAGAAAAGCTTGTCAGCACAGAGATGAGATGTCTGGGAAAAACTTGTCATCACAGAGATGAGATGTCTGAGAAAGCTTGTCATCACAGAGATGAGGTGTCTGAGAAAAGCTTATCACCACAGAGATGAGATGTCTGAGAAAAGCTTGTCACCACAGAGATGAGGTGTCTGAGAAAAGCTTGTCAGCACAGAGATGAGATGTCTGAGAAAAGCTTGTCATCACAGAGATGAGGTGTCTGAGAAAAGCTTGTCATCACAGAGATGAGGTGTCTGAGAAAAGCTTGTCACCACAGAGATGAGATGTCTGAGAAAAGCTCGTCATCACAGAGATGATATGTCTAAGAAAAGCCTGTCACCACATAGATGAGATGTCTGAGAAAAGCTTGTCATCACAGAGATGAGATGTCTGAGAAAAGCTTGTCATCACAGAGATGATATGTCTAAGAAAAGCTTGTCACCACAGAGATGAGATGTCTGAGAAAAGCTTGTCATCACAGAGATGAGATGTCTAAGAAAAGCTTGTCACCACAGAGATGAGATGTCTGAGAAAAACTTGTCACCACAGAGATGAGATGTCTAAGAAAAGCTTGTCACCACATAGATGAGATGTCTAAGAAAAGCTTGTCACCACAGAGATGAGATGTCTGAGAAAAACTTGTCATCACAGAGATGAGATGTCTAAGAAAAGCTTGTCACCACAGAGATGAGATGTCTGAGAAAAGCCTGTTATCACAGAGATGAGATGTCTGAGAAAAACTTGTCATCACAGAGATGAGATGTCTAAGAAAAGCTTGTCACCACAGAGATGAGATGTCTGAGAAAAACTTGTCATCACAGAGATGAGATGCCTAAGAAAAGCTTGTCACCACAGAGATGAGATGTCTAAGAATAGCCTGTCACCACAGAGATGAGATGTCTAAGAAAAACTTGTCACCACATAGATGAGATGTCTAAGAAAAGCTTGTCACCACATGGATGAGATGTCTAAGAATAGCCTGTCACCACATAGATGAGATGTCTAAGAAAAGCTTGTCACCACATAGATGAGGTGTCTAAGAATAGCCTGTCACCACATAGATGAGGTGTCTAAGAATAGCCTGTCACCACATAGATGAGGTGTCTAAGAAAAGCTTGTCACCACATAGATGAGATGTCTGAGAAAAACTTGTCATCACAGAGATGAGATGTCTAAGAAAAGCTTGTCACCACAGAGATGAGATGTCTGAGAAAAGCCTGTCACCACAGAGATGAGATGTCTGAGAAAAACTTGTCACCACAGAGATGAGATGCCTAAGAAAAGCTTGTCACCACAGAGATGAGATGTCTAAGAATAGCCTGTCACCACAGAGATGAGATGTCTATGAAAAACTTGTCACCACATAGATGAGATGTCTAAGAAAAGCTTGTCACCACATAGATGAGATGTCTAAGAATAGCCTGTCACCACATAGATGAGATGTCTAAGAAAAGCTTGTCACCACATAGATGAGGTGTCTAAGAATAGCCTGTCACCACATAGATGAGGTGTCTAAGAAAAGCTTGTCACCACATAGATGAGGTGTCTAAGAATAGCCTGTCACCACATAGATGAGGTGTCTAAGAAAAGCTTGTCACCACATAGATGAGATGTCTGAGAAAAGCTTGTCATCACAGAGATGAGATGTCTAAGAAAAGCTTGTCACCACAGAGATGAGATGTCTGAGAAAAGCTTGTCACCACAGAGATGAGACGTCAGAGAAAAGCTTGTCATCACAGAGATGATATGTCTTAGAAAAGCCTGTCACCACAGAGATGATATGTCTAAGAATAGCCTGTCACCACAGAGATGAGATGTCAGAGAAAAGCTTGTCATCACAGAGATGATATGTCTTAGAAAAGTCTGTCACCACAGAGATGATATGTCTAAGAATAGCCTGTCACCACAGAGATATGTCTAAGAATAGCCTGTCACCACAGAGATGATATGTCTGATTAAAGCTTGTCACCACAGAGATGAGATGTCTGATTAAAGCTTGTCACCACAGAGATGAGATGTCTGATTAAAGCTTGTCACCACAGAGATGAGATGTCTGATTAAAGCTTGTCACCACAGAGATGAGATGTCTGATTAAAGCTTGCCATCACAGAGATGAGATGTCAGAGAAAAGCGCTTGGAGTGACCAGAAAAAAGGCAGAATCAGAAATGGTGTAAGATAAAGAGTAGCCATTGAACCAATCCCAAACTACATACAGAAACAACAAATAAACTGATTCGTCCATCTATAAAGAATGTCGTGTGATTTCTTACAAAACAAAGCATATATTAAAAAGAGAAGGGAGAAGAACAAGAGGCAGACCCAGAGTAAGATGGACAGACAATATCAAATAAATGCTTCAACAGCATCAATTGACAATGATTGAAACCGCCAAAAGGGCGAGAATCAGAACTTAGCATTTCCCTCGATACTCGAACGGGTATAAGAGGAAATGAAGAGAGAAGAGAAGATTCAAAATAGAAAACATGTTACGATTTATAGATTCAGTTGTTCCTGTCAGCATTACTAAAGTTTTAGTAGAATTTTAATGAGCAAAATTCAGAAGTCGGTTGGAGCAAAAAAAAAAAAAAAAAAAAAATCACCCGTGGTTTCCAGCGTGTGCAGTTTTGCCCCCTTCCATGTATGCACGATTATAGAAGAGGAATAGAATCACAGAGGGAAAGGAACACACACTCTTCTTCTTCTGCTGCTGCTATCGTGACTCATTCAGACTAGGATTCCGGATTCACTTATAAAGTCTGCTGACTGTTTCAAGGTTTTCGTTGCAGAATATAGTTTCTCTTCCAAGGCAGTGTGCGTGGGCCATGTTTCTCTTCAAGCCTGTGTACTGGGGCACTGTCCAATGTGTACTGGGGCAGTCTTGTAGAAGGCATATAGGTACAAAGGCAGAAGAGACTGGTAGTACCATCTTGAAAAGGATACGCATAAAAAATGCGGCACGTGGTAAAGCTGACGATAAGGGTGATAAAGAATAGAGACAACGGCAACAGCATCTTTAAGAAAATAAACGATGTAAAAACCCACTCGACGTTGCGGCCCGCAAGGCCTTCTGCGGGAAATATAAACAAAACAAAAACTATGAAAATAAACAACTAGATGAATTAACTATAAAACTAAGAACAAGGATAGAAAAATATATTATCTGAGTGCTGGCTTGTCCAAGCGGAAAGGCCAGTCCGGGAAAGTTTTCTTTCTTTCTTTCTTTCTTTCTTTCTTTCTTTCTTTCTTTCTTTCTTTCTTTCTTTCTTTCTTTCTTCTTTTTCTTTCTTTCTTTCTTAGTTTTTTGTGGGCCTCTAGACAATAAGGTCACAGCTTATAATCCCGCCACAAGCGGTGGGAATTTGTTTACTTCGAATCGGTGGTTTCTTCGCGGCTTTAACCTTCCCTGGTCTATGGGTAGTGAGATCCCTGGTCTATGGGTAGTGACATCCCTGGTCTATGGGTAGTGAGATCCCTGGTTTGTGGGTAGTGAGATCCCATGTATATGGGTAGTCAGATCCCTGGTCTATGGGTAGTGAGATCCCATGTCTATGGGTAATGAGATCCCATGTCTATGGGTACTGAGATCTCATGTATATGAGTAGAGAGATCTCATGTCTATGGGTAGTGAGATCCCATGTCTATGGGGAGTGAGATCTCATGTCTATGAAGAGAGACATCCCTGGTGTATTGGTAGTGAGATCTCACGTCTATGGGTAGTGAGATCTCATGTCTATGGGTAGTGAGATCTCATGTCTATGGGTAGTGAGATCTCATGTCTATGGGTAGTGAGATCTCATGTCTATGGGTAGTGAGATCTCATGTCTATGGGTAGTGAGATCTCATGTCTATGGGTAGTGAGATCTCATGTCTATGGGTAGTGAGATCTCATGTCTATGGGTAGTGAGATCTCATGTCTATGGGTAGTGAGATCTCATGTCTATGGGTAGTGAGATCTCATGTCTATGGGTAGTGAGATCCTATGTCTAGACCTCCTGGATAGCGGAGAAAAACAGGAGATCCTGTGTGCACTCGCGCACGTTAAAGAACCGTTGGCTGTTAAAAGTCGAAAAGGGTAAGCCAGAAAGGTCACTGCCAGGGCAAAATTGTAAAGTAAAATTGTTCAATTGTCGAAGACAGTTATGTAGGTCCGAGTGGTGCAGAGAACGCAGCTTTGTCGTAATCTACGCTACAATGCGCTCATGCTCACATAAAAGACGAACCCTAGAAAGAAACGGAAAACGGAGATCACTGAGAAAAGATCACAATAATTATTGCCAGAATAAGAAGACATCGAGGTGTAGTTGATGGAACCATGTGGATCATCGAGGTGTAGTTGATGGAACCATGTGGATCATCGAGGTGTAGTTGATGGAACCATGTGGATCATCGAGGTGTAGTTGATGGAACCATGTGGATCATCGAGGTGTAGTTGATGGAACCATGTGGATCATCGAGGTGTAGTTGATGGAACCATGTGGATCATCGAGGTGTAGTTGATGGAACCATGTGGATCATCGAGGTGTAGTTGATGGAACCATGTGGATGTGTTATAAGCAGGGTTTCTTTCAGGGCTTACGGGGTGTGTTGGAGATAATCCCTCGCCCTCTCCCCGCGACAGAAAATTATAAAATCTTATAATTGGTTGGTCTCGATGGAGACGCAGAGAGGTTGTGTGTTCAAATCCCAGATGCACCAGCTGGGATTTTTACTTATGATTTTTCTCTGCGGCAACCACCCCTGGTCTCAGCAGCGGGGCCCGGCTTGAGGCGTCAGTTACTCGTCGACGGAAAAAATATGAGTACCTCCGAAGACGGAGTTACCTGCCTGTGCGGCGAGGGACCCCTGTGCACACGGCTGCTAGGGAAAAACGGACTAACACGCAACAATCAGTTCCTAGTCTCCAGGGACTTCGTCAGAGGTCAAAGCTGGCGAAAGTTAAAAAAAAATTGAATAAATAAATGTATATTACTCTATTACACATTATTTGTTATATTATTATTGTAAACTATTATTTATAATACTCATTGAACGATTATGACAGTTATAACAATGAACAGGAAACAATTATTGTAATAGGAAGTTTTTAGTAACGACAAATATAGAATTGAGGGAAAATTGAAAAATCGGGGCTGACATAGCTTTTTGCAGGAATAAATTCTGGTGTTTGAGTCAATATTTTGAAATTTAGATTAGTTTCAGTTTCAGTTTTAAATCGACAGGTCATTAAATCAATAGCATAATTAAACATAGAGCTGGTCCGTTCGAGCTCAGGTCTATACTGTTTTGCTATATGGATACTGCCACATAATTTATTTTCAACTGCTATTTCAACTTATATATATATATATATATATATATATATATATATATATATATATATATATATTCTATGGACAACTAGCAGATGACAAAAGAATTAGGGGACGCCCAAAACTTCGATTTGTAGATGAGTGTAAACGTGACATGAAGACTCTGAACATAAACCCTGCAATCTGGGAAGACATAGCTGCAGACCACAATCTCTAGAAAAAGCGAATACTTACGAAAGAAAAAAAAACATTTCTAGGCGCGCTGAAAAATCCATAGTCCACTATGACTTTCGGAGTCTACTATATATATATATATATATATATATATATATATATATATATATATATATATATATATATATGCGTGTGTGTATGTACGCATATATGGGGAAAAAATCTACTTTCATGTTGACACTTTTCCTGTTGATGCTCTAACTGGGAACTATTATATCTCAAGCAAATTCTCGTTGATGCTGGAATGTCGGTTGACCATTCTACCAAAACTAATTTCAAGAACATTATTACACTTAAAATCAATATTTGCGGATGTACAGAAAGCCGAAAAACAAGAACATAGTGATTTTACAGCAATACATAAAGAATTGTAAGATAAGGTGTCACACATCCGAACAATAAAAACAGATGTCTCTGATGACGAAACTTGTTTGCAGACGCTAAATTCACAGATACTGTAATATCTGAAGTGAACAAAAGGTTTAGTAAGCAAGTCTTTGAATTAATTTCAGCATGTTCATTATTTTAATTATTTCATCCATTCAGCAGATAAAAGAGCCAGTTGTCAACTCTTTGTGTCAGTATTTGATTGACATAGATCAAGAACATTTGCAAGCAGATGTGAAGTCTTGTAAATAGTTGGCCTCAAATGTGAACGTCAATGTATCACCGTTAACATTTATTCTTCAGTCTTCAAATGGGAATTACGAACTGAACAATATTAGTGTGAAAATAGCGACTGTACCAATATCCACAGCCACTGTTGAAAAGTCCTTTAGTGTTATGAACAGAATAATGACTTCACCAATAACCAGATCATCATCATCATCATCATCAAGTACCGTGCCTGCTGGCGTAGGTGATCATGTCTTTCCACAACTTTCGATCACGACAGTTATTTATCATTTCTGTTGTTGACCTTCTGCCAAACCATTCTGTACGGGAGCTTTTTATCGACGCAACAGAAGAGATTTCAGAGACAAAATGGTTCATGGTTTTAAGAATCAATCTACATATTGATATTTATCTAACATAATATATATGAATGTTTAGATAATTGAGCAAGGTATTAGATTTCACCAATATCCAGTCAATACAAGATGTGTAAAAAGAATATAGTTTGATGGCGTCGACACTAATCAAATTGAGCGTGGCGAACTATGCAGCGAAACGTACTGAAAGAATTAATAATAAGGTGTCTGGTATCTTTTCTCTTTACTTCCCTCTGTCTCTTCGTCCCTCAATTTTCCCAGTTGTTACAATATATTCCAATTGTTCTCTTTTCATTACATAGCCAAAAAATGATCATTGTTTCTTCCTAATATTGGACATTAGCTTTATTTTTGCTTTGGCCACTTTCAGAACGTTTTCATTACTCTTCTTAGCTGTCCATGGTATTCTCAACATTCTTCTCTTCTAGAAAACCACATTTCTACAGACTCCAGTGATTTTCTTGTCTGTTGTCCTATTGTCCATGATTCACATCCATATGTTAAGACTGGCTCTACATACCATTTAAGAACTCCTTTCCGTGTTTCTTTTGTCAAAATTGGATTGCACATTATTTTCCTCATTGTTTGGAAAGCTGCTTTCTCTGAGCCATTCTGCATCTCACCTCTATTGTACATCTACCATCTGGGGTTAACATTGTTCCCAGTTAAATTCATTTACCTGTTTTAGTATAGTTCCACTTTTCTTTAATGTGAATTGCGGTGGTGTCTTTTTCTTTGTTACTACTATTACTTCTGTCTTTTTGCTATTGAGGCTAAGTCCTTTATTTTTACTTTCCTTTATTATAATGTCTAACATTTCTTGTAACTCATTTTCACTCTTAACGATTAAGACTGCATCGTCTGTAGAGTTCTAGTTAAATTAAATTGAAAATGAAACTAGTTACCGCTCTTTCCCCACTTTTCTTCACTTCTTCAATAACAACGAACGTTATAGAGTTATAACGCAAACTGGACAGGAAACAAAAATAACAAAACTAAATTGTCATCAGTTTGTTTGTATCTCTGGCTACCTGGATCTTCGTGCTCCTAGATGATAGTGATAAAGGTAGGATCATAGAATTTACAAAAAAATTTACTGCCCGTATCATCACTGGTGCTATGAAATCTACACCTATCGAGACTCTAGAAACAGTAACAGGTTTACAACCCTTAGAAGACAGACGGAAAACTAAAGTAATGCACCAAGCGGAGCGATATAAAAGGCTCCCTAGCCACCCCATGCACCAAAGAATTACTGGTTTTGGAAAAGGAAGACTAAAGAGGAGCAACTTCGCTGCAACCTCCAAAGAACTGGCAACTAGTGACCCAGTACTGTCCCAAACAATGCCGAAATCCATAAGCCCATCTGATATATCTCCTCATGGGAAACACAAAATAAAAGAACTTAAGGAAGATATTATAGGAATCATGAAAAAAGGCACCGAAACAGACACAGAGAGAAAACACATAGCAGAAAGACACACAAACTACAACTACCCAAAGGACTCCTGATCACGCATTATACACAGATGGCTCTGCAACAAATGCCACCAGAAATGGAGGAGGAGGTGTGTTCTTGAGGCTGAATAACCAGGAAGAGATCACAAAGTCAAAAGCTACTGGGAAATTCTCAAACAACTATAAAGCAGAAACTAAAGCTCTCAAAGACGCTGCAAAACGGGCTATCCAACACAAAAATAGCATGCACAAGAAATTGGTGACACTGACTGATGCACTGTCAGTCTTAACAGCTGTAAACACCCTCAGGCACAGTGAGCTAGATGACTTGAGAACAACCCTAGACCAACTGTGCAATAACTTCCAGAGAGTGGTCATCCAGTGGATACCATCACACTGTAATATACACGGGAACGAGCGCGCAGATAAATTAGCTAAGGAGGGAGGGAGATTACTACAAGAGAACCATCTGATCAGCTACGATGAAGCCAAATCCATCATCAAAGGCCAGTATCATGAAAAATGGAAACAAGAACACCCAAAGTATAACGAGAGGGATGGATACCTCCAACTATCAAGGAGGGATCAAGTTATCATACTTCGCCTACGCACTGGCCACAATAGAATGAGAAACCACATGTTAACCAAACTTAAAATAGGAACTACCAGCCTCTGCCACTGTACACTGGATAACATGACAACAAAACATGTTTGTTCTACAGGATTGCCCCCAGTACACAGACCTGAGAAGGATAATGTGGTCCACACCAGTGGCGTATTCTCTATGCTACCGCAGCTACCGTCGGTAGCCTAACATATTAGCGAAATACAAAAGGAATTGAGTTATTGAGTTATTTGTCATCATCATTGCACTCCGAACATGTCCTTAGGTGCTCAGATCCCCTCCTCAGCAATTCCCTCAGTGTCCAGCGACTGACGACTCCAGTTCTATGTTGTTTGATAAGTCTTCTTACACGGCCACTAAGTTTCTCATTTCTGGCTGTGCCCAACTTAACTCCCATTTCCATCATCCGAAGAAGTGACGTGGATCTGTGTTTGTCGAAGTCCTGTGCTCTTCCCACATTTCGGAGGGCATTGATGATGTCCGCCCAATCCATTGGTTAACCGTCCTCAACGACAGCGCAGCTAGTCAACCTGTCCGCCCTTTCATTTCCCCGTACTCCCGCATGTCCAGGGACATAGACAAAGGTGACCTTACGTATTTTGGATTTCTGCAACGACTCTACCCATTGCATGCGTACAGAGCCCGCCTCCACTTTTTTAATCATGCTCATCGAATCACTCAGTATACATGCGTGGGCGTAGTCTTGTGACTCTAACCATTTGAATGCCTTGGTCACTGCCATCACCTCCATTGTCGTGCTACTCGTGGTCATGGCGTATGCACCACTGTCTTCGTAGACTATTCTGCCTGCCGAGCGTGCTGTAAAATACAAAAGGAAATGATAATTTATTATATTTTTTTTCATAATTGAATATTCTTTTACACATTTCGTAGGTCAATATGATTTATTTGCTTTGATTTGCATTTATTAAAGCAAGGTTTGCCTATGGCCACTATAACGTTTGTGAATAAGAGCGAAACTACTATAAAAAATAGTACATGAAACAGCTAATCAGCAGTGGTACATTTCTCTTCTCTCCGACTTTGAATTAATGACCTTGACATTCAAAAATTCCTGTCAAAATAATAAGGCTAAGCTACCTCTACACTTATGTGGTTTCATGGGTTATTTTTAGCTCTAGCCAATCAGAATCGTCAGAAAGTGAAAGTGAAACTATGTCTGATTACTGGAACTTCCTAACCTATTTATAACTACGTTGTCCACATCAGCTTCTTTAGAAAGAACTTTTTCTGCTCTTAAGAGAATCAAATCTTATTGTCGCTCAACTCAGACACAAGAACGCTTATCTGGTTTGGCAATAATGTTCATTGAGAAATCATTCCTTCAGAAATTTAGAAACCAACCCAACAGTATTTTCAATGACAAAGTCATCGAGACATTTTCGTCCCAAACAAGACGGATAGAGTTTACATATAAATAAGTAAGTAATTTAAAATGTAGTGAAGTCATTAGCAAATGTTACTTCATGTTAGCCTACTGAATATAATGTATGTCTTTATTTATTATGTCAGCGGTAGCCCAGACCCCAAAACCAGTATACGCCACAGGTCCACACCCACCTCCCTGGAAGAGAAACTATACGGGGCAACCAAATCACTTAAACAGACAACTGCCTTCATAAGAGAGTCCGGAATCCTAGTCTGAATGAGCCATGATCGTAGAAGAAGAAGAAGAAGAAGTATATCTGGCTACCTGCATTTTCGTGCTGCTAGATGATAGTGATAAAGGTAGGAACATAGAATTTATAAAGTTGTTGGACTGTATTGTCAGCTTCTGGGAATAGGAGGTGTTGATTCTGTGAATCGTAAGGCTTCTAACGTGGATTGACTGACATTTACTCTTTCAAACTGAAACTAAAAAAGATCGCTATCTTTGCCATGTCTAAATTAGGATTTTTTTTTTAAAAGTAGTGGGCTGGGTGGTGCAGAGGCAAGACGTCGTCATATGGTCAGAAAGGTCGCGAGATCAATCCCACAAATGGGAATATTTTGGGAGCCGCGATAGCTCAGTGGTTGGTGAACTGGACTACAAAGGACAAGAGGTAGGGTTCGATTCCAACCGACGGCTTCCAGGTTCACCCAGCCTTAAATAGGTACCGGATTTTTTTCTGGGAAAGTAAAGCGGCACGGGCGTAATACCGACCACATTACCCCAAAAATCATGTGCCGAAGGTCTGTAAAATTTATAGTCACTAACACCATATTCCCTACACGCCACTTGGCCTGACGAAGGTACTTTACTTTTTTTTTTTTTTTTAATTGGGAATATTTTATTGTTCAAAATAAAGAAATCGAATCCACGGTTTCTTCGTGGCTTTACCCTCATTTGGTCCCTGGGTAGTGAGACACAAACAACAACAACAACAACAACAACAACAACAATAACAACAACAACAACAAAACCACAGGAGGTCCGTTGTGCTCTCTCTTACACGATTAAAAAAACCCTTGGTAGTTGAAAATTCAAAAGAGTACGCAAAATACGGCCGCAACCCCGGCAAAATTATTAGCTAAATCTTCCCACACCAATGGATCAGACCGTGCTTTGGAGTTCGTGTATGTGATGATCCTTAACTTCATATTTTTTTTTAATGGCATGTGGTATTTTCTGTGTCACATTGCACATAAGTGTGAAATAAATTATTCCGTTTCCCCTAAAACTATTCGCTAACGACTGTCTACATATGTATTTGCCCTATTAAACTTCCGTCTATGTGACCTATCCTTGTTAACATATACAATCATTATCATCAATTACCGTGACTACTGACGGGCGTGATCATGTTTCTTCACAACTTTTTGAATCTAGTTATGAATCCTGCTGCTGACGTCATACAGCACAACTCTCTTACGTCAGTAAAAAGCAAGTAATATCTCCGCGGCGTATAGAAGATATGTGTTCCAGTATCCCCCTGTATGGGTGGTATGGTCGATATCGTGCCCGGCTGTCCAACTTTACTAGAAACATTCTCTGGTACCTATTTTCAGAGGCTGGATGAACGCCGAAACCATGCCGGTCCAAAACGAAGCACATGATTATATCAGGCATATATTATGAAAGTAAACAATTAATTTAGTTTTGTATTGCTCGTTTAAGATACATTTATTACCACAATTAAATTGGAAATAAATTGATTTTCACATTTATTTGATGATCTATGTTTAAATAGTTTAAGTAAAACTTGACAAATAAAATGAACTTTGCACAATAACATTGCATTTAGACGTTCATATCTACACGATCTCTCGCCACGAATGTTTACAACCAGCATTTTATATTTCACTTTACTTCCTCTTGTTATTTAGACACAAGATGGCGGATCTAGTCCACGTCCTCTCGATCGCTGCAGAGAGTGCATCCAGGGTCTGATTAATTTCGGTTCTCCGTTTCACTTTTCTGCGTTAAAGTCAAAATGATGATATACTTAATACATCTGTGCATCTAAAGCGAGGTCGTAGGCCGACAATAGTCCGTTTTTGACAAATTAAGTGTTGTGAATGAGACCTTCCACCGTCTAGACTTGATCTGCACTTTACGTCACATTGGTACTGTTCATGACCGTTGTTAGAATTCCTTGACGCAAGTTATTTCCATGTTACACATTAATGTAAACTACTTCGTCAGCCGCAATTTTGTCTCTTTGGGGAATTTGCGTCGTGTTTTGTTCGTCGTAGGCTCCTTACACTAGAGTAATCAGAAATCTAAAGGGAGCGATATTGTGTGTTCCACATTGTTGTATGCTACGTCATCGTAATGGTTCCCTAGACCAGCCGTGCGCTAATCTTACGGTCTGCTGTTTGATGTGCGACAGGGATAATTTGACGACTAACTGTGTGTCTATATGTTCGGAATTGGAGTCAACAACAAAGGCTTAACATCATCAAGTGCTACGACGATCAGCATTTTCAAGAGGACGTGGATTACCGGTATATGAGGATAGGCGGCGGGAACAATTGAAGGCTATGCATGAAAAGTGTTCCTTGTTGCAGTTTCCTCATATTCCAAGTCGCATGTCTGTGTTAGTCACCTCTAGTGACTCGGGCAGATGGTGCTCGTAAACCTGGGAGGGCCGACCATCTAAGGGCAGAATCTCCTTACAGAAAAGATTATCTGCTGCCTTGCAGGAAGATTGGGGACAATTAAAGGCTAAGGAAAGCAAACCTGACCATAAAGCTGGCTGAAATCGGATGCACTTGGCCACTGGCGCAGAACACAGTGCAACGTTTTAACAGGTATTCAAGCGGAGTGGATCTAACAGGCTTAAACAGACAGCTGTCTTCATGTGAGAGTCTGGAGTCCTACTCTGATTGAGTTCTGGTCGCAGAGAGAGAGAGAGAGAGAGAGAGAGAGAGAGAGACTTCCTCATGTAGCAGCGTGAGCGTAGACGCAATAAATACATTACAATCTTTGGTGTTATCGCTCCATCTCTTCTCTTGCCTGCCTTTTCTTCTTTTACCGTACATTTCTTTTAATATTGTTGTTTTAGTTCACCACGATGATCGGAATAAACCAGCATTTACCTCCCTCTCCATCTCTCTCTCTCTCGGCGATCAAGACTCAATCAGAGTATGATTCCAGACTCTCTCATGAAGTCAGCTGTCTGTTTAAGTGAATCGATTGGCCCATATAGTTTTTCTTCCAGGGAGGTGGGCGTGGACCACATTGCTCTTCTCAGGTCTGTGTACTAGAGGCAATCCTGTAGAACATGTTTTGTAGTCATATTGTCCAGTGTACAGTGGCATAGGCTGGTTGTACCTATTTTGAATTTGATGAACATGTGATTTCTAATTCTATTGTGGCCAGTGCGTAGGCAAAGTATTTTGACTTAATCCCTCCTTGATAGTTGGTGGTATCCATTTTTCATGGAACTGACCTTTGAGGATGGATTTGGCTTCATCATAACTGAGCGGATGGTTCTTTTGTGGTAATCTCCCTCCCTCCTTAGCTAATTTTTCTGCGCGTTCGTCCTGTGTATATTACAGTGTGATGGTATCCACTCAATGACTACTTTCTGGAAGTTATTGCATAGTTGGTCCAGGGTTGTTCTCAAGTCATCTAGTTCATTGTTCTTGGGATTTTTTAGAGCTGATAGTGCATCAGTCAGAATCACCAATTTATTGTGCATGTTATTTTTGTGTTGAGTAGCCAGTGTTGCAGCATCTCTGATGGCCTCAGTTTCTGCTTTAAAGTTGTTTAATAATTTTTCAGTAGCTATTGACTTGGTGATCTCGTACTGATTATTCAGCGTCAAGAACACCCCCCCCCCCCCCATTTCTGGTGTCATTTGTAGCAGAGTCATCTGTGTATATTTGAGACCAAGAGTCCTGTGGGTATGTATCGTGTATGTGTTTTTTCTGCTACGTGTTTTCTTTCTGTGTCTGATTGGGTACCCTTTTTCATGATTCCTGTTATATTTTCCTTAAGTTCTGGTATTTTATGTTTTCCATGAGGGGACATATCAGATGGGCCCAAGGGTTTCGATATTGTTTGGGAAAGTACTGGGTCTCCAGTAGTTAGTTCATTGGCAATTGCAGCGAAGTTGCTCCTCTTTAGTGGTACAATTCCGGAACCAGTAATTCTTTTGTGCATGGGGTGGCTAAGGAGCCTTCTATATTTGTCCACTTGTTGCAATACTTTAGTGACCCTTCTGTCATCTAAGGGTTGTAAACCTGTTACTGTTTCTAGAGTCTTGATAGGTGTAGATTTCATAGCACCAGTGATGATATGGGCAGCTTGGTTCTGTGTTCTGTTAATTTTGCTAAGGTGTGATTTGGAAGCCATAGCCCAGGCTGTGACTCCATACTCTAGAACTGGCCTGACTCTTCCTACGTATAGTCTTTTCAAAATATTGCTATCTGCGCCCCCCCCCCTTTGTTCCTGCCAATTTCTTCATAATATTTGTTCGTTTTCTGGCTTTTTTTGTCTTGTTCTGTCTATCTGATTTTTCCAAGTCATTCTGCGATTCATGGTGACGCTAAGATATGTTGGGTTTTGGTCCATAGGGAGTGATGGTTTTTTTATCTTCAAGTTTGCAGAGAGTGCGTTTCTTGATAGGCTGAAAATTGTATATGTATTTTTTTTTTCGTTGATTCGTAAGAACCAGGTGTTCGTCCATTTTCAAGTTCACCTAGGGCATCTTGCATCCTGGAACCAGCCACCGGCATACTTTCCACGCGAGCCCATAACTCCAGATCATCTGCGTATATTGCTGAGTGTATTCTGGGTGGAAATTACCATTACGATGTCATTTATGAAAATTAAAAGGAGTGTTGGGGACAAGACTCCGCCTTGTGGGACACCTTGTTCGATAGAGACCTTCTTACTTAGTTGACCTTGAATTTGTACTCTGGCCGTTCTATCCTGAATGTATTGAGAGACCCAATTGAATAAACGGCCCTGGATGCCAAGTCTAAAAAGCTTGTTCTTTAAACCCTCTCGCCATACCCTATCAAAAGCCTTCTCCATGTCGACCCACACTGCCAGTGTGTGTTTCTTTTCTTGTAGAGCATCCTCTATTTCATGTGCAATGTAGGTGACCAGGTCTTCAGTTGATCTGTGCTGACGGAAGGCACTTTGTTGTGGTACGATTTGTTGTTTTCTCTCCAAATGCTACATAAGTCTTCTGTTAACCAGCCTTTCCATGAGTTTACTCAGGCAGCTCAGTAGGCTAATTGGTCTATAGCTACATGGGTCTAGTGGGTCTTTTCCACGCTTGAGGATGGGCACCATAATAGCTTCTTTCAAGATTGCCGGCACAGGACCTCTCTTCCAGCTAGCATTTATTATCCTTAGAAGCTGGCTCTTGACTTTCTGTCCCAGATTTAGGAGCATTTCGTTGGAGATTCGATCTTTACCAGGTGAACTTTTGAGCTTCAATCCTTTGAGGGCAACATCTAATTCAGTTGGGGTAAAGATGGTCGTCTGATGCTCTTCTGGTGTTAAAGGCATGTGTTTTGCATCTTGGTTTTCCCATCTTGCAGCTTTCTATTTGTCTATTGGAATGTTTATTCTACTAATGTTTTTGTAAGTCTCTATCAGTAGATTTGCTGCCCTTTTGCCTGTGAGGATGTTCTGATTGTGTGTTAATGATATTGGAGGTCGGCAGTTGTTTTCCTCGCTCAGAGCTTTCGCAAATTTCCATAGCTTATGACCATTTTTGTCTAGATTAAGGCTCTCTGTTTTGTCTATCCAGCTCTGTCTTGCTGAAGTCATGACCTCTCGTCTGTATTTGGCCGAAGCTGCTTTGTAGGCAATGTTGCTCTCTGTGCTGTGTAATGTTTCAGCTTGTTCTCTGGCAGAGTCCAGTTCCTTTTCTAGTCTTTGTATTTCCTTGCTCCAGTATGGCTTGTAGTTTTTTCTTCCTCCTCTAGGAATGGATTCTTTAGCAGCTCTCAGGATTCCATTTGTTAACCGCTCTATCATATTATTGACCTTCTTTTCGTGGGTGTTGATAGGCGCAGTATATGCATCAGTGAGTCTTGCAAACTTTGCCCAATCTGCTCTCTTATAGTTCCAGCGGGGAAGAGGTATTTGCAACTCCTGCTTGTCAGCAAGAGCCACTGAAAGTTTGACTGGTCTATGGTCACTATCTCCAAGTTGGTTCAGCACTTTTCTTTTTATTTTTATATAGGGTGTCTCTTTAATGACTGTGCATTTTTTGTTGTTGAAATAATTACGCACCTAAATTTTATCTATGTATGACGTAATAGTTCAAGCACCATTTACGTGTTCATTTAAACATCACTGCTACATGATAGATCTGGCTTACAATGGTGCTAACGATTGAAGAAAGAGTATTTATAGTGGAGCATGTGTTCCGTAACGGCGGCAAGTATTCGAATGGGGTTGTTGAACAATTTGTGAATAGATTTCCTGATACACCAGTGCCTCATCGAAATACTGTGAGTAATTTAATAATCAAATTTCAAAACACCGGTAGTGTACATGATGTTAGCCGTCCTGGTAGACCATCTGTTCTTGAAGTAACATCTCTCAACATCCAGGACAGCATTCTAATGAGTCCTGGCAAATCAATAAGAAAGCTGGCTCAACAAGTGCACAAATCAAGCAGTACTGTTCATAGAGTTCTGAAAAAAAAATTAAAGTTACATCCGTACAAATTTTCCGTCGTTCCTCAATTAAAAGAATTAGATCACCAATCCAGAATTAATTATTGTATGTGGTTTGAGAATTTTCTAGCCCAAGAAGGTGAGGAAATCCTTGATTTCACTTTCTTCACAGATGAAGCATGGTTCCATTTGTCTGGGTACGTGAATAGGCAGAATGATCGTCTTTGGAGTGATGAAAATCCACATGCATTGCACCCAGTGCCTCTCCACGATCAGAAAGTAGGAGTGTGGTGTGCAATGAGTCGTCAGCGGATAATCGGCCCAATTTTCTTCTATGACACAATAAATTCAGAAAGATACAGGATTAACATACTGGAGCGATTCGTAACCCAACTTTCTGAGCCAGAAATTGAAAAAGCTTGGTTTCAACAAGATGGCGCAACTGCTCACACTGCTGTAAAATCACTGGAATTTTTATATGAAATTTTTGCTAATCGTATAATCTCTCGCGGAATTTGGCCTGCACTGTCTCCTGATCTTACTCCCATGGACTACTATCTCTGGGGTGAACTGAAAGGAAAAGTGTACGAAAACAATCCCCACACACTCGATGAGCTGCAGGTTTCAATCGCCAACAACATTAATAATGTTACACAGCCCATACTGCGTAAGGTTTTTGACAATATGAAAAAACATATCACCATTTGCCAACTAAAACGTGGTGGATATTTCGAATACCTTTTGTGAATAGTGATGTTATATGTTTAGCTTTACCGAAAAAGGAACAAGCTACAGCAGTACATGATGCGTGATTTACATAAATAAATTGGAACAACTAGATTTTCAAATAATGCACAGTCATTAAAGAAACACCCACCGATCTGGAAGACCTTCAATTTCACAAGACCAAATTATGGAACTCCAAGACAGAATTACAATGAGTCCAAATGCATCTTTAAACCACTTGTCTCAACAGGTGCAAATTTCTAAGAGTTCTGTTCACAAGGTTTTAAGAAAGTGAACTACACTATCGTCCATACAAATTAACTGAAGTGTCTCAACTCCAAGAAAGAGATTACGAATCCCGTTTAAACTACTGCATGTGGTTTCAGAATTTTATTTATGAACATGGCGCTGCCATCCTTGACGTCACTTTTTTCACTGATGAGGCCTGGTTTCATTTATCCGGTTATGTGAACAGTCAGAACAATCGGCTGTGGAGCAGTGAAAAACCCCATGAATTTCATCAAGTCCCGCATTACGATCAAAAAGTCGGAGTGTGGTGCGCTATAAGTCGTATGCGGATAATAGGACGTATATTTTTTAATGAAACAATAAATACAGAACGTTACCGTACTTTAATTCTGGAACCGTTCATAGCACACCTTACAGAACGGGAAATTATGGAATCCTGGTTTCAGCAGGATGGGGCAACAGCACACACAGCCACAACAACACTCAATTATTTAGAAAGCATATTTGCAAATCGCATTATTTCACGTGGAATCTGGCCTGCTCGTTCACCAGATCTAACACCCCCAGATTATTATCTGTGGGGGGCATTGAAGGGGAAAGTTTATGAAATTAATCCGCAGACAATTAATGACCTAAAGACTGAAATAGTGGACAAGATTAAACAAATATCACCAGACATTATTCTGAAGGTTTTCGCAAATATGGAAAGACGAAACACGACATGTCTTGAGGCCCGTGGTGGACATTTTCAACATATGCTTTAGGCACAACTTTATTGTATTAATACCGACATTACCCATTATAAGCTCGCCGATAGCAGTCAAGTATATTTGAATAATACCATTTATTTTACAATTTGTGTGACGCATTAGTTGACCGCATTTCTGGTGACGTTTTTTCTTCCGAGAGTAGAAATTCACTGCACTGCGACTTTAGAAACACCCTGTAGATATGTCTCCAGTTGCAAATGCTAGGTCGGGAGTGAAAGTTGTCTTCCATCTTCTTGAGTAGAAGGTTGGTGGGTCCTCCCTAGAGTTTATGAGGAATAGGTTGTTGTCTATTTCTCATTCTTCCACTTCTTCACCTCGAACATTAGACTCCTTATATCCCCATCTTTCAGAGTGGCTGTTAAAGTCTCCTACTACCAGACACTTTGATGGTGTTATTTCCATTGACTCCAGCTTCAGTAATTTGTCATTTGGACAGTATATATTAAATATCCTTATATAGGGTGTCTCTTTAATGACTGTGCATTTTTTGTTGTTGAAATAATTATGCACCTAAATTTTATCTATGTATGACGTAATAGTTCAAGCACCATTTACGTGTTCATTTAAACATCACTGCTACATGATAGATCTGGCTTACAATGGTGTTGACGATTGAAAACAGGGTATTTCTGGTTGGGCATGTCTTTCGTAATGGCGGTAAATATACGGATGAGGTCATTAGACAATACGTGAGGAAATTTCCAGACTCACAAGTCCCTCACCGAAATTCTGTTACAAAATTGATCAAAAAGTTTCGTGAAACCGGTAGTGTGGTAGAAGCATACCGATCTGGAAGACCTCCAATTTCACAAGACCAAATTATGGAACTCCAAGACAGAATTACAATGAGTCCAAATGCATCTTTAAACCACTTGTCTCAACAGGTGCAAATTTCTAAGAGTTCTGTTCACAAGGTTTTAAGAAGTGAACTACACTATCGTCCATACAAATTAACTGAAGTGTCTCAACTCCAAGAAAGAGATTATGAATCCCGTTTAAACTACTGCATGTGGTTTCAGAATTTTATTTATGAACATGGCGCTGCCATCCTTGACGTCACTTTTTTCACTGATGAGGCCTGGTTTCATTTATCCGGTTATGTGAACAGCCAGAACAATCGGCTGTGGAGCAGTGAAAACCCCCATGAATTTCATCAAGTCCCGCTTTACGATCAAAAAGTCGGAGTGTGGTGCGCTATAAGTCGTATGCGGATAATAGGACCTATATTTTTTAATGAAACAATAAATACAGAACGTTACCGTACTTTAATTCTGGAACCGTTCATAGCACACCTTACAGAACGGGAAATTATGGAATCCTGGTTTCAGCAGGATGGGGCAACAGCACACACAGCCACAACAACACTCAATTATTTAGAAAGCATATTTGCAAATCGCATTATTTCACGTGGAATCTGGCCTGCTCGTTCACCAGATCTAACACCCCCAGATTATTATCTGTGGGGGGCATTGAAGGGGAAAGTTTATGAAAATAATCCGCAGACAATTAATGACCTAAAGACTGAAATAGTAGACAAGATTAAACAAATATCATCAGACATTATTCTGAAGGTTTTCGCAAATATGGAAAGACGAATCACGACATGTCTTGAGGCCCGTGGTGGACATTTTCAACATATGCTTTAGGCACAACTTTATTGTGTTAATACCAACATTACCCATTATAAGCTCGCCGATAGCAGTCAAATATATTTGAATAATACCATTTATTTTACAATTTGTGTGACGCATTAGTTAACCGCATTTCTGGTGACGTTTTTCTTCCGAGAGTAGAAATTCACTGCACTGCGACTTTAGAAACACCCTGTACTAGCAGAGTTAATGTATAGGTCTGTACCATTGATCTCTGCCTCTCCGATTGTGACTACATCTATCAGTTTTGCGGGATGTAATTTTTAATAAGTATAAGAATTCCACCCTTGTGACCTTCCGTGTCTTGTCTAAATGTTTGGTAGCCCCTGATAATAAATCTGTGCTGAGGATTAAGATGAGTTTCCTGGATGCAGGCAACGTCTATCTCCTCCTCAGCTAGTCTGATTGTTAGAGCTTGTTTTTTGTGGTATATGCCCTCCGCATTCTAGTGTATTATATTCAGCTGCTTCTTGAAGCCTTTCCTCTCACCGGTAGTTACTATCATAATTAGAGTCTGCTAGATCCAGTCTGATTGATTACTTGTTAAAACGTTGCACTGTGTTATAGGCCAGTGGCCCAGTGCATCCGATTTCAGCCAGCATTTTATTCAGGTTTGCTTTCCTTAGCCTTTGATTGTCCTCATACTTCCTGCAAGGCAGCAGATTGTCTTTTCTGTAGGGGGATTCTGCCCCTAGATGTTCGGCCCTCCCAGGTTTACAATCACCATCTGCCCAAGCATGATGTAGTAATTAGTTGGTGATTAGACCATCACACATCAAACAACAGACTATAAGACCCTCCTAACTATCACGAACTTCCGGGAGTCTCACCGATGCTGACAAGTCATGCACGAAACCCCACTCCGTCTTTCATTGATTAGAGTCCAACCTTCCTAGGGCTATGCAACTAACTTGATGACGCAGCTCACACAACAATGGCTGCACTCACAATATCCCATTTACTACAGTAAAAGCAGCCAACAGCACACGAAAAGCTGATGCACAATTTCCAAAGTGAAAACTGCTACTGACTAGACTGAGCAGAGCTTAGCAAGGAGTTGTACAATGCAAGAACTTGGTGTCATACACTTACATCGACGGTTTTGGAACATCACACGATGTGTTGACATGAGGTGAGTACAACCTGTCATCATCGGCCAACTTTGCTAACTGGATCAGCTGATTAGCTCAGACACAGAAAATTACACCGTAGAACCGAAGGTAATCAGTTCCCTAATGCCGTGGGTGCTCGATGTAAAGTTGCATGAAAGGCCAACAGATATACAATGGTATGAAACAGCTTTACTAAAAATGAGACTTTACAAGACAATAAACGTTTCGGCCACAGACCTTTGTCAGTGTAACAAGACATTAACTGAGCTAACAAAAGAACGAAGACGTGGGTGATTACACAGAAAGATTTCAACTTAGCTTTTTACTTAGAGCTTAGGGAGACATCGCCCACGCGGTTCATAGAGGAAGAATGAATGAATTAATGAATGAATGAATTAATGAATGAATGATTTGAATGAATTAATTAATTAATTAATTAATGATTTAATGAATTAATTAATTAATTAATTAATTAATTAATTAATTAATTAATTAATTAATTAATTAATGAATGAAAATCGGCATGTTGTTTCGCTGTCTGTGGAGACATTCTCTGATAATGAAATATTTGGGTTTTTTTCAGTTCTTTGTTTTTTCTAATTACCTCCACCGCTTATATTCTTATTCTTCCGTCCGGATACGTATAGAGCTTTTCTTGACATAAGTAGATCGTCTACCAAAAAAAAGTTATTTTCTCCCTGTACGAATTTTTTAAAAAGAAGGGGTGGGGGATACATTCACCACCACCCCGACCTTACCATTACAACGATATACTTCGTGTGCGTGTGCGTGTGCGTGTGTGTGTGTGTATGTGTGTGTGTAGAGCGTTAATTTGAAACTTGACCGCCCAACAGTTACTGTTGACTCAGAAAAATAAGGAGTTGACATTTGGACAGATTTACTTATTGGAAAAAATATATTTATTGAGTCAAATTAGGATGGGCTTGAGAACTGGCTCATGGCAGACTCGAGTGACGATCCTAGTTGGCGGTAGAGCCAGCGAGCGGGAAGAAAAAGATTTGGTCGATGATAGTTATCAAAGAACGTTTTGTGTTTGAGCTTTGAGGTTATCGATTGTGTTGTTGTTGGTAGAGTACATGTAAATAAAACGTTTATCATGCTGCTCTAGCTTTTGTTTATGTAGACCACTGACATTTTGGGGAGCCGCGATAGCTCAGTGGTTAGTGAACTGGACTACAAAGGACAAGAGGTAGGGTTCGATCCCAATCGACGGCTTCCAGGTTCACCCAGCCTTTAATGGGAACCGGATTTTTTTCTGGGAAAGTGAAGCGCCACGGGCGTAATACCGACCACATTACCCCAAAAATCATGTGCCAAAGGTCTGTACAAATTATGGTCACTAACACCATATTCCCTATACGCCACGTGGCGTGACGGGGTACTTGCGTTTACTTTAACTGACACATTTTTGCGACTGAAGCAAAGTTATTCTCGTTTTAATTCCTGAAATTGTGGGTCATAAAGATAGGAAATGCGAGAAAATGTAGAATTCTAAGTCTTGTAAGAAAGATTGTATCAAATTGGAGGTAAGAATCGCGCAACTATTATAATATTGTTGTTTCTAGAGCTACAGTGACTATGACTTCACAAGCAAATAAATCAGATTTATTTTATATTTATCAGATCGTATTAGTCTGATTTGTAGTAAAAAACAACCACATAAGATGACAGATCCACAAGACACTTGGAGGGCGAACAGGATGCAAAATATGGTTATTCCGAAAAATGATTTCAGGTGTAGAGGTAGCCTAAGAACACGATGCCTCCGTTTCATGGACAACCAACGTTCCCTGGACATGGAGACACACGATAGACTACAGACATATCCAGTTTGTATGAACCCTGCTAGATCCAATAAAACAAGAAAATGGTAACATACAGGGCCGATAATTCTCTAATTTACTCACATTACAAATGATAATCTATTTATCAAATTATTGTTATATTTATATTACATGTATCAAATTATTGTTATATTTATATTCTATCTATTGTCCTTTCGAGCCGAAGACGGCACATAGGGCAGAACTACAATCTCAAAAACAGAAACCTTGCATGCCAAAATAGCACATATTGCAGAGATCACTGAGGTAGTATACAAGGGTCCAACTAAGTCGCATTTGGCCCGTAAATTAACAAAGATATATAGTGTAGTGCGCAGCGCACCACATGTACACGAGAGACAAGGGGAGTTAACCATGCCATTTCGTGTCCGGATGTTGACCTATAGTCCCGGTGACCGCGGAAGTGCCCTGTTTATGTCTGGTGTGTGCTGACTTTGGAGTTCTTTATGTACTTGATCGTTAGTGATAGGTTAGTAGATTATATAACATCTAGGAAAAACGAGCAATATAAAACAGAAGACAAAATATATATTTTATTCTTTTATTAGCTCAATAGGTGTATAACATACATTGATATTATATATCATTACAAACATAGTCAGTACATTGAGTAAATATATAGCACAAGTATAACAATTATTTATAGCTATGTAGTTGGGTGTCTGCTTAGCTCTATGTCATAAATGAATCATAAGGGGTGAAACTGTTAGAGATTGCTGGGTAGTCTAAACTGGTAGTGTAAAGAGTTAAATATCTAAAGGCTTAGTCGAGACGTTATCATCAGCTACCTTTCTTTTTATATAGAAATAGGAAAGAGCATTTCTTGTTTGACTGTAGGAAAATATGGAATTATTTAAGACTTTGAAACCTACATTTTTCCCACCCTTAGCCTTTTTCGTGGCGAGAACCTCTAAAAACATATCTTTATCTAATTTGTTGTGTTGCTTGCTTAGCCCTTTACAACTGATTTTATCGTAATCCCCACTACAATGGTACGTCTTACTACATAAGCTAACAAGAGCCGTCCCTTCGTACTCTAGTTTAAAAAGCCCAGGCGTTCGTTTGGTGTACGCTTTAACACCCTTACAGTTTATACAGTCTGTCTTGCTAATATGCTCATCGCAAAACTCGGCGGGAAACCAGTCTTTATATACGGTATTAAACTCAGCCCGCAGCCCTGACTTAACTATATCCTCCAACTTAGGTGCACTTAAAGCCAAGTATAAACTATCAGTATCTGTTTCACATAACTGAAAGTCGGATCTAGCCACAAACTTATCTAAGAACTCGAAATAAAAATCTAACATACGAAGTTTTGCATACTGATAGACGAAGAAACCGATTTGTAGGGGTAAGTCCCAAACAGTTTTCTTTTTCTCCATCTCAACTTCAAAAAGATCCACACCTATTTCAGCCATCTTTTTAAACCGGGAACTATTAATCATTTTCGATATCTCACCCCCCTGAACATATGAGACAGCGCTATGATTGGCCTTATCGGTTAGAGTCTTCCCATAGGCTGAGTTTCCTAAGAGCTTCATCGTATCACTTACTATAGATTGATTTTCGTCTAGATCACCAGCCCGCCTAGCGTCTGAAACCATTTCTCCAAACTTTTTAAAAGAACTAGACGGTTGATATTCTATCACCTGATAAATTTTTGTTACCTCCAAGCCGTGGTCTAAATACCATTTTAACAGCGGTGTTGCCAACAAAATTTTTCCCCGACATAACTACCTATTAGGGTGCGACGAGGGGTTGACAACAAGTTATGTTTGAGGGCATATTCACCCATAAACGGTCCAATATCATCACGCGTGACGTCAATATTTTTGAAAATTGGAGTCATCTCACTGAAATGTTCCTTCAGGCGGTCGGGGACATGAAGATCACATTCCACTAAACCAAAACATGTCCCATCTGAAACAGAAGTCAGAATCTGTTTATCACTGAGAGGGAGCCCTTCTTTAGAGTAAGAGGGTCTAGCTCGAGGGATGGCTTTAGAAAGGAAAGCCCTAATGGTTGGGTCAGACTTTTTCAGAGCCTGCCACTCACATTCCCACATAACTTCTACTGTGACTTTGACCTCCTCAGTTAGATAGGTGTGTATCTCACATGTTTTTTCAAACAGCTCGAACAAAGGCTTATTATTAACAGGGTTTCTATCTTTACCTTTGGTGAGGGGGCAGTCTTTGTGACCATGGTACAAACAACCATGAAAATTATAGCCTCTTCTATTGGATTTATCCCACCCATCCACAGGGATATTTCTATCACCTAACCGAAACTCCCTCCCATTAAACTGAGTTTTCAACTCCACCCCTTTCTGGTGGGCGACCCACGTTAGCCACTCTCTACTTTGTTGGACATAATAGTTATCTTTTTCCACCCTAAACCCGGTCTCCATTCTTCTAATAATTGGGTAATCTGTTGGCATTGGGTTCATCAGAGCCCAAAGATACAACGCATTGGCATCGTATCCTTGGATGGATTGGACCAGCTTTCCTCCCCTAATAAACGTTTTGCCTACCTCGTGATACCTATGGAAAATTATAGAGGGACCTCCAACGATATTAGCCCTAATCATTGTGTGTAGACTAGCCTGTTTGCTCGAACATAAACTAAACATTACACCCCTATCAACGGTCTTAAAAAGATACTTTAAACAAACACCCGGAACCGAAATGGCGTCTTTAAAACAGTCCACACCCCGCTCCCCATAAAAACGAACCTGCTGCTCCAAGGCTTCTAAGAATGGGACTACATCTTTGTTATTATACCAAATCAAAAAGTCCTTAAGGGTCGTCATCTTATTAACCTTCCAGACCTTTTTACACAGAGCGTATTCTCCTTGGAAATGTTGGCATTTTTTAACGACGAATGAAATGCTTCGTGTGTAACTCCGTCTCATTCAACTTGTTTAAATCCGTTATGTACTCGTAACAGAAAACACCCTTTGTCTCCTCTACTTTATAAGCGGCCAGATATTTACTATAGCTAAACCCGGGGGCTAGATAGTTTACAATATCTAAGAATTTTAGATTCTGTGTTGCAATACACATAAAGTTATTGTTTCGTTTAACTATAAACTTGAACGGTTTTGGTACTTTGTAGTCGCCTTCAATTTTATCTTCCTCTTCCGCGTTAACCTCGGTTTCTTCTTCTTCCTCTTCCATACTATCTTCTTCTTCGTCCACTTGGGCAGTGACATCCATGAAGTGCTTTATTAAATAAGGTTTAATGACGTTGACGTCATATTTCCCCGAGTTAAACCCTATAACTGGAAGCTCTTTTAAATACTCATCAAACTTAGCTATTAGCTTGTGTTTGTTCAGTTCATGGAGTTGAGTAAAAATACTGTCAAACCGAGCTCGCAACAACGAGTATGCCGTATCAGCGATACCAGTGAGGTAATCAACCATGTGACTAACTAAAACCTGTGGGTCACCCTTCGTTATGAAGCATATTGGTCCCTCCCACCCAGGGACATTTGACGCTATAGAGCAGGAGAGGGGCACGTGTTTAGCTACAAAGGTAGTCGACTGAGTCTCTTGTGGAACATTCCTACTATCAAAGTAACATTCATAATCGAATGTCGCCCTGAACGGGTAAATAAAAGACTCTGGGGTACTGATCCCTTCAGCGCTGATCGCGTCCCATACACTTTCAGGTGAAGAGTAAACCCCACCCTTATATGTCTCTACAGCCATATCCCCATTACAAGCTTTTTCGTGCCTATCCATACGCCCAAACTTTTTCCACAATTTCCCACATTTTCCACAAGAAAAGCTTTTACTAGCCCTAGAAAGATCGTTTATATAAAAGAAGTGGTTTTTGTAAAGTAAAAGACGGAGAGTTTCACTATAACTACTGCCACTTCTCAGGACAATACGCAAGGCTTGGTCAGAATCAAACTCAAAAATATCTATGTTTATTGAAAAACAATTTTCTAAGAGAGGCATTTCGGCAAGAGTTACACCGTGAAAGCTACTTAACATTAGAGACGGGTTAAACTGTTTGAAAAGTAATCTCGAAGCCTTCCTAACATCTTTAACAGAGGTACCTCTATGGACAGCTAGACAACGGAAGAAGCAGAGATTATCATTGTAAACTTTAGAATGGGAATCGGTTTGAAGGATATTAATGCCGTAGTTGGATGCAATGTAGGGTGGGATATCTAGCAGACACCCTATAGGATAATCTTGAAGTTTATAAATATAAACACTCGTACTGACTAACGCCTCCAAGGTATATTTGGTTGTCTCCCTGTTTTTATTTGCATACCCTAATATATCACTTTCATTTAATCTATCGACAAACGTTTCAAAATCATGTCTGTTGTTAACTAACAAGGGTTTGTCTAACCCTGTCGCATTATTCGAGCTGGCGTGAAAGTAACGCAATCCCTGTGTCTCCCTAAGTCTTAAAACTAGATGATGACTATAATTCACCTTGAAACGCTTTTTCTGGGCTAGAAAAATTGGGTTTACAAGGGTCTTCCAATCTATAGGAGTATCAGGCTGATGAAATATAGTGTACGTGTCCAGGTATTTGTTCCTACGGTCATGTGTTGGAATAGCTAACCAGTTGTTCTTATATATCTTTCTAATATCTTGAGGCAACTTATTTAAAGTGTCTATTTCATTAATAAGTCTTGGTCTCTTTGAGGGGTCTTGAGTCGAACTCTTTACTGCCCGCTTGCGTGAGGTTGTCGATACTTGTGGACGTGCTGGTGAGGCAGGAACTAATGATACAAGAGATACCGAATGCTCTGTCTTGATATGTCTGGCAAGGCTGTCTGCTCTATTATATACGCGTCCACAAACATCACATTTATATTCCTGACGCCCATGTACACTAGCAACGTGTCGTTTTACGATCCGGCTCCGGGTAAAAGTTTTGGAGCAGAGATGACAAATGTTAGACATCTGTAGAAAAGAAATTGAAACATTACAACTAAAGAACAGTGAACATTACAAGAAAGAAAACAAGAAAAGTAAACAATGAGAACTATCGAAATTAATATTAAAGAACTATGATCACACTTACTTTTTATGTGTCTGAAGGCACGAAACACATCCATCGTCAAGAACTGTAAGCGAAAGTCTGATTACAAGCTTCACAGATATATACACTTGAAACACCGGAAGTGTTACTAAAAATAGAACTGACCTCTGAGGCAATACCGGATGTGTTACTAAAAATAGTTTTTGACCGCTGACGCAATGCCCGCTTTATTTTAGACATCCCCATTGCAAAAATTTACATTAAAAACCACTTTTAGGATTTTACCCCCTTATCATTTTTTGAGGGTTACGCCCATGGAATCGATAAAAATCGTAATTTTAGCACGTAGGCTTACTTAAAACTTTATTTTAGACATCCCCATACCAAAAATTTACTTAAAAATCACTTTTGACATTGTAACCCCCCTTACCATTTTTGAGGGTTACGCCCCTGAAAGCGATAAAAATCGTAAATTTAGCACGTAGGCTTACTTAAAACTTTATTTTAGACATCCCCACACCAAAAATTTACTTAAAAATCACTTTTGAAATTGTAACCCCCCTTACCATTTTTGAGGGTTACGCCCCTGAAATCGAAAAAAAATTGAAATATAACCTCAAGGCATACCTAAAACTTTATTTTAGACATCCCCACACCAAAAATTAACTCAAAAATCACTTTTTAAATTGTTACCCCCCCCCCCCCCTTAAAACTTTTGAGGGTTACGCCCCTGAAATTGATAAAAAATTGAAATATAACCTCAAGGCATACCTCCCACATAATTTTTGACACCCCTACATATCAAATTCCATTAAAAAAACAACAAAAAGCTAGTAGTAGTTGTGGCTGTGAACCCATCCAAAAGTGGAATAACATGCACCGAAACTGCACCAAAACCGCACGAGAAGTAGTATGTTGGGTATGTTCACAGCCACTACTACTACTAGCTTTTTGTTGTTTTTTTTATGGAATTTGATATGTAGGGGTGTCAAAAATTATGTGGGAGGTATGCCTTGAGGTTATATTTCAATTTTTTATCAATTTCAGGGGCGTAACCCTCAAAAGTTTTAAGGGGGGGGGGGGTAACAATTTAAAAAGTGATTTTTGAGTTAATTTTTGGTGTGGGGATGTCTAAAATAAAGTTTTAGGTATGCCTTGAGGTTATATTTCAATTTTTTTTCGATTTCAGGGGCGTAACCCTCAAAAATGGTAAGGGGGGTTACAATTTCAAAAGTGATTTTTAAGTAAATTTTTGGTGTGGGGATGTCTAAAATAAAGTTTTAAGTAAGCCTACGTGCTAAATTTACGATTTTTATCGCTTTCAGGGGCGTAACCCTCAAAAATGGTAAGGGGGGGTTACAATGTCAAAAGTGATTTTTAAGTAAATTTTTGGTATGGGGATGTCTAAAATAAAGTTTTAAGTAAGCCTACGTGCTAAAATTACGATTTTTATCGATTCCATGGGCGTAACCCTCAAAAAATGATAAGGGGGTAAAATCCTAAAAGTGGTTTTTAATGTAAATTTTTGCAATGGGGATGTCTAAAATAAAGCGGGCATTGCGTCAGCGGTCAAAAACTATTTTTAGTAACACATCCGGTATTGCCTCAGAGGTCAGTTCTATTTTTAGTAACACTTCCGGTGTTTCAAGTGTATATATCTGTGAAGCTTGTAATCAGACTTTCGCTTACAGTTCTTGACGATGGATGTGTTTCGTGCCTTCAGACACATAAAAAGTAAGTGTGATCATAGTTCTTTAATATTAATTTCGATAGTTCTCATTGTTTACTTTTCTTGTTTTCTTTCTTGTAATGTTCACTGTTCTTTAGTTGTAATGTTTCAATTTCTTTTCTACAGATGTCTAACATTTGTCATCTCTGCTCCAAAACTTTTACCCGGAGCCGGATCGTAAAACGACACGTTGCTAGTGTACATGGGCGTCAGGAATATAAATGTGATGTTTGTGGACGCGTATATAATAGAGCAGACAGCCTTGCCAGACATATCAAGACAGAGCATTCGGTATCTCTTGTATCATTAGTTCCTGCCTCACCAGCACGTCCACAAGTATCGACAACCTCACGCAAGCGGGCAGTAAAGAGTTCGACTCAAGACCCCTCAAAGAGACCAAGACTTATTAATGAAATAGACACTTTAAATAAGTTGCCTCAAGATATTAGAAAGATATATAAGAACAACTGGTTAGCTATTCCAACACATGACCGTAGGAACAAATACCTGGACACGTACACTATATTTCATCAGCCTGATACTCCTATAGATTGGAAGACCCTTGTAAACCCAATTTTTCTAGCCCAGAAAAAGCGTTTCAAGGTGAATTATAGTCATCATCTAGTTTTAAGACATAGGGAGACACAGGGATTGCGTTACTTTCACGCCAGCTCGAATAATGCGACAGGGTTAGACAAACCCTTGTTAGTTAACAACAGACATGATTTTGAAACGTTTGTCGATAGATTAAATGAAAGTGATATATTAGGGTATGCAAATAAAAACAGGGAGACAACCAAATATACCTTGGAGGCGTTAGTCAGTACGAGTGTTTATATTTATAAACTTCAAGATTATCCTATAGGGTGTCTGCTAGATATCCCACCCTACATTGCATCCAACTACGGCATTAATATCCTTCAAACCGATTCCCATTCTAAAGTTTACAATGATAATCTCTGCTTCTTCCGTTGTCTAGCTGTCCATAGAGGTACCTCTGTTAAAGATGTTAGGAAGGCTTCGAGATTACTTTTCAAACAGTTTAACCCGTCTCTAATGTTAAGTAGCTTTCACGGTGTAACTCTTGCCGAAATGCCTCTCTTAGAAAATTGTTTTTCAATAAACATAGATATTTTTGAGTTTGATTCTGACCAAGCCTTGCGTATTGTCCTGAGAAGTGGCAGTAGTTATAGTGAAACTCTCCGTCTTTTACTTTACAAAAACCACTTCTTTTATATAAACGATCTTTCTAGGGCTAGTAAAAGCTTTTCTTGTGGAAAATGTGGGAAATTGTGGAAAAAGTTTGGGCGTATGGATAGGCACGAAAAAGCTTGTAATGGGGATATGGCTGTAGAGACATATAAGGGTGGGGTTTACTCTTCACCTGAAAGTGTATGGGACGCGATCAGCGCTGAAGGGATCAGTACCCCAGAGTCTTTTATTTACCCGTTCAGGGCGACATTCGATTATGAATGTTACTTTGATAGTAGGAATGTTCCACAAGAGACTCAGTCGACTACCTTTGTAGCTAAACACGTGCCCCTCTCCTGCTCTATAGCGTCAAATGTCCCTGGGTGGGAGGGACCAATATGCTTCATAACGAAGGGTGACCCACAGGTTTTAGTTAGTCACATGGTTGATTACCTCACTGGTATCGCTGATACGGCATACTCGTTGTTGCGAGCTCGGTTTGACAGTATTTTTACTCAACTCCATGAACTGAACAAACACAAGCTAATAGCTAAGTTTGATGAGTATTTAAAAGAGCTTCCAGTTATAGGGTTTAACTCGGGGAAATATGACGTCAACGTCATTAAACCTTATTTAATAAAGCACTTCATGGATGTCACTGCCCAAGTGGACGAAGAAGAAGATAGTATGGAAGAGGAAGAAGAAGAAACCGAGGTTAACGCGGAAGAGGAAGATAAAATTGAAGGCGACTACAAAGTACCAAAACCGTTCAAGTTTATAGTTAAAAGAAACAATAACTTTATGTGTATTGCAACACAGAATCTAAAATTCTTAGATATTGTAAACTATCTAGCCCCCGGGTTTAGCTATAGTAAATATCTGGCCGCTTATAAAGTAGAGGAGACAAAGGGTGTTTTCTGTTACGAGTACATAACGGATTTAAACAAGTTGAATGAGACGGAGTTACCCCCACACGAAGCATTTCATTCGTCGTTAAAAAATGCCAACATTTCCAAGGAGGAATACGCTCTGTGTAAAAAGGTCTGGAAGGTTAATAAGATGACGACCCTTAAGGACTTTTTGATTTGGTATAATAACAAAGATGTAGTCCCATTCTTAGAAGCCTTGGAGCAGCAGGTTCGTTTTTATGGGGAGCGGGGTGTGGACTGTTTTAAAGACGCCATTTCGGTTCCGGGTGTTTGTTTAAAGTATCTTTTAAGACCGTTGATAGGGGTGTAATGTTTAGTTTATGTTCGAGCAAACAGGCTAGTCTACACACAATGATTAGGGCTAATATCGTTGGAGGTCCCTCTATAATTTTCCATAGGTATCACGAGGTAGGCAAAACGTTTATTAGGGGAGGAAAGCTGGTCCAATCCATCCAAGGATACGATGCCAATGCGTTGTATCTTTGGGCTCTGATGAACCCAATGCCAACAGATTACCCAATTATTAGAAGAATGGAGACCGGGTTTAGGGTGGAAAAAGATAACTATTATGTCCAACAAAGTAGAGAGTGGCTAACGTGGGTCGCCCACCAGAAAGGGGTGGAGTTGAAAACTCAGTTTAATGGGAGGGAGTTTCGGTTAGGTGATAGAAATATCCCTGTGGATGGGTGGGATAAATCCAATAGAAGAGGCTATAATTTTCATGGTTGTTTGTACCATGGTCACAAAGACTGCCCCCTCACCAAAGGTAAAGATAGAAACCCTGTTAATAATAAGCCCTTGTTCGAGCTGTTTGAAAAAACATGTGAGATACACACCTATCTAACTGAGGAGGTCAAAGTCACAGTAGAAGTTATGTGGGAATGTGAGTGGCAGGCTCTGAAAAAGTCTGACCCAACCATTAGGGCTTTCCTTTCTAAAGCCATCCCTCGAGCTAGACCCTCTTACTCTAAAGAAGGGCTCCCTCTCAGTGATAAACAGATTCTGACTTCTGTTTCAGATGGGACATGTTTTGGTTTAGTGGAATGTGATCTTCATGTCCCCGACCGCCTGAAGGAACATTTCAGTGAGATGACTCCAATTTTCAAAAATATTGACGTCACGCGTGATGATATTGGACCGTTTATGGGTGAATATGCCCTCAAACATAACTTGTTGTCAACCCCTCGTCGCACCCTAATAGGTAGTTATGTCGGGGAAAAAATTTTGTTGGCAACACCGCTGTTAAAATGGTATTTAGACCACGGCTTGGAGGTAACAAAAATTTATCAGGTGATAGAATATCAACCGTCTAGTTCTTTTAAAAAGTTTGGAGAAATGGTTTCAGACGCTAGGCGGGCTGGTGATCTAGACGAAAATCAATCTATAGTAAGTGATACGATGAAGCTCTTAGGAAACTCAGCCTATGGGAAGACTCTAACCGATAAGGCCAATCATAGCGCTGTCTCATATGTTCAGGGGGGTGAGATATCGAAAATGATTAATAGTTCCCGGTTTAAAAAGATGGCTGAAATAGGTGTGGATCTTTTTGAAGTTGAGATGGAGAAAAAGAAAACTGTTTGGGACTTACCCCTACAAATCGGTTTCTTCGTCTATCAGTATGCAAAACTTCGTATGTTAGATTTTTATTTCGAGTTCTTAGATAAGTTTGTGGCTAGATCCGACTTTCAGTTATGTGAAACAGATACTGATAGTTTATACTTGGCTTTAAGTGCACCTAAGTTGGAGGATATAGTTAAGTCAGGGCTGCGGGCTGAGTTTAATACCGTATATAAAGACTGGTTTCCCGCCGAGTTTTGCGATGAGCATATTAGCAAGACAGACTGTATAAACTGTAAGGGTGTTAAAGCGTACACCAAACGAACGCCTGGGCTTTTTAAACTAGAGTACGAAGGGACGGCTCTTGTTAGCTTATGTAGTAAGACGTACCATTGTAGTGGGGATTACGATAAAATCAGTTGTAAAGGGCTAAGCAAGCAACACAACAAATTAGATAAAGATATGTTTTTAGAGGTTCTCGCCACGAAAAAGGCTAAGGGTGGGAAAAATGTAGGTTTCAAAGTCTTAAATAATTCCATACTTTCCTACTGTCAAACAAGAAATGCTCTTTCCTATTTCTATATAAAAAGAAAGGTAGCTGATGATAACGTCTCGACTAAGCCTCTAGATATTTAACTCTTTACACTACCAGTTTAGACTACCCAGCAATCTCTAACAGTTTCACCCCTTATGATTCATTTATGACATAGAGCTAAGCAGACACCCAACTACATAGCTATAAATAATTGTTATACTTGTGCTATATATTTACTCAATGTACTGACTATGTTTGTAATGATATATAATATCAATGTATGTTATACACCTATTGAGCTAATAAAAGAATAAAATATATATTTTGTCTTCTGTTTTATATTGCTCGTTTTTCCTAGATGTTATATAATCTACTAACCTATCACTAACGATCAAGTACATAAAGAACTCCAAAGTCAGCACACACCAGACATAAACAGGGCACTTCCGCGGTCACCGGGACTATAGGTCAACATCCGGACACGAAATGGCATGGTTAACTCCCCTTGTCTCTCGTGTACATGTGGTGCGCTGCGCACCACACTATATATCTTTGTTAATTTACGGGCCAAATGCGACTTAGTTGGACCCTTGTATACTACTCACTGCTTCTAAAATCTATGGTTCTGTTTCCATAACAATACTTTTTACAATGACAGCTTGTCAAGCCATCGATCAACCTTCTTAGTCGCCTCTTACGACATGCCTAGAAGGTAATATTTATATTACATGTATCAAATTGTTGTTATATTTATATTACATTTATGAAAATTATTGTTATAGTCATATTACATTTATCTAATTATTGTTACATTTATATTACGTTTATCATACTGTTGTTATATTTATATTATATTTATAAAATTGTTATATTTATATTACATTTATAAAATTGTTGTTATATTTATATTACATTTATGAAAATTATTGTTATAGTCATATTACATTTCTCTAACTATTGTTACATTTATATTACGTTTATCATACTGTTGTTATATTTATATTACATTTATAAAATTGTTGTTATATTTGTATTATATTAATCAAATTGTTGTCATATATATATATATATTAAATTAACAAATTGTTGTTATATTTATATTACATTCATCAAATGAAACGTAAAACAGACAGTAATTGAGTTGAGAAGTCCAGCTACCTTTAGGAAGTTCTGAAAGTTTATCGCAACGCGTTCCAGACATTTCCGGCTGAAAAAAAGAGCCCTAAACATAGTTCCGTATTTTGTATCATCTCGTCCAAGATGAAATGAACATCTCGTACAAGATGAAATGTACATCTCGTCCAAGATGAGCTTCTTTAGCTCTTACACGTTGTCATTGATCACTCTCTCAAGTCAGGCAGGTGGTTTCTGTGAATTTCGAATGGCTGCCTTGTTATCCATTGACTGTAACCTGATTTTTCCCCTAATTCTGACGGCTGCCTTGTTATCCATTGACTGTAGCCTGATTGTTTTCCATAATTCTGACGGATGCCTTGTTATCCATTGACTGTAACCTGATTGTTTTCCATAATTCTGACGGATGCCTTGTTATCCATTGACTGTAGCCTGATTGTTTTCCATAATTCTGACGGCTGCCTTGTTATCCATTGACTGTAGCCTGATTGTTTTCCATAATTCTGACGGATGCCTTGTTATCCATTGACTGTAACCTGATTGTTTTCCATAATTCTGACGGCTGCCCTGTTCACCGTTGACTGTAACCTGATTGTTTTCCCTAATTCTGACGGATGCCCTGTTCACCGTTGACTGTAACCTGATTGTTTCCCTAATTCTGACTGATGGCTTGTTCACCATTGACTGTAGTCTGATTGTTTTCCCTAATTCTGACTGATGGCTTGTTCACCATTGACTGTAGCCTGATTGTTTTCCCTAATTCTGACGGCTGCCCTGTTCACCGTTGACTGTAACCTGATTGTTTTCCCTAATTATGACTGATGCCTTGTTCACCATTGACTGTAGACTGATTGTTTCCCTAATTCTGACGGCTGCCCTGCTCACCGTTGACTGTAGCCAGATGTTGACTGTAACTTAATTGTTTCCCTTCTGATACATTTGCACACTTAGAGTGAATCAATCATGTTGCTTGATTTTGGAGGCGAGAATTTTGCCAATTCCAAATATATATTCCAAAACTAAATTGTAATAAAAAAACGAAACTGAAGATCAATAACCCTAGGGGCATTGTTGCCAAAATAAATAATAAAAAAAAAAAAATTGGCGTGAAATAGAAACAATTGACAGATTTAAATATTTAAGATCAATAGTCTGTGACGGAGGCTCAAAACCTGAAATATCGGCTAGAATAGTGATACTTACAACAGACATTGCAAAGCTGAAACATGCTTGGAAAGAAGAATATTCCTCAGTTTTAAATCGGGCTAATGGGCACCCTGGTTATATCTATTTTTATATCCGCTCGCAAAAAGAGATTTTACTTAACTTGAGAAAATATAAGCTATGGAGATGAAATGATATCTAAGGTTCTGGGCATCTTTTATTTAGATCGCATCACAAATGAAAAAGTTCGCGGAAGGATACAAGACATTGGAGTACACGAAGGTCCTTAGATTATTATAAAGAAACACAAGATGAAATGTTTGGACCAAGTCTCGATAATATGGCATGATAAAGGCCGTTCTGGAAGGAATTGTAAAAGGCAGGAGAAGGAGAGGTAGACAGAGAAAGAGATGAGAAGGTGACATCGAAGAATTGACATGCCTCGACTTCGTATAGATCCAAATAAATACTGAAATTAGAGAGAAATGGAATCAGTTGATGAATCCTGGCCTGTCAGGAGTGCCCAACGACTCCAAGGTTATGAAACGAAGAAGAAAAAAAGAAGAAGAAGAAAAAAGAGAAGAAAACGAAGAGGAGGAGGAAGAAAAAGAAAAGAAGAAGAAGAAAGGATGCTCAAATTTACTTACTAGCCAAGAAGCACTTGGCTAGTAAGTAAACTAAAGCTGAATTATTTTTACTACTTTAGAATGACAGCGTAATGTATGTTATTATAATAAAAAATATGTTTGCTATTTTTCTCTTGGAATATCCACTTTTCACAACAGCTGTACATGGCTGTCAGCGATTCTTGCATACGTGCGCTAATGGTGATAAATGTGTTCTTTTTGAGTTAATGAATTATTTGCGGGTCATCATCACTGCACTCCGATCATGTCCATATGAGCTCAGATCCCCTCCTCAGCAAGTCCCACAGTGTCCAGCTACTGACGACTCCAGGCCTGTGTTGGTTGAAAAGTTTTCTTACACGCCCACAAAGTTTCTTGTTTCTGGCTGTGTCCATCTTTACTCCCATCTCTTTCATCCGAAGGAGTGGTATGGACTCATGGTTGTCGAAGTCTAACACTGGTCGAGAACACTAACCCTAGTGTTTGGCTTTTCGTGGCAGGGCGCTGTGCCACTGAGTATGGGTTCGATCCTGCATCGGTCCATATATTGTTCTTTGTTTTTTTCCTGTTGTTGATTATTTGTCATTTTCCCCAAGTGCTGTAAACAGACCTCTTCCTCTGAATTGATTCATGGACAGATAACTTCTGTCCTCTGTCTTTCATGGTTGCATGCTCGCGTTTTTACGTCTCAAATAAGCAGCGCTGGATTAATATCTTGTCAGCAAGTCAAGACTTGACACATTTCAATCCTTTGATGTGTGTAAATCATGCAGTAGATTTGTTAACTTAACGATGATTTTGTCAAGATTTAAGATAGTTACTAATAGTGCTTATATTTATGAACTTTGATTATTGCATTTTTAGGTGTTATTTGTGAGAGAACATAATATGACATTATACTTTGTGTATAAATTGAAGCAAAGTTGTGAGCATTGATTCACAATGGGTGATTCGTTATGTCTATTGAGCAATTACCGAAATATACATTTCGTCTTCATCATGTACACGACAAATTAAACATAGAACAACACGAATGGCTATGCAATGAGATGTCAAAACTTGTTGCCGCCCATAAAGACAAAGAAACAACACAATACCAACAAATTCAAGAATTACATGAATTTTTTTTTTTACTTCGCCAGCTTTGACCTCTGGCTAAGTCTCTAGACACTAGGAACTGAGCTAACCCGTTTTTCACTGGCAGCCGTGTGGACAGTGGTCCCTCACCTCACAGGCAGATGATAAATTCGTCTTCGGATGTACTCATGTTTTTTTTTTCCGTCCATTAGTAATTGACGCCTCAAGCCGGGCCTCGCTGCTGGTACCAGGGGTAGTTGCCGCAGAGAGAAATCATCAATAAAAATACCAGTGTCGAGGTGCTGTCGAGATTTGAACTCAACAACCTCTATGTCCCGAGACCGGCGTCTTGCCTCGAGACCAACCCGTCTCGCGATTGCAGGAAGTAAAAAGTCAAATAACCTCTTTTGTTGGTTTTGTCTCGCGTTCTGTAAAGAAGATACAGTTTGGTCAAAAATGGTTACAATGATCTGAACAATTTGCATAACAGCCATTAGTAAACATGACAAGTATCAGACACATTGTTAGTTCTCTCCAATTTAAATCATTTGGGTCGTGTCGAATAGACTTAGGTAGGCAACTCCGTGTGTGCGTCGAACAACATGATCATGTGATCGTACTAAACAAAATAGATGGTATTATTAAAGAGGTCTATTGATACGGTCTGCTTTCAGTCATGTACGAATTGTCATTTTGTGTCCATTCTGAATTTGAAGAGACAGTTAACAAAGGAGTTTATTTGGGTGCAGTCAGCTATTTTACAAAATATAACGCAACTCTTAGTGTGCATCTGCAAATTTCGTCCATATTTCGCGGAACAAAATATTTGTTTTTTTTTAGAAAGTAGGTGGTGATTTATTAGTCATGTTTAACGTAATATTTTATTAAACAGAAAAAAAAATTAAGTATCCTCGACACGCCAAGTGGCGTATAGGAAATATGGTGTTAGTGACCATAAATTTTACAGACCTTCGGCACATGATTTTTGGAGTAATGTGGTCGGTATTACGCCCGTGCTGCTTTACTTTCTCAGAAAAAAACCCGGTACCCATTTAAGGCTGTGTCAACCTGGAAGACGTCGATCAGGATCGAACCTGACCCTTGTCCTTTGTAGTCCAGTTCACTACCCACTGAGTTATTGCGGCTCCCTAATATTTAAAACAGCGGTCGGGAAACTTCGAAGCTTTCCCATACAAGAAACTTACCCCACGCAGCTGTAGTGAACTTCCCTAATTTGTATTCCAGTCTTGTACATGGAAAAATGTTCACTTCAGCACTTAAAACACTGTCACTAAAATGTTCAGGATGTTATTTGTTGATTCAGCGGGATGGGCTTATATGTATGTGACATGTGTTTGTTCTTAGTAGGAGGAAGAATATTAGGCTTATCAATTGGTGTTTGTTCGTTTTACTTTTTAAAAAAAGGTGTATTGTCTATGTTTTAGGGATCGAAACTGTCGTAAAGTGAATTTACTGAAAGTGATTAGTGACTTAGCGAAGAACAGATAAAACACCTGGAATAGTTTCAGCCATAGTGTACATAAAGAAACTACAGATACAATGGTTTGGCCACGTGGTAAAGCAGAAAGATCAAAACACAACGAGCCTTCAATAAACGTTGCGAGAACACCAGATCCAAGGGCCGACCACGAAAAAGATGAATTGATGGAATATTAGAAACACTAGGAAACATAACAGCAGCAGAGGCCAACAGAAAATCAAAAGACTGCTAATTACATCTCCCCGCGACGCTGAAAGGCAAATGAGGAAGGAGAGAAGAAGAAGATCAGCGACTCAAATGTGATTGATGACGCCAGGAGCGTTGATCCTGAACTACCAAGAACCGATACCTGCCCGTGGTGGCCATAGAAACGACTAACTGGTTGCCTAAGAGGGGAGGAAAAAAAAACACCCAGTAACCTCACAGCAGCCGTGAAGTCATTAGTGTTTGACCGAAATACACACCACTACACAGATCGTTAGATCGTGTTATTCGTCAACTGACATCAATTGAACGACCTTTTAAAGAGTGGGCGAGAAGTGAAGCAAGCATAGGGCGAACACTAACAATACAAACATCCGTTATCGTGACATCAGATATATATATATATGTGTTTATATTGTGTGATGGTGTATATTATATATATATATATATATATATTATAAATATACACCACTCACACACATATAGACACACACGCATTTATACGCACACAAACACAGGCATATATATATAGGACGAAAGAGCTGAAAGGATATGTGGTAATAAGGGAGAGTAGCCCTATATATTTTTTCTTACATGTATGTGGACTTAAATATCATCATCATCAAGTAACGGGCCTACTGGCGTAGGTGACCATGTCTCTCCACAACATTCGATCTCGACAGCTATTTATCATTTCTGTTGTTGACCTTCTGCCAAGCCATTCTCTTAAGCTGTCTGTTATTTTTTCTCTTTGCTTCCTTCTATCTCTTCGTCCCTCAATCTTTCCAATTGTTACAATATATTCCAGTTGTTCTCTTCTCATTACATGGCCAAAAAATGATGATTGTTTATTCCTAATATTGGAAATTAGCTCTCTTTTTGCTTTGACCTCTCTCAGAAACTCTTCATTATTCTTCTTAGCTGTCCATGGTATTCTCAACATTCTTCTGTAAATCATTTCTACATTTCTAACACATTTCTAGACTCCAGTGATTTTCTTGACTGTTGTCCTATTGTCCATGATTCGCATCCATATGTTAAGACTGGCTCTACATAACATTTAAGAACTCTTTTTCTTGTTTCTATTGTCAAAAATGGATTGCATAGTATCTTCCTCATTTTTTGAAAGCTGCTTTTGCCTGAGCCATTCTGTATCTCACCTCTGTTGTACATCTTCCGTCTGAGGTTAACAAGTTCCCAAATATTTAAATTCATTTACGTGTTTTAATATTGTTCCACTTGTCTTATTGTGCACTGAGGTGATGTCTTTTTCTTTGTTGTTACCATTACCTCTGTCTTTTTGCTATTAAGGCTGAGTCCTTTATTTTTGCTTTCTTTCACTATAATGTCCAACATTTCTTGTAACTCATTTTCACTCTTAGCATACCTTAAATTATTTATATTATGACCTCCATAGCCTTAGATATAATTAATCAGTAATATACCAAATATTGTTAACTGTTATTGTTAATCGCCAGATCATCGTCACTGCACATCCAACATTAAACGTCTGGAAAGTCTCGCCGAACGTCCGACGTCGTCCCAGACCGATCACGACAAAAGGACAGATAGTGAGGTTACGGGGCAAAAACTGATTCTCGTGTCGGTGGGATCCCCAGACTTCCGGTACTACAAGCGGGAATCCCTTCGCCCCACAGAGGGTATCCCCGACCGGAAACGCCCGATCTAGGCCGATGACAATCTGTTAGAATATTTGTTACTTTAGATAAACTGCTTTCATTTTGCACATTTTTATCACATGATCCGATATTTTGTTGTCAACAAAAGCCGGCTGAAGGGAATGAAGATCAATCAGCATCTTTGACATCTTGGTTAAAACTCGCGGTGACAGTCAGTCAAGACTGAATGTGACGTCATTGACTGGTGAGCATCAACAAAAGTTGTGAGCTACAAATTACAAGGACACCCTGGTCTCTTTATCGGAGCGCCGCCATTAATTAGGAACGACATCAGTTCTGAGGGATGTTGGACCAAATTCACTAATGCATATTGAACGTTTCTATATTGTCAGTAGGGGCAATCGGCCCTTAGAGAGTTGTTAAACTTGTAATGTCTTGTGGCAGTGGAGGACCGCCATCTTGGACAGCAGCAGGTTCTCATAGCAGTAGCTATTTGCAAGTGCGCCACTCCAACAGAGAAGGTACATTTTATGCTCGGCCATTCCAAAGTGCACTATTGTTGTCTTTGTCTTCTTATGCTTCACTTAATTATACTTATAGCTATCTTTGCTCCGTTAATGTTGTTTTCATTTGTACCTAAAGGCCGTGATTACTTAAATTAAATAAATGACACCGTCGACACTAAGTTAAGAAGTGACAGAATATAGAAGTCATTTTTAGTAGTAAATTTTGAAGCTTAAGACCTTACGATTAGACTGTTAGGACCAGTTGTAGAGGCCTAAGAGGGGGATGACTTTTTTCATTACTAGAACAGAACAGTTCAGAAATTTGTTATAATAACACAGTTTTACCATACAGGACGGCCACTCTAATCGAACTAACTAGGGGTTGTTTTCTCAGTCACTCCTTTCTCTCATTCACACTTTCATTGTCTATATGGTCCATATTAATTGTGTTTCAAAGTGTTTGGCAAGAAGAAATAATGTATTTTTGAGTGACAGTGCAACTTTATTTGAACTTGTTTTGAAGTCTTTATATTTTCAAATTAATCTGTGAAAAATAAAGTGACAGATTTGCAGGGCTGTCTCATTGAAAATGAACTTATTCAATAAATAATTCATGTATTATTATTGTATATGTAGAATTCTAAATTCATAGGTAATAGTGGTCAGTGGTCAATTACTAAACTGTAGCAGTAGTAAAGCATATGTGTGGGATATAATATTATGAAATTTCTTGTGAAATTGTGATCAAAATGTGCTGACTGTCACTATTGGTCAATCTGTACCATTTATTATATAATATTGTTAATGAATGGTAGTTGTGCCATTAGTGTGTACTTAGTTTAGTGTATGCATATCAATTAGTGTGTTACCGGGGCTTCATTATGAGGGAAGTAAAGAATAGTGACACTGTGACCTTCCAGGCATGTCATAAGAGGCGACTAAGGAGGTTGATCAATGGCTTGACAAGCTGTCTGTCATTGTAAAAAGTGTTGTTATGGAAACAGAGTTATAGATTTTAGAAGCAGTGATCTCTGCAATATGTGCCATTTTGCCTAAATGATTTTGGCATGCAAGGTTTCTGTTTTTGAGATTGTGGTTCAGCCCTATGTGCTGTCTTCAGCTTGAAAGGGTAATAGAATGGAATATCAATTAGTAATGATTTGATTAAACTTTCATTAACTTAATAATTTAAAACATTTTTATTAACTACATTCGCTCATTTATGGAAATAAACCCTAGATTTGGAGGAATGAGAATATCAACAAAAGGATGAAGAGTGACCATCTTTGCCAAATCAAGCATTTGTAGGTTTTCCCATATAAAAAAAAGTAAAGTACCCCCGTCACGCCAAGTGGCGTATAGGGAAATATGGTGTTAGTGACCCTATATTTTACAGACCCTTCAGCACATGATTTTTGGGGTAATGTGGTCAGTATTACGCCCATGCTGCTTTACTTTCCCAGAAAAAAATCCGGTACCCATTTAAGGCTGAGGTTTTCCCATATATTCTTGCAAAAATCAAATTAAGGATACCTGTTAGATGAGTACTCTTTTTAAAAATAAATCTGTTGGAAAATAGCAGAAAAAGCATCTTCAGAGCTCACATCTTTTCATAACCGTGAGGAAAGTTCTCACAATATTTTGTCAAAATAAAATTAGCAACCAAGAGTTAACAGTTAAGAAGTACAACAAAGAGAAAAGACAAATAATGATAGTAAGCAGACAGACACTGGAGCTAAATCTCTTACTCAGAAAATCACATAAACAGTTCCTCTTGCAGTGATTTCTGGACAAAAGAAAAGATAGGTGACTCAAAAAACCTGGCAGAGAATAGTAAGGGCATATATGCACAATACTGGCTAGGTTTGTGTCACCCTATTGAAGATGATCACGGCAAGGTGATGGAAATATTTTGTTGGTGTTTTAGATATGACAACTATCTGCTTTTTCTGTCAATGGCAAAGATTGGAGGGGGGGAAAAAAAAACTGGATGTTGAGCAAATCATCTAATGGATAAGTTTAAGTAAAAAAAATATGCTCAGTTGCACTACATAATAGGAAGACCAGGATCTTGCAAAGAAGTCATCTTAGTTGAAAATTAATAAGGATATTACCCTTGTGCCTGAGCATCAGCAAAGAGAACAAAATATATTCTTGTTTGAGGTCTTAAATATTTGGTTTACAAGGCTTGGCTGATGAATCTGTGCCAGTTTATCTTTCTTTTGCCATTTTTTGGCATGAGTGCATGGCATCCTAATTGTAGTGGTGCACCTTTTGGCAGGTTGCTTCTGTCTTCAGCACTTATACTGCTAGAGCAGACTGTGGTCTTGCTCGGGTGTAGGTGGGCCTGACCAGTCTTGGTCTTCAGTCCCTGGTGACTGTTAAGCCTCATCCTCACAACAAGGCCTTGATGGGTGCCAGTGAACCTGGTACTTGAGAATCCAACACTTTGTAAAAATTTGTTCTAATGATAAAGAATCACATTGTCTATAGGTTGGTTTCAATCATATAAAATCGCCACTGACAAGGGTAGTGGAGGTGATGCATTCTCATAGAAATAAATTACTTTAAGTAAAGGGATAAAATTAGGAAAACCTGCTAATACCAGCTAGTTTGTCTGTGCACTAGTCTAAGTTGGAGCTGCAGACAATATCATTTCTCCAGCATTGCAGAATTTCACAGAAAGACTTTCATCTCTGGGTCTCTATTGTTTGCTGGATAAAGTCATTATTCTCTTGCATTAAAACAGACCCATAGGTGGTCAGACCTTCTTAGCAGATAGTGCAGTAGAATTCTTGCTGACAGTTTCATTAGTTGATTGCTAACTATACACACTCCTGTTCCATGATTATCTTTGCCATAATGAGAATGTAATGAAGACAAGAAAGCATCAGTAATATAGTTAGTAGTGCACTGGCATGGCAATATAGTAAATCTGGGTTCAAACAGCCTCTAAGCTCTCCAGTTAACTTGGCTGACAAGAAATGGATACCTGACTCACTGAATCGAGGAAAAGTAATAATAGTGAGTGAGAGCACTGTCCTTCTTATCACCAACTGCTGTGGCCTAGTATGTTGAAACTTTATTTCACTCCTCTGTGGTATTAATGTCACAAAACATTCTTTTTTTTCTTCATCATCCTGTAACTAGGGATCATTGGGACTGACAGGCTTATCAACCTTCTCCATGTATCTCTATCTCCACTCATTCTTTGGGACTGACAGGCTTATCAACCTTCTCCATGTATCTCTATCTCCACTCATTCTTTGGACTGACAGCTTATCAACCTTCTCCATGTATCTCTATCTCCACTCATTCTTTGGGACTGACAGGCTTATCAACCTTCTCCATGTATCTCTATCTCCACTCATTCTTTGGGACTGACAGGCTTATCAACCTTCTCCATGTATCTCTATCTCCACTCATTCTTTGGGACTGACAGGCTTATCAACCTTCTCCATGTATCTCTATCTCCACTCATTCTTTGGGACTGACAGGCTTATCAACCTTCTCCATGTATCTCTATCTCCACTCATTCTTTGGGACTGACAGGCTTATCAACCTTCTCCATGTATCTCTATCTCCACTCATTCTTTGGGACTGACAGGCTTATCAACCTTCTCCATGTATCTCTATCTCCACTCATTCTTTGGGACTGCAAAGTTAAGGCCTGTCCATTCTTTGATTTTATCTTCCCATCTCTTTCCCTGTCTACCTCACCTTCTCTCTCCTTTTACAGTTTCTTACAGAATAGTATTTGTAGGGCCAGATGATCGAGATACATGGCCAAGCCATTTATTTGGCATTTCTTACAATAGTAAACAAATTCATAATCTACTTTGATTGTTTGTTGTATCCTTTAGTGAACTTTTTTATTCATGATATATCTAAGAGATACCTAAGATCTTATGATAATGTTTCATCCTCATAGCTTGTATTTGTTTCTGTAGCTCTGCTGTAAGAGCCCATGTCTCGCAAGTGTATAGAACAGTTGTTATAGACAGGGTGCTCATCAGCCTGATTTTAGAACCAAAAGTGATGTTCTTATCTTTCCAAATAAGTTTAGCCTTGTAAGAGCTGCTGTAGTTTACGCTGTTCTAGCTGATATTTCAAGTTTTCATTACTGATAATTGATCCTTAGTAACTAGATTTGAGAGCTGTTTTTAGTTCTTGGATATTTATTTTGATGTTTGCAATAATGTCCCCAGCATTGTTAGTCATCAGTTTTGTTTTTTCAGCTTTGATCTCCATGCCATGTGTACATGTTTTCTCTAGTCTTTGTATCAGGTTAGTTATTGTTCTGTTCTTGCTAAACCATCTATGTCAACAGTAAACTGCAGGTTATTAATAGTTCTAAAAGTCCATGGTCTTCTAAAGCATCTGTTATGTTTTTTTTCAAGAGATGCTACATAAGGTAGAAGAGAGTGTGCCTATGTCAAATTCCAACTGTTATTCTGAACCATTATCTGTCTGTCGTCTGTCCTTGTGTCTAATTGGCTAAGATAAATGGCTGGACCCAATCCTCTCCAGCATGGCAGTGACTATACAAGTTGAGAATAGAAGCTATTGTCTCTACAGTCGAGATTGTCAGCCTGCCATCACCATTTAACCAGCATTCTTGTCTGCTGCGTCTACACAACTCCATCCACCACCTACTCACATGGTTTCAAAATGGGTATTTCACCTTGAACAAGGATATCCCTTTGATGAGCAGAGGAACAAGCTTTCTCACTCCTCCTTTGCTTATTTTTTTTTAATTAAGGCATACCTATCATACTTGGCTATTCAATCAAATGTACTATCAACCCTTCATATGCGTGTGAAAGCTGGAAAACAACAGAGATATAGAAACAAAGTTGAACGCATTCGAAAATAATGTCTAAGGAAATACTTGGTTAGAATGGAACGAATTCAAAACAAACGAGGAAATTAGAGAAATCGCCAATCAACCACTAATATCTTCAGTAATAAAGAAAAGACGATGGTCATCGTTGGACATGTGATGAGAAGAGATAATAATCGAATAGCAAAGCAAGCCTCATATGGGAAACAACAGGTAAAAGAAAAAGAGGAAGACCCAGGGAGACACTGAAAGACATTGATGAGAGAGGCAAGAGCAGCAGGAATCGGCTCCCTCAATGAGATAGAACTGCTTGCACAGAACAGAGACAGATGGCGAGATTTGATAAAATATCTTTAAAAGAAACTGCTAAACAAAAATTCATATAGGAGAAGGTGTATCTTGGTCTACCCCTATGGCCGGTTACGGCTCGAAGGTCAATAGATAGATACCTAATCATATGATATGAGAAATAGAACAGTGGATGGAACTTAATATGGTGCATCTTTGCCAGTTTTAAATTGCAGTTTACAAATAACTTAACATATGCATAGAGTAAAACATCACATTATGTTGGGGTTTGAATTTAAACGGGTCTTCTTCATTTTCTTTTTTTTTCTATTTCAGTGGCAATTATCTTAACCTAATAGTTTCTTTTTCTTCTTAATCTTCTGAACTCCGGTCGTAGCATAGGGCTTACACAAGAGATCTCCGCTCAATCTGGTCTGGAGCAAGCATGGACAACTCTCATCAGGACCTGCCAGCCTCTTTCATTTCATCCTATAGTCACCATGTCCCCAATGGTCTGCCTCTTCTTCGTTTGCCAGGTGGTGTCTATGTTAATGCTAGGTGTGGATGTTTGGTTTGTTCCATTCGTAGAACGTGACCTACCCATTTCCAACATCTTCTTTTCTCTTCTTGAATAATGTTGCCTGATCTTCTTGCGACTTTTTTGTTCATAATGTGCTGATCTCAACAGATGTTTAAAATCTTTTTAAGACAGCGACCTTCAAATCCTCTTAGTTGACTTTCTCTCTTATGGTTCATTCTGCATGTTTCTGCTGCATATAGGAGTACGGATAACATATTTTACTTGTAAATTCTAAGCTTGGTGCTGAGATGGAGAGTGGTTGAACGCCAAATATTTCAAAGTTTATTGAATTCCTGGGCTGACATGCCTATTCTTGTAAATATCTTTCTCTATGTTGCTATTTGATGAAATATAACTTCCCAGGCATTTAAAGTGATCCACTTCTTCTAGCCCCATTCTCTGAATGTATATTTCTTTGTACTTGTAGTATTTATCCTCATAATGTTAGTTTTCCCTGCTTTTATTTTCAGTCCTACTGTGTTAGCAAACTGATCTACTCTATCTGTTTTCTCTTGTATGTCTTGGTGACAGTAGGCAAGTAAATCAACATTGTCTACAAAGTCAGTATCTTCAAGACAACTTTATAGTTTGCTGAAATTTAAAGTTTACATTTAGTTGTTATTTGTTGTTACAGTAGACATCATCACTCAGGACATACTTCTAGCATTTTTCTCAGAAAGAATATTGTTTGTGCATTTATCTTGGAAAACACAAGGGAAAGGTTGGTGGGGCAGGTTAAAGTTATATTTACTTAACATATCAATGCCCAATTCAGTCTGAGATAATAGGTAGCATAAAAATAATGAATTTAACCAATGGATACTAGATTCAGCCGTTCTGTTATTGAGTGTTCACTACTGTGAATAGTTTAACAGACGTGACTTTATATACATACATATATATATATATATGTATGTATGTATATATATATATATATATATATATATATCATAACACTTGTGACTTCATAGCTGAAATTGATATTTTTTTAAAAACACCAACACTGGTTTTAGTACTGTATTAATTTGTTTGTAAGACGTTGCATGGTAATATATAGAGACAACAGAGAAAGACAGACAAGCACATGTGTGGCCAGCATATTTATAATGCTGCTAATCTGTTTTTACCTGGAATGAATTTCTTTGAACTTTTGCAGTGGTGCTGTACACATACTTCACTGGAGGTTACCCAAGTTGTTCTGTCACTTGCTGTTTTCCAGGTGTTATGGAAAACATTCATGTAGATCCTCGAAAACAAGAGCTACTTGAAGCACGCTTTTTAGGAGGTCGGGTATGTAAATATTTTATGTTTTTTTTTTTTTTTTACTTCAATAGGACATCTTGACTGGAGTGGTCAGCAACTCATAGCTGACTGCTTGCCCCAGGATTGATGAACTAGAACTATCCAAATCTTACTCCACCACTTCGCAGTGTCCATCAATAAATTTATTTAAATTTATTTTTATTGTTTTATTTTTATGGTATGGGAATAGACACATCAACCAGAGTAGTGTCAGTCAACATTGTTCGGACAACTGGTGTTCGATTCCCGCTGGAAGCAGTGTGAATTGTACTCGTGGTTGGAAAAAGAAAAAAAATACCCCCACGGTCGACCCAGCCGTTGGCAGAAATGGGTACCAGGGTATTACCCTGTGAAGGTGAGGAATGTTGCTTCGCATCTGAGTTTCGATGCTTGAGGCGACACTATGCAGAAATCATCGAACATTTCTGGATAGGCGGCCGAGCACATATGGGTGTAAACTCGCGTGCTAAGACGCCGGTTCAAGTCTTGTACTTTACCGTACCTTAATTATTACAATTTTAAAAGTTACACCCACTTAATGCCCTATTAAGGACCAATGATGAAGAGAACAATTTATTCCTTTTAAAGTTGTTGGGTGAATGCAAGAAAGAAAGAAAGATGCCGTTTTCTAATTCTTAGAAGAGTGGAGGGAAGTAATTTTAGAAATATCAACTAGATTGGTGAAAAAAAACGCTTCCAGACAGGGGGAGAGGGTGGTGGTTATATATGCAGCAAGAGTGTGCCCACACCCTCACTAGTTTAAGGATCTATTTATTACCTTTTAGACTAGAATCAAAGGATATTTCAGAGGTACAATGAAGGGCAAACACACATGCCAGTGGCTTACACACACTAAGCTTTATACGGCTCTGTAGTCAGAGTTTTCTGGAAAAGTAACACCTTTACCCAAAGGAGCCACATGCAGATCATAATTAATCTTATATAAATTGTAGTATGTGTTTTAATACTTTTTTTTCCATTGGCTGAGATATAGATTTATTTGTAGGACACTGAAGGAAAATAACTCTGATGGGGCCTCGGTAGCTTAATTGGGATAACCACCCGACTGGGCTACCGATGTTCAGATAACCTGTGTTCGATTCCCGCTGGAAGTTGTGTGAATTGTACTCGTGGTTAGAAAAAAAATACCCTGATACCCAGCCACTGGCAGAAATTGGTACGAGGGTAGTACTCTGGGCTGTTTGTGAGTTTTGATGCTTGAAGCGACACTATCTAGAAGTTTCCGAACACTTCTGGATAGGTGGCCAAGCACAAATGGGAAAACTTGTGTGCTAAGATGCTGATTCAAGTCTCATACTTTACCTTTTTTTTACCTCTGATTATTATATTTTGACTGAGAACAGACCATTATAGACTAGAGACACTTTTGCTAACTAAGAAAATTTCTATTACATAGAATGTTTATGTAGAAGTGGGATAGATTCCCAGAATCTGTGATTTAATAGAATGCTTAACCTTCAGTGGTCCATGACATTAGAGCTGTCAGGTGGATGTGCAAATGTTGCTAAAACTATGAGATTGCTGACCTGAGTTTTTGCCTGCAAATTTGATCATGATAGATGGATTATCAAACCAAATTATCAAAAGAGACATTGAGGAAGGACGACTAGAGAAGCTATATCTAGTGTCATATCTTGTTGATTACTGACAAAGGCATTAATCATACTTGTTTAATATTATCCTTTAATTGCTCTACATCGTATGTAAGAGTTAGTAGTGTCAGAGAGTGCAGCTACATTTTCCTCTCAGATGTTTACCTTCTTGTAAAATAAACATAAAATTGTATGGAGCAGTTAACCTGATAGAAATACAAGACAAACCTTGACATTTCACCAACAGCCTTCATCAGGTACAACAAACCACCCATACAAATTAAACAGATAATCCAAGCCAAAAAAAAAAAAAAAAAACAACTCAGATCTAAAAAAATGGCCTTACGTATTATCTAATATTTTATATATTTGTGCTTATCTCCATTGTCTACCTTCTTGCTTGAATGTAGTTTAGTCCACAGTCTCAGAATCTATCCATTTCTGTCTTTTCATCTGATTCTAACTTTTCCTGTGGGTTTATTCCTACAAACTTTACATGCAGCAGCATTTCACTCTTTCAGTAGATAAAAGGAAAGACATTGATGACAGTTCAATCATGACCTATACATGCACGCAAACACACACAGTGTTTTTGTACAATTGAAAATTTTTAATTACAAATATAAGGATTGTTCATAAAGTTCAGGGCCTTAATTTATTTTTTCAGGAATCTGTAATATGCAATGAACTAGTGTCATGGCACATGAGTTGTAGTAACCATTCCTAAGTGTACATGCACAATTTGAACTTATGTTCTTCAATCATGTTCATTGCACAACCCTCAAAGTGAATGTCTCAAAGTGAATGTCTCAAAGTGAATGCATACCGGCAGGTTCTGAAAGGTTTCTGCTTGATGAAATATTCAACAGCATGTGTACATTGATTTCTGCATGATTACATTAATTTCTGCATTCACTTAAGAAAAACTTGTGCTGAAAATGACAAAATACTACTGTCAGCTTTTGGTGAGTCTTGCTTAGATTGACCAAAGACATTTGAGTGGTTTTTTAGCTTCAAAAGTGAAATCTGATGCTTTGAAGTTGATTGCTGCCCTAGGAGACCATCCACCTCATACACTGATGCAACAGCGCCATATGTGAAAGAAATCATTCACCACAACCAGTGTCTAACTGAGATACAGCAAAGGATGTAGAAATATCATTTCCTTCTTGATCTTGATCCTGCCTGCGCAGTTCAACATCACATAGGGCTTGTAGTGTTTTTTTCCATCCATCTCCATTCTGGGCAAGATATTCGATCTTATCTAATGAGTCTGTGCCTGCCAACTTTGCTTCTCTTATAAGTGTTCTGTTCAGTGTCTCACTGGGTCTTCCTCTTTTTCTGCATCCTGATGTTTCCCATAGAAGAGCCTGTTTTGGAATTCGCTTGTTGTCTCTTTTCTCAGTTCACGTTCAACATATGTCCACCTTCTCTTCCTAATTTTAGATGAGATTGTTGGTTGCATGGCCATTTCTCTTATCTCTATATTAGTCTTGAATACATTCCATTGTACACATAGTTTTCTTCTTAGGCATTTGTCTTCAAAAGTGTTTAGTTTTCTCTGTCTCTTTTGTTGTTTTTCCAGCTTTCACATGTGTAGGTAAGTGTTGATAATATGTCTGAGTCGAATATTCTAAGTTTGGTTTTCGTGCTCAGTATTTTTTGTTTCCATATTTTGTCCAGTTTTTTTAAAATTCACTGCTGCTTTTGCTATCCTGCTTCTGATCCCTTTCTTTGTTTCACCTTCTTGATCTATATTACTACCGACATGTGTGTATATGTGTGTGCGGGCAGGCACGCGTGTGCATGTGTACTCTTTCCATTGCCTGGCGATTGAGATAAATATTGCACTCTGGAGTATTGTTATTTTTCATTATTTTTGTTTCATCCCTTTTGATTTCAAGTCCTATTTTCCCTCCTTGGATGATAGGGTATCTGTAATACTTTGCATCTTGTTGATATTGTCACGTAGGAGCACCATATCATCTGCAAAATCTAAATCTTCCAAGTAATTCTTGTTGTACCATTTATTGCCATTATTGCCATTGCAACATTTACTCATTATGTAATCAATTGTAATTCCAAATAGCAATGGTGATAGTATACATCCCTGTTTTACTTCTTTTTCAATTTGAAACCAATCACTTGTTGCCTACTTGCCATAAAATTGTTAGTGATGCTGTGTATATACATCGTCGAGAGACGTGGAGTACCGGCAATTGTATTCTTGACCTTGGCATTGCCCCTGCACACGTCTGTTAAAACAAATGAATTTTTGGTGGAATATCACATTCCTTTGCTCCATACCACCAATGTTCATCTGATCTTGTTCCCTGTGACTCCTTGTTCCCTGTGACTTCTTGTTCCCTGTTACTCCTTGTTCCCTGTTACTCCTTGTTCCCCATGACTTCTTGTTCTCTCATCTGAAGAAAATATTGAAAGGTCACATTGAGATTGAGGTGATTCAATCAAATGACAAGACAAGTGAGGGTCATCTCAAAAAGTGACTTCCATAAATGGCAGGAATAAGTTTATTCAGTCATAAAAAGGTGAAACTTTGAAGGAAACTAGACCAAATAACATGCACGTCTACTCATTTTGTTGAAATTTTTAGTCCCAGAACTTTATGAACAACCTTCATAAACTGTACGCACAAAACAGTTTCTATCTTAACACTGAACAGTGATGTGTGCAAGCAAAGTGTGGAAAAAAACCCGCCTTAAAGGTGGTATAAAGCCACCATCAGGAAGATTGCATCAGCCCATTTAATATCAGACTAAAAACTTGTTTGACAAGATAATGTCCACTTTGTTCATCAAGGTGGCATGTGTACAAATTAAACTGTTGTTTGGTTTGATTGAACTCTATTTGAACATATATAAGGACATGATATTCACTCGCTGAAACTGTTGTTAGGTTCATTTGGAATCTATTTGAACATATATAAGGACATGATGTCCACTCGCTGAAACTGTTGTTAGGTTCATTTTCAATCTTATATAAACATATATAAGGACATGATATCCACTCGCTGAAACTGTTGTTTGGTTCATTTGGAATCTATTTGAACATTTATAGGGATATGATGTCCACTCACTACCAGACCTGACATTTCCTCAATTTTAACACCAATGAAGATATTGCAATGAAATATAAATAGGAGTGTGTTCATTGTATGAGAAATTAACCCAAGATTACGATTCATATACCTGTGGCTCACGTTGTCACGATTCTGTAGTAAAAATTACTACCACTTAAATGTAACAATTTGAGTTTTGAAAATCATTTCTTTGAACTTTTGCTACAAAGAAATTTGTGTTTACACAAGATGAGAAAGGGGGATTGGATGCGGTAATTATTTCCTGATTTATGGTAGATTTTTAGCCTGAAACTCTACAACATAGCACCTCAGCTTCCTTTATTACAACAGCAGTCAGCTGTAATTTTACCCATATGTTCAGTGCCCTCTTGCCTTGTTCGCTGACTTTCCATTGTTAAGATTTCTTTGATGAACATGTTTATTATACCGTAGTACTTTTTACTATATGAATGAAAAAGAATAATCCAACATCAAAGGAAAGAAATCAAACACTCTGGGGTCACTTAAGTGATAATTAAGAAGGTGGGCGGAGAGAGAGAGAATGTATACCTGTGATAAACTCAAATTTCAAAACATTTATTCTGAAGTGGTAATTTTTACTACGGAATTGTAATCTGGCATTAAAAGAAATGTGTCTGTGATGTGTGACACTTAATTATTGCGGTACTGAGTAGTTCAGCTTGCTTAATGCGCCTTACTGTTAATCTCTGTCATTTGGGTGATGATTGCTTACACAATACAGTTACTGTTCATGACTTAGTGTACAGTACCCAAATGTTCACACAGGATAGCTGGAACATGTGTTGGTGTTCTCTGGAGGAGTGAGTGTTTAGTCATACAACCCATTAAGAAGTGCCAGGTTCAGTATAGAATGAGGCACTCCGTATAGGCTGTTATGGTGATAAGTGAATCAATGGCTATGTGGTGGATGACATTTGTTTGTAAAGTTAAAGTACGAAACTTGAATGGTGTCTTAGTATGTGAGTCTTCACCCATAAGTTGCTCAGCCGCCTATCCAGAAGTGTTCGGAGACTTCTGGATAGTGTCGCTTCAAGCATCGAAACTCACAATGTGAGGCGACATTCCTCACCTTCCCAGAGTAATACCTGGTACCCATTTCTGCCAACAGCTGGGTCAACCACAGGGGTGTTTTTTTTTCCAACTACGAGTACAACTCACGCTGCTTCCAGCAGGAATCGAACACGGGTTGTTTGAACGTTGGTAGCCCAGTTGGGTGGTTTTTGCCAACTAGGCTACTGAGGCCCCCATTTGTATAATCTGAAAGTCAACACAGACACGACAACACAGCTTTATAGGCACTTTTTAGTTCTTTATTAATTCTGTGGCTGGTATTCTCTATGCTGTTACTGTCTTTCTGCTCTTTAGTAATGATCAACAATCATCATCAGCCTCATTAATAATCTCTCTGACCACTGCCATTCTTTATTTCTTTAACTAGGTTGGGGGTTAGGTTGTCTAGAGGTAATACATTGGCCTCTGGACAAGAAGGTCCTGGGTTTGATTCCCACCAACATTTAAAAAAAATCAAATCCATGGTTTCTCAATGGCTTTACCTTCCCCAGGTATCTGGGTAGTGAAAATCTGATGTCTAGCCCCATCAGATAATGGCAAAAAACAGGAGGTCCTGAATGTATTCTGCCCACATTAGAGAACCCTTGACAGTTGAAAATTGAAAACAAAAGAATAGGCCAAAATGGCCACAGCCCAGGCAAAATTGATCAGATAAAATCTGCCCAGAATGTCAAAACTTTCAACGATTAAAAAAAAAAAATTAGAGCACCTCTGAAATAAGAGAATATCTGCCTGTGTGGCGAGAGACACCTGAACACATGGCTGCCAGTGTGGAAAAAAAAAAGACGGAAAAAGTGATATTCACGGAAAATTCAGTCTGTCAGCATTTCGCTAGAAATATAAACCTGACATTTATGCAAGCACCAACATCTTCATAACTATTCAGGTGCTGTGAATTATTCACTCATTTAGCAGTATGTGAGTCTGTTTAGTGTTTATGTTGTTACTAGTCTGTCACACTTATTGAAAGATAACACCTTTGTCCCTTAATTTAGAGGAGGTCTATTTATTTGTTATGTGATATAATTTGTTTGTGTTTGTGTTGATCTTATTTGGTGAGTTCGATTCTGTTTTGAAGGGTGCTGTGCTGGGTTTGCAAGAGTTATTCAAATTAAGCTGGATGTAACATGTTCCTTGTGCTTGCATGTCAGTTCCAGCCTTTGGTGGTGCCACAGCCACCTCATGAACAACAGCAGGACAGCAGCAATCTCAGCAGTGGAGGCTCAGGAGACCGAGAGGACGGAGAAGTAAGTTCTTCTTACAGTTTGATTTGTTACTTTCTTGTTTAATTAATTTAGTTACTCTGCTGTTTATTAATTTAGTTGCATTATTTTATTAATTTGGTTAGATTCTTCCTCTTCTACCTTTCAGCTCCCTGTGGAGTATAGGTCTTCAACAAACGCTTTCCAAGCTTCTCTGTTTCTTGACATTCTTTTAAGATTTTTCCATGTCTTCCCTATCATCTTCTTCTCTGCTTCTATCTGTTTTCTCCAAGAATTCCTTGGTCTTCCTCTTTGTCTTTTTCCCTGAGGATTCTAAAAAAAGGGCCTGTTGTGTAGTACTCTCATTTGGCTTCCGCAGGGTGTGTTCTATCCAGTGCCACCGTCTTCGCTGTATCTCTTTATCCACTGATATTTAACTGGTACATTTCCATAATTCTATGTTAGTGATTTTGTCCTGCCATTTCCATCCTTTTATTCTGCGTAAGCATCCATTAATGAAAGTCTGCATCTTCATGATTGCCATTTTAGTTGTTCTCCATGTTTCACAGCCTGACTGACTTAACATTGGAGTTGAACATTTTTATTTTAGTATTTAACCTAATTTCTTTGGACTTCCATATGTTTCCCAGTGCAACAAATGCTCCTCTTGCTTTTGATATCCTTATTTTGGTATCATTTTCTGTTCCTCCCTCTTTGTCTATATTACTGCCTAGATATATTTGTACGTCTAGTAGAAGTAATTCTCATGTTTTATTTGTTTATTGCCAACTGCAATAATTCTCATAATTTTGGTTTTATCTCTATTTATTTTTAGTCCCATCTGTTGTGATCTCTCATCAAGTATGCTCATTTTATATCTTGCATCTGTTAATGGTTATGTGATAGGAGAGCTATATCATCAGCAAAGTCTAAATCATCAAGTTGCTTGGTCAGTGACCACTGGATTCCATTTCTGTTGTTTTGAGTTATTTTCATAATCCAATCTATGGCCAGTAGAAAGAGAAATGGAGACAGAAGGCATCCCTGCCTTACTCCTGTTCTTATTTCAAATGCTTCTGTAAGCTGCCCTTCATGCACCACATTACATTTCATTCCTTGATACATTGTTCTTATCAGTTTAATAAACTTTATGGGGATTCCGTAATGACTCAGCAACTTCTAAAGCATTCCTCTGTCTAAACTATCAAATGCCTTTTCGTAATCTATGAAATCGATATTAAGTGGGGACTGTATTTCTAAACTTTGTTCAACTATGATACGTAGAGTAGTTATTTGATCAGCACATGATCTGTTCTTCCTAAAACCTGCTTGTTCATCTCTTAAATGTTTCTCTATGGCCACTTTTAGTCTCTCCAGAATGATTTTGCTTAATATTTTTCCTGGCACTGATAGTATCATAATTCCCCTATAATTTGTGCTCTCCTGTAAACTTCCTTTCTTTGGTAGTTTGATCATATAACCTTCTTTCCAGTCTCTAGGTATCTTCTCCCTCTCCCAAGTTTCATCTAATAGATTATGTAACATCTTGGTAGAGGTGTTAATATCTGCTTTGATGGCTTCTGAAGGAATTTCATCTGGTCCTGTGGCTTTACCATTTTTTAAAAAGCTTGATGGCTTTCATTATTTCTTCCTTATTTGGTTTTCCACAGTTAACGTGTAA